>CM055127.1:490420320-490975015 GCA_029206835.1 Rana muscosa | reverse complement strand
GGGGTATGATGGGAGGGGGGCGGTCACTGGTAAGTGTTGGGGGTATGATGGGGGAGGGGGGGCGGTCACTGGTAAGTGTTGGGGGTATGATGGGGGAGGGGGGCGGTCACTGGTAAGTGTTGGGGGTATGATGGGGCGGGGGGACAGTGTTGGGGGTATGATGGGGGAGGGGGGGTCAGTGTTGGGGGTATGATGGGGGAGGGGGGCGGTCACTGGTAAGAGTTGGGGGAGGGGGGGTCAGTGTTGGGGGTATGATGGGAGGGGGGGGTCAGTGTTGGGGGTATGATGGGGGAGGAGGGTCAGTGTTGGGGGTATGATGGGAGGGGCGGCGGTCACTGGTAAGTGTTGGGGGTATGATGGGGGAGGGGGCCGGTCACTGGGTAAGTGTTGGGGGTATGATGGGGGCGGTCACTGGTAAGAGTTGGGGGGAGGGGGGGTCAGTGTTGGGGGTATGATGGGGGAGGGGGGTCAGTGTTGGGGGTATGATGGGAGGGGGGGTCAGAGTTGGGGGTATGATGGGGGAGGGGGGGTCAGTGTTGGGGGTATGATGGGAGGGGGGGTCAGTGTTGGGGGTATGATGGGAGGGGGGGTCAGTGTTGGGGGTATAATGGGAGGGAGGTGTCAGTGTTGGGGGTATGATGGGGGAGGAGGGGTCTGTGTTGGGGGTATGATGGGGGAGGGGGGGTCAGTGTTGGGGGTATGATGGAGGGGGGGTGGTCAGTGTTGGGGGTATGATAGGGGAGGGGGGGTCAGTGTTGGGGGTATGATAGGGGAAGGGGGGTCAGTGTTGGGGGTATGATGGGAGGGAGGGGGTCAGTGTTGGGGGTATGATGGGGGAGGGGGGTCAGTGTTGGGGTATGATGGAGGGGGGATGGTCAGTGTTGGGGGTATGATAGGGGAGGGGGGCTCAGTGTTGGGGGTATGATGGGAGGGGGGTCAGTGTTGGGGGGTATGATGGGGAGGGGGGTCAGTGTTGGGGGTATGATGGGGGGGGGTCAGTGTTGGGGGTATGATGGGGGAGGGGGGGGGTCAGTGTTGGGGGTATGATGGGAGGGGGGGCGGTCACTGGTAAGTGTTGGGGATATGATGGGGGAGGGGGGTCAGTGTTGGGGGTATGATGGGGGGGGTCAGTGTTGGGGGTATGATGGGGGAGGGGTGGTCAGTGTTGGGGGTATGATGGGGGAGGGGGGTCAGTGTTGGGGGTATGATGGGGGAGGGGGGTCAGTGTTGGGGGTATGATGGGGGAGGGGGGTCAGTGTTGGGGGTATGATGGGAGGGGGGGTCAGTGTTGGGGGTATGATGGGGGAGGGGAGGTCAGTGTTGGGGGTATGATGGGGGAGGGGGGTCAGTGTTGGGGGTATGATGGGGGAGGGGGGGGATCAGTGTTGGGGGTATGATGGGAGGGGGGTCAGTGTTGGGGGTATGATGGGAGGGGGGGTCAGTGTTGGGGGTATGATGGGGGAGGGGGGATCAGTGTTGGGGGTATGATGGGAGGGGGGAGGTCAGTGTTGGGGGTATGATGGGAGGGGGGTCAGTGTTGGGGGTATGATGGGGGAGGGGGGTCAGTGTTGGGTGTATGATGGGGGAGGGGGGGTCAGTGTTGGGGGTATGATGGGGGAGGGGGGGTCAGTGTTGGGGGTATGATGGGGGAGGGGGGATCAGTGTTGGGGGTATGATGGGAGGGGGGTCAGTGTTGGGGGTATGATGGGGGGGTCAGTGTTGGGGGTATGATGGGGGAGGGGGGATCAGTGTTGGGGGTATGATGAGAGGGGGGGTCAGCGTTGGGGGTATGATGGGGGAGGGGAGGTCAGTGTTGGGGGTATGATGGGAGGGGGGGTCAGTGTTGGGGGTATGATGGGGGAGGGGGGGTCAGTGTTGGGGGTATGATGGGAGGGGGGGTCAGTGTTGGGGGTATGATGGGGGAGGGGGGGTCAGTGTTGGGGGTATGATGGGGAGGGGGGGTCAGTGTTGGGGGTATGATGGGGGAGGGGGGATCAGTGTTGGGGGTATGATAGGAGGGGGGTCAGTGTTGGGGGTATGATGGGAGGGGGGGGTCAGTGTTGGGGGTATGATGGGGGAGGGGGGATCAGTGTTGGGGGTATGATGGGGGAGGGGAGGTCAGTGTTGGGGGTATGATGGGGGGGTCAGTGTTGGGGGTATGATGGGGGAGGGGGGGGTCAGTGTTGGGGGTATGATGGGGGAGGGGGATCAGTGTTGGGGGTATGATGGGGGAGGGGGATCAGTGTTGGGGGTATGATGGGGGAGGGGGGGTCAGTGTTGGGGTATGATGGGGGAGGGGGATCAGTGTTGGGGGTATGATGGGAGGGGGGTCAGTGTTGGGGGTATGATGGGGGAGGGGGGGTCAGTGTTGGGGGTATGATGGGGGAGGGGGGTCAGTGTTGGGGGTATGATGGGGGAAGGGGGGTCAGTGTTGGGGGTATGATGGGGAAGGGGGGTCAGTGTTGGGGGTATGATGGGAGGGGGGGTCAGTGTTGGGGGTATGATGGGGGAGGGGGGGTCAGTGTTGGGGGTATGATGGGAGGGGGGGTCAGTGTTGGGGGTATGATGGGAGGGGGGTCAGTGTTGGGGGTATGATGGGAGGGGGGGGTCAGCGTTGGGGGTATGATGGGGAGGGGGGGTCAGTGTTGGGGGTATGATGGGGGAGGGGGGGTCAGTGTTGGGGGTATGATGGGAGGGGGGTCAGCGTTGGGGGTATAATGGGAGGGGGGGGTCAGTGTTGGGGGTATGATGGGGGAGGGGGGGTCAGTGTTGGGGGTCAGTGTTGGGGGTATGATGGGGGAGGGGGGTCAGTGTTGGGGGTATGATGGGAGGGGGGTCAGTGTTGGGGGTATGATGGGGGAGGGGGGGTCAGTGTTGGGGGTATGATGGGGGAGGGGGGTCAGTGTTGGGGGTATGATGGGGAAGGGGGGTCAGTGTTGGGGGTATGATGGGGGAAGGGGGGTCAGTGTTGGGGGTATGATGGGAGGGGGGGTCAGTGTTGGGGGTATGATGGGGGAGGGGGGTTCAGTGTTGGGGGTATGATGGGGGGGGGGTCAGTGTTGGGGTATGATGGGAGGGGGGGTCAGTGTTGGGGGTATGATGGGAGGGGGGTCAGTGTTGGGGGTATGATGGGAGGGGGGGTCAGCGTTGGGGGTATGATGGGGAGGGGGGGTCAGTGTTGGGGGTATGATGGGAGGGGGGGTCAGTGTTGGGGGTATGATGGGGGAGGGGGGGTCAGTGTTGGGGGTATGATGGGAGGGGGGGTCAGCGTTGGGGGTATGATGGGAGGGGGGGTCAGTGTTGGGGGTATGATGGGGGAGGGGGGGTCAGTGTTGGGGGTCAGTGTTGGGGGTATGATGGGGGAGGGGGGGTCAGTGTTGGGGGTATGATGGGGAGGGGGGGCCAGTGTTGGGGTATGATGGGGGAGGGGGGTCAGTGTTGGGGGTATGATGGGGGAGGGGTGATCAGTGTTGGGGGTATGATGGGAGGGGGGGTCAGTGTTGGGGATATGATGGGGGAGGGGGGGTCAGTGTTGGGGATATGATGGGGGAGGGGGGGTCAGTGTTGGGGGTATGATGGGGGAGGGGGGGTCAGTGTTGGGGGTATGATGGGGGAGGGGGGGTCAGTGTTGGGGGTCAGTGTTGGGGGTATGATGGGGGAGGGGGGGGGGGTCAGTGTTGGGGGTATGATGGGGGAGGGGGGGTCAGTGTTGGGGTATGACGGGGGAGGGGGGGTCAGTGTTGGGGGTATGATGGGGGAGGGGGGATCAGTGTTGGGGGTATGATGGGAGGGGGGGTCAGTGTTGGGGGTATGATGGGGGAGGGGGGGTCAGCGTTGGGGGTATGATGGGGGAGGGGGGGTCAGCGTTGGGGGTATGATGGGAGGGGGGTCAGTGTTGGGGGTATGATGGGAGGGGGGTCAGTGTTGGGGGTATGATGGGAGGGGGGGTCAGCGTTGGGGGTATGATGGGGAGGGGGGGTCAGTGTTGGGGGTATGATGGGGGAGGGGGGTCAGTGTTGGGGGTATGATGGGAGGGGGGGTCAGCGTTGGGGGTATGATGGGAGGGGGGTCAGTGTTGGGGGTATGATGGGAGGGGGGTCAGTGTTGGGGGTATGATGGGAGGGGGGGTCAGCGTTGGGGGTATGATGGGAGGGGGGGTCAGCGTTGGGGGTATGATGGGGAGGGGGGGTCAGTGTTGGGGGTATGATGGGAGGGGGGGGTCAGTGTTGGGGGTATGATGGGGGAGGGGGGGTCAGTGTTGGGGGTATGATGGGAGGGGGGGTCAGTGTTGGGGGTATGATGGGGGAGGGGGGGTCAGTGTTGGGGGTCAGTGTTGGGGGTATGATGGGGAGGGGGGGTCAGTGTTGGGGGTATGATGGGGAGGGGGGGCCAGTGTTGGGGTATGATGGGGGAGGGGGGGTCAGTGTTGGGGGTATGATGGGGAGGGGGGATCAGTGTTGGGGATATGATGGGGGAGGGGGGGTCAGTGTTGGGGGTATGATGGGGGAGGGGGGGTCAGTGTTGGGGGTATGATGGGGGAGGGGGGGTCAGTGTTGGGGGTCAGTGTTGGGGGTATGATGGGGAGGGGGGGGTCAGTGTTGGGGGTATGATGGGGGAGGGGGGGTCAGTGTTGGGGTATGACGGGGGAGGGGGGGTCAGTGTTGGGGGTATGATGGGGGAGGGGGGATCAGTGTTGGGGGTATGATGGGAGGGGGGGTCAGTGTTGGGGATATGATGGGGGAGGGGGGGTCAGTGTTGGGGGTATGATGGGGGAGGGGGGGTCAGTGTTGGGGGTATGATGGGGGAGGGGGGGTCAGTGTTGGGGTATGATGGGGGAGGGGGGGTCAGTGTTGGGGGTCAGTGTTGGGGGTATGATTGGGGAGGGGGGGTCAGTGTTGGGGGTATGATGGGGGAGGGGGGGTCAGTGTTGGGGTATGACGGGGGAGGGGGATCAGTGTTGGGGGTATGATGGGAGGGGGGGGTCAGTGTTGGGGATATGATGGGGGAGGGGGGGTCAGTGTTGGGGGTATGATGGGGGAGGGGGGATCAGTGTTGGGGGTATGATGGGAGGGGGGGTCAGTGTTGGGGGTATGATGGGGGAGGGGGGGTCAGTGTTGGGGGTATGATGGGAGGGGGGTCAGTGTTGGGGGTATGATGGGAGGGGGGGTCAGTGTTGGGGGTATGATGGGAGGGGGGGTCAGTGTTTGGGGTATGATGGGGGAGGGGGGGTCAGTGTTGGGGGTATGATGGGGGAGGGGGGTCAGTGTTGGGGGGTATGATGGGGAGGGGGTCAGTGTTGGGGATATGATGGGAGGGGGGGGTCAGTGTTGGGGGTATGATGGGGGAGGGGGGGGGTCAGTGTTGGGGGTATGATGGGAGGGGGGGTCAGCGTTGGGGATATGATGGGGGAGGGGGGGTCAGCGTTGGGGGTATGATGGGAGGGGGGTCAGTGTTGGGGGTATGATGGGGGAGGGGGGGTCAGTGTTGGGGGTATGATGGGGGAGGGGGGGTCAGTGTTGGGGATATGATGGGGGAGGGGGGTCAGTGTTGGGGGTATGATGGGGGAGGGGGGGTCAGTGTTGGGGTATGATGGGGAGGGGGGTCAGTGTTGGGGGTATGATGGGGGAGGGGGGGTCAGTGTTGGGGGTATGATGGGGGAGGGGGGGTCAGTGTTGGGGGTATGATGGGGGAAGGAGGGTCAGTGTTGGGGGTATGATGGGGGAAGGGGGGTCAGTGTTGGGGGGTATGATGGGAGGGGGGGTCAGTGTTTGGGGTATGATGGGGGAGGGGGGTCAGTGTTGAGGGTATGATGGGGGAGGGGGGGTCAGTGTTGGGGGTATGATGGGGGGGGGCGGTCACTGGCCGGTGCTTTGTAACCAATTTAGGGTCAGATTGTGTTTTGCTGATTTTCTTCAATAATAATTTTTTTTTTTTTTAAATACTGAACCTTAAACCTTGTGTGGGGGTCTCATCCATCGACTGTCCTCTCTCATATAGACCCCACTCTGATTTTACGCCCCCTGGTGGCGGTTCGCCTCCCCCCCCACTGAAATTGATGATTAGCGCTCTTTAATGTCTGTTTCTCGCCGCCTCCTCGTCGTTTTTTCCCTCTTTTATTCAGCAGATATAAAGAGTCGGAGATTTCATTCGTTCCCGAGGTGAAAGAAATAATCTTTTAATGACCTTTTCAAGCGGTTTTCCCGGGAGGCCGCGGTGGAGCGTTGGAGGATCGCGCCGCACTCCCCAGGGATTCGTCTTCACAACTGACCTTTTGTAGGACTGAACACCCTCTAATTACATCTCAAAGCCGTGACTTAAAGGAGACGTCCGATCTCTTCCACCGCCATCTTAAAGGAGACGTCCGATCGATTCCACCGCCGCCTTAAAGGAGACGTCCGATCGCTTCCACCGCCATCTTAAAGGAGACATCTGATCGCTTTCACCGCCGACTTGGTGGAAGCGATCGGACATCTCCTTAAAGATAGCGGTGGAAGCGATCGGACGTCTCCTTTAGGGTGGCGGTGGAAGCGATCGGAGACTTCCGATCGCTTCCACCGCCGCCTTAAAGGAGATGTCCGATCGCTTCCACCGCCATCTTAAAGGAGACGTCCGATCGATTCCACCGCCGCCTTAAAGGAGATGTCCGATCGCTTCCACCGCCATCTTAAAGGAGACATCTGATCGCTTTCACCGCCGACTTGAAGGAGACGTCCAAATGGTTTCACCGCCGCCTTAAAGGAGACGACCGATCGCTTTCACCCCAAGTCTGGTGTCCGTTTCCGGTGAGATCTCCATCCGGCGGGTATGAGGTGTGTCTGGCAGGATGATGCATTTCATAGGGAAATTGGCCTGAATCTCCCTGAACTCCTATTACTCATCCAGAATCTCCCTCTTCTTCCTCTGGTGGCGAAATGGAGTGTCAGCTGTGCGGTGACGGCATCAACTGACACCTTAAGATGAAGTGTTTGGCTCGGGGTCTCGCTCTGACATGTTTGGATCATGGTGTCATCTATCTGGATTGCGAATTGTCAGACGGCGGCGAGGTGCGAAAACCGTTTCCGATGATCTGAGATGAGCGATCGTTGGCGGTGTCATCTCTGTAACCCTCTCACTGCTGGTGCTTCTAAATATAGACATTAAGAAATATGGAAAGATGACTATTCATCCACCCAGAAGGGATATTTCAGGTTCGGGAGGAAGCCAGAGGTGACGAAGGAATAGAGCGATCGACAGGATAACAAGCCTGAGACAGATGTGAATATTTAAATAGTTCAGGTGACCATAGACCAAGAAAGGTTTGGGTACCGCTCCTGGGACCATCCCTAACTACGGTGATTCCCTCTCCGAAGAGAGAAAAAGCCAAATTGCCGCACACCAACAAAGCCCAAGTGTCTTACTAATGTAAGTGGCTTCAACTCGGCTCCATCCAGGCCATTCCCCCCCCCCCCATGGGTTTTGCCCCATCAATACTGCTTAGTCATGGAGGTCCATTATGACTAAGCCCTGTGGGTTGGACGAAACGCGTCAAGGCGTGGCTTGGATGGAGACGGGCTGGAGCTGCTTTCATTAGCCAGACAATTTGGCTTTGGTGTTCAACAATTTGACTTTTTCTTTCTTCTCAGGAAATGCAGGTGTTACATTGTTACTGGAACATTTATCTGAAAGTCATATGCAAATTGCTGTTCCGTATTTCTGGTATTGGATTTCATTATGTAGGATTATCCGTATATAAGCAAATGCGGCAAGTCTTGTGTTTCCAATCAGTCTGTAGATTTGGACAGACTGCACCACATGCACCAGCGGGGGGTCACCGACACTGCTCCTCATCTGCACTAGAGATAATATATATATATATATATATATATATATATATATATATATATATATATATATATATATATAATATTTATATATTATGATAGGTGTGCTTTCCCTCTAAATCAATATCAAACATCCTGGTGTCCGTGAACCATAATCCCTCAAAACAAGATACAAGATGCATATCATTTGAAAAATGTCCACAAGTGAAGTCTTTGAAAATCTGGATCAAATTGTGCCGGGTAAGTGCCAAGTTCCACCCCAACGTAAGGTGTCTGTTTTAGTTTGTCTCACCAACCAATGTCCCCAAACTTCTCACCGGATAAATAGGATCCCTGATCTACGAGAGATCAGCAGCACCTGCGCTCACCCCCTGACGATGTCTGGTTTGTGACGAAACACGTTGGATGGAGCTTAGGCCAGTGACATCATCGCACCCACCGGCTGCACTGTACAAATTTGATGTCTCTTGTATACACATGTTGCATAAACATATGTGGTTTTAAAAAAAAATATTACACTATATGGTTTTATGGCTTGCCCTTTGTTTTTCCCCCATGGTGTGTTTTAATCTCCTTGCAGAGTATTTCTGAGGTTGATGGATGATCCACACTGAGGGGGGCTGTGCTATGGCCTATACCTTATGCTCTGCTGATCTCTTATAAATCAGAGAGCCTGTGAATGTGATGACATCACTGGCCGAAGCTCCTCCCTACGTGTTTTGTCACAAACCGAACATCGCCAGGGGATGAGAGCAGGTCCTGCTGATCTTCCATAAAGCAGAGATCCTATTTATCTATGTCCCTATATACATGTATACAGTATCTCACAAAAGTAAGTACACCCCTCACATTTTTGTAAATCTTTTCATGTGACAACACTGAAGAAATGACACTTTGCTACAATGTAAAGTAGTGAGTGTACAGCTTGTATAACGGTGTAAATTTCTTCTCCCCTCAAAAGAACTCAACACACAGCCATTAATGTCTAAACCGCTGGCAACAAAAGTGAGTACCCCCCCCCCTAAGTAAAAATGTCCGAATTGGGCCCAATTAGCCATTTTCCCTCCCCGGTGTCATGTGACTCGTTAGTGTTAGAAGGTCTCAGGTGTGAATGGGGAGCAGGTGTGATAAATTTGGTGTTATCGCTCTCACTCTCTCATACTGGTCACTGGAAGTACAACATGGCACCTCATGGCAAAGAACTCTCTGAGGATCTGAAGAAAAGAATTGTTGTTCTACATAAAGATGGCCGAGGCTATAAGAAGATTGCCAAGACCCTGAAACTGAGCTGCAGCACGGTGGCCAAGACCATCCAGCGGTATAACAGGACAGGTTCCCCTCAGAACAGGCCTCGCCATGGTCCACCAAAGAAGTTGAGGTCACGTGCACAGCGTCATATCCAGAGGTTGTCTTTGGGAAATAGACGTATGAGTGCTGCCAGCATTGCTGCAGAGGGTGAAGGGGTGGGGGGTCAGCCTGTCAGTGCTCAGACCATACGCCGCACACTGCATCAAATTGGTCTGCATGGCTGTCGTCCCAGAAGGAAGCCTCTTCTAAAGATGATGCACAAGAAAGAGCCGCAAACAGTTTGCTAAAGACAAGCAGACTAAGGACATGGATTACTGGAACCATGTCCTGTGGTCTGATGAGACCAAGATAAACTTATTTGGTGTCAGATGGTGTCAGGCGTGTGTGGCGGCAACCAGGTGAGGAGGACAAAGACAAGTGTGTCTTCCCTACAGTCAGGCATGGTGGTGGGAGTGTCATGGTCTGGGGCTGCATGAGTGCTGCCGGCACTGGGGGGCTACAGATCATTGAGGGAACCATGAATGCCAACATGTACTGTGACATACTGAAGCAGAGCATGATCCCCTCCCTTCAGAGACTGGACCGCAGGGGAGTATTCCAACATGATAACCACCCCAAACACACCTCCAAGATGACCACTGCCTTGCTAAAGAAGCTGAGGGTAAAGGTGATGGACTGGCCAAGCATGTCTCCAGACCTAAACCCTATTGATCATCTGTGGGGCATCCTCAAACGGAAGGTGGAGGAGCGCAAGGTCTCCAACATCCACCAGCTCCGTGATGTTGTCATGGAGGAGGGGAAGAGGACTCCAGTGGCAACCTGTGAAGCTCTGGTGACCTCCATGCCCAAGAGGGTTAAGGCAGTGCTGGAAAATAATGGTGGCCACACAAAATATTGACACTTTGGGCCCAATTTGGACATTTTCACTTAGGGGTGTACTCACTTTTGTTGCCAGCGGTTTAGACATTAATGGCTGTGTGTTGAGTTATTTTGAGGGGAGAGGAAATTTACACCGTTATACAAGCTGTACACTCCTCCCCCCCCTGTGTACACTCCTCCCCCCTGTGTACACTCCTCCCCCCTGTGTACACTCCTCCCCCCCTGTGTACACTCCTCCCCCCCTGTGTACACTCCTCCCCCCCTGTGTACACTCCTCCCCCCCTGTATACACTCACTACTTTACATTGTAGCAAAGTGTCATTTCTTCAGTGTTGTCACATGAAAAGATACAAGAAAATATTTACACAAATGTGACGGAGGGGTGTACTTACTTTTGTGAGATACTGTAGATGGAATATCTCTATATACAGATATAGATGGAAGGTCTCTATATACAGATATAGATGGGGGGTCTCTATATACAGATATAGATGGAAGGTCTCTATATACAGATATAGATGGGGGGTCTCTATATACAGATATAGATGGGGGGGTCTCTATATACAGATATAGATGGGGGGTCTCTATATACAGATATAAATGGGGGGTCTCTATATACAGATATAAATGGGGGGTCTCTATATACAGATATAAATGGGGGGTCTCTATATACAGATATAGATGGAAGATCTCTATATACAGATATAGATGGAAGGTCTCTATATACAGATATAGATGGAAGATCTCTATATACAGATATAGATGGAAGATCTCTATATACAGATATAGATGGGGGGTCTCTATATACAGATATAGATGGGGGGTCTCTATATACAGATATAGATGGGGGGTCTCTATATACAGATATAGATGGGGGGTCTCTATATACAGATATAGATGGGGGGTCTCTATATACAGATATAGATGGGGGTCTCTATATACAGATATAGATGGGGGGTCTCTATATACAGATATAGATGGGGGGTCTCTATATACAGATATAAATGGGGGGTCTCTATATACAGATATAGATGGAAGGTCTCTATATACAGATATAGATGGAAGGTCTCTATATACAGATATAGATGGGGGGTCTCTATATACAGATATAGATGGGGGGTCTCTATATACAGATATAAATGGGGGGTCTCTATATACAGATATAAATGGGGGGTCTCTATATACAGATATAAATGGGGGGTCTCTATATACAGATATAGATGGAAGGTCTCTATATACAGATATAGATGGAAGATCTCTATATACAGATATAGATGGGGGGTCTCTATATACAGATATAGATGGGGGGTCTCTATATACAGATATAGATGGGGGGTCTCTATATACAGATATAGATGGGGGGTCTCTATATACAGATATAGATGGGGGTCTCTATATACAGATATAGATGGGGGGTCTCTATATACAGATATAGATGGGGGGTCTCTATATACAGATATAGATGGGGGGTCTCTATATACAGATATAGATGGGGGGTCTCTATATACAGATATAGATGGGGGGTCTCTATATACAGATATAGATGGAAGGTCTCTATATACAGATATAGATGGAAGGTCTCTATATACAGATATAGATGGAAGGTCCTGATGGAAGGTCCTGGTATGAATGGCTCCATCGGGGGCTCGCTGTGAGCGCGGTGTTACCTATGATGGCGGTTGCGTTCTCTTGGGGGACATATCGCAGACAGCGTGAACGGTTTCTCGGCGGGGGATTCTGCGCCTGGCGGGGGTTCTTTGGTTGTTTTTATGCCGTTTATCCATAATTAAATCTCCGCCAGCGTGCTTCTTATTACTCTAAAGCAGACAAATCGCCGTCGCTGTGAAGTGCGCGGCGCCATTTCCCGCCTCCATCCGGACAAACTTCCAACTCCCGTCTGTCTTTCATTTAAAGAAGCATTTCATGTTACCTAAAAAAATAAAAAAATAATTTGCAAATGCACAGGGCGTGTGTTCCGCAGGATGCAGGTTTTCATGTTATCACTGACCCTGTTCCACCTATCGGGGGAAGAACGAAACCAATCAAGTGAGACTTTCCAACTTCTCTGATCACTTTCCCCCCACGGCTGTGTCTGGGGCACCAAATTGTCTCCTGATCTTCACTCGCCATCTCATGCCTGGTGCTGTTTTCACTACAGAGATCGTATTTGTCATAATGTTGTCTCTCACACACCAACAATAAATCTGTACAACTGGTCCATTAATCGTTTTTTAGAATACCTCCTGCAATGTACAGGGGACTGCAACAATAATGTTTTTGTCTCTAACAGTTGATTTTTTTTTTTTTAAGAGCTGAAATCCTTTTGGTGGATGAGTACAGCACGCAGTCGTGCGCGCCTTTTTAAGAATTGGCCGCATGTTTTCCCCCTTCCCGCTCTACACAGGAACACATGGCGGCTGGAGTCGTGCATTCCCGCGTCTCCGTACGGCTGTACGTTGTCAGATCATCCATTACAGACGTGTTGTATGTTGACACTTCCCATCACAACTTTTGTCACAACGCGTCAGTTTCCATACAGTTGCCATGGAAGTGACAGCGCGCCAAACGCAGAAAATCGTGTATATGGACGCCGTTATGTTTTTTTAGTGTTTCCAGAGATCACAGAACAGATTTGGAAACTTTGAGCTTCGTAATCCTCCAATTATATGTCATGGCAAAGCTGGGGGGGGGGGGGGGGAGGGGGGGCGAAGGGACAGGAGCCCCGGGCGCAGCAGTTGCCATTGGGCTGGCAATAAGCAGGAGGAGAGAGCTACTGGGCAATAAAAAATAAAAAAAAGTTCCAAATAAATATTAACAGTATTAATTTTAAAAATGTAATTAAAATATTAAATATAAATTCAATAAATAATAAAAAAAATATTTTAAAAAAATCTTTACAAATATTCTGGTAAAGTCTGTTCTGTTGACGGTTTTGAGGTATAAAAACTAGAGGTGCACCGAATGGAAAATTGGTGCCAAAACCGAAAATTTAGGATGCACTCGGCCAAAACCCAAACCGAAAAATTAGTTTTAACAGTTTTAAAAAAAAATGTATATATATATTTATATATAATTATTATATTCCACTTTTAATTAATATCATGAATTAAAATGCATATGAATTTAATGTCGGCCATTATCGGCACAAGAAAAACTCAAGAAAAATGTATCCCTTTAAATTCTATGTACGTCTTCACACTGGTCTGCGCTTCCGTGGTGTTAAAAATCCCGCTTGCTACATTTTTGGTCGGTTAAAAAAAAATGCACAAAAAATCTCACCTCTCTGTTGAAACGCAGCAAGAACGCATCAATAACGCACATGTGTTACGTTTTTGATCTGGTTTTTGAAAAACGTGACCTATGAACAACACACCGTAAGCTCTGTAAAATCGTGGTAAAATCGCCGTCAAATCGCACCAAAATCGGTGGCAATAGAGAAAAGATTGGCGGCAAATCGCGAGCGTTTTCAGCGCCATTATCTAAACTTTTTTTCTCTATCGCCAAAATGGCAAAAAAAAAACATTTTCGAAATTTCGCTGCATCTGCTCCATTCACACCTAGGCCATTCGAATCGCGGGGGGCGGAATCGCCGCTATTCCGCCCGCGGTTCCAGATTCGTGGCAAAACGCGGGACGTGTTTGCAATGCCATTATTTCTCAATGGCACCCTAAACGTGGTGCGATTTTTTTTTTTTTTTTGCTACGCATTTAAAATCGTGGCAAAATCAGAAAATGCGCTAAGCTTGTCGCTCAAAAAAAAGGAGCAGGAGCGTCTTTTGGGGGGCGACAGATTTGCAGCGATTTATCGTGGCAAAATTGGACCGCGATTGGGGGTGCCATTAAGAAGTAATGATTTGAACGCGATTTGACCACGATCATTTGGTCATTGGAGTCTAGAAAATTTCCGCTGTTTTGTAGCGAACATTTCTAAAAAAAAATGTATTTCACCTTAAACTGCAAGTTTCCCAATGTGTCTTTTTTCTCTCCAGTTTTTTTTTTTTTTTTTAATGGCGCCTGTTTGATATTTTTTGCACTTTGACATCAATTTGGAGGGAATTGGCGCACAATTTACCGGCTAAGTGCTTCAAAATTATTTCTCCTCTCGGAGTCGGAGAATCTCTCATTTTAGATTTGGCCGGCGTTGTACATCGGTGGCCATTATTCTCTATTAAAAAATACTTTTTTTTTTTACTGTTACTTGTCCCCCTCCCCCGCAGTTTCTCCTGGGTCAAACGCGGGGGTTAATGCGTCACCAGGAAAACTGACGCGTTTTTCTCAGCCCGTGGTGACGCGCAGTGATTTATTTGTGTCGAATTTCCCCGACATTTCACCCGCCGCCTCCCTTGAACAGATGGGAAGTCGGTCTGCGGGTGACATTTTGCGCGTCCGTCATCGCGGGCTCGCCTTCGGCCTCCCCACAGCAAGGCCTGGCTAAGGATTCACATTTTGCAAACGCACGCGTAACGCGTTTTTGCGCGTTTTTCACACAGGGCAGCCCATCGATTTTTAAACATGCAACAATCTCATCAAAGTAGTTTTATGGATCTTGTGAAGCCTTGATATTTGCACGTTTTTTTTTTAATTGGTGCGTTGAGCTGCGTTTGATGCAGGTTTTTTGGCATGACAAACGCACTTCTTTTTTTACGCATATAACAATGGCGATTTTTTTTCTCTGTGGTTCATAAACGTGCGAAATCACGCAATTTTAGCGCATTCACAATAAAGCTGACGTGTGAGTGCAGCCTAATGGTGGCCATACAAGCTGTGTTTTTCTTTTTTTTTTTTTTTTTTTTTTATCCAATCAATGTTCAATTCCATCAAAACAGTCAACTCTTCCAACTATCGAGTCGCCATAACTTATTTTTAAATTGATTTAAACTCAGTTTGGAGCCGTAGTCGATATATATTATTGATCGGCAGTGATGTGATGCTTTGTTTAAGAATACGATTGTATTTTGATCGCTCAGATTATAAGGTGGGCATAGAGATGCGATTAATACCTAGGACCGTAAGTTATGATTGTATCCTCGCTATTGATCAAAATCCACTTCCCTGTGTGTGGCATGTCGATCGAATGGGTTGTCAATTATATATATATATATATCGATTTATCTACATTTTTAATATATATATATATATATATAGTGTGTGTGTATAGATAGATATTGTGTGTGTATATATATATATATATATATATTTTTATACATGTGAATGTTTGTATTGTTTATTATGTACTAAGTGATTGAAACTTTTGGGATTTGAGGTCCCCCCCAAAATCCACACCAGACGCCTATCCGACCAAGCAGTCTGGTAGGCCAGGAAAGGGGGGGATGGGCGATCGAGTGCCCCCCCCCTTTTTTTGAACCTCCCCCAAAACCCCTTGTCCCCATGTTGATGGGGACAAGGGCATATTCCCCAAAACCCTGGCCAATGGTTGTGGGGGGTCTTATCAGAATCTGGGGGCCCCCCTCCTATGTGGATGAGTATGGGGTACATAGTAACACTTGCATGAGGTACACGCAACTAGTTTTTTGATGTGGGTCCATTGAAGTCTTTTACACGCAAAACGCAATCTGCTGTGAGGAAAAAAAGTCCCTGACCCTTTCAAAAAAATGCAGCGGCTGAAAAACGCATAGATGTATACATGGGAAACAATGTCAAATGGACTGCAGTGTGTTTCTGCAAACCGCAAAAATGCACTACAAAACGCATAGGTGTGAACCCAGCCTTACACCATAAAATGTGCATTTGCGTGCGGCGCAGTTTTGCACGTTCCTGCGCGTTTTGGACAGCCCATTTATTTCTATGGGCAGCCGAACGCATGGGAACGTATAAAAAAAAAAGTACGACTGGTGCAACTTTTAAAATCGCACCTCCCCAAGTCCCATATACCTCGCAGTTTGGTGGACATAAACGCACCTCCTTTGTGAGTTGCGTGGACGAGCAATTAAGATTCACTGGCACCCGTTCATGTCTGCAGGAGGCAAGAGCGTTCCCCGTGCGTTGCAGGAAATGGGTAGGTAAAACGCACCTTTCCCGCACTGCAAGTGGCGTGGGCCGGCCCCTTAATACAAAGGAAGCAGAAAAGCTGAGAAATGTTTGTGCGAAAAGTTGAGTTCAGAGCCGGAGGAAAGCCGTTAAAAAGAAAATGCGGCCGTGTTTTATTTTGGCGCATTTGCTCCCGCCAGGTTCCTTTATGGCCGCTCCCTGTTCTCCGGTGCGCCAGAAATATTACATTTAATGGTTGGCCTGTTGCGGCGCCGTGCCCCTACCCTCCTAACGGCTTCCGGCGGCAGCCAGGCTGGGGAACGGCGCTGTTCTGCATACACAATTCGGCGGGCGCCGGGCTCGGCGGTCTGCGGCATTTGTTTAGTGCTGTATTTCTGTAGAGATGGCGGACAAAGCGAAATTTCCCCTTCAGGCGAACTTTTAGAAATGTTATTTATAATGAATCTCGTTCCTTCATGCTGGTCATACACCTGATGATATTATGAGGTTTCCAGGAGCTGTCAGTCAAAAAACAATTACAGGAGATTGAGCGGTCTGCAGCAATTTGTCATCCGTGGCTTCAAATGTCTCATCGGTTAGAGCGGCCGTCCTCAGACCTTCAACATGAAGGAACCCCGAGAAATAATGTTCAGGTCTCAGAGAACCCCAAATTCAAATAGTTTTATCTACAAATCTCGGTACATTGATGTGATAGGCAAGTTGTGGATATAAAGATAAATACAAGAGTAAGAAACGTGGCTTCTAGCATATTCCACAATCAGAGTGGATAATTTAACACCCCCTGATCCATAGGATTGAAATTACTTAGTGGTCAGTAGACCAGTGTCACCTTACATTGGTGGTCAGTAGACATGTCCTCCTCCAATGGTGGTCAGTGGAGACATGCCCTCTTACTTTGATGGTCAGTGGAGACGTGTCCTCTTACTTTGGTGGTTAGTGAAGAAATGTCCTCTTAAATTGGTGGTCAATGGAGATATGTCCTCTTACATTGGTGGTTAGTGAAGAAATGTCCTCTTAAATTGGTGGTCAATGGAGATATGTCCTCTTACATTGGTGGCTTTTAAAGAAGTGTGCCTTTACATTGGTGGTCAGTGGACGCATGTTCTCTTATAATGGTGATCATTGGAGACATGCCCTCTTACATTGGTGGCTATTAGAGAAGTGTCCTCTTACATTGATGGTCAGTGGAGACGTGTCCTCTTACATTGATGGCTGTTAAAGAAGTGTCCCCTTACATTGATGGTCAGTGGAGACGTGTCCTCTTACATTGATGGTCAGTGGAGACATGTCCTCTTACATTGATGGTCAGTGGAGACATGTCCTCTTACATTGATGGTCAGTGGAGACATGTCCTCTTACATTGATGGTCAGTGGAGACGTGTCCTCTTACATTGATGGTCAGTGGAGACGTGTCCTCTTACATTGATGGTCAGTGGAGACGTGTCCTCTTACATTGATGGTCAGTGGAGACGTGTCCTCTTACATTGATGGTCAGTGGAGACATGTCCTCTTACATTGATGGTCAGTGGAGACGTGTCCTCTTACATTGATGGTCAGTAGAGATATATCCTCTTACATTGATGGTCAGTGGAGACGTGTCCTCTTACATTGATGGTCAGTGGAGACGTGTCCTCTTACATTGATGGTCAGTGGAGACGTGTCCTCTTACATTGATGGTCAGTGGAGACGTGTCCTCTTACATTGATGGTCAGTGGAGACGTGTCCTCTTACATTGATGGTCAGTGGAGACGTGTCCTCTTACATTGATGGTCAGTGGAGACGTGTCCTCTTACATTGATGGTCAGTGGAGACGTGTCCTCTTACATTGATGGTCAGTGGAGACATGTCCTCTTACATTGATGGTCAGTGGAGACGTGTCCTCTTACATTGATGGTCAGTGGAGACGTGTCCTCTTACATTGATGGTCAGTGGAGACGTGTCCTCTTACATTGATGGTCAGTGGAGACATGTCCTCTTACATTGATGGTCAGTGGAGACGTGTCCTCTTACATTGATGGTCAGTAGAGATATATCCTCTTACAATGGAGACGTGTCCTCCAACAACGTCCCCTGTTACAATGGACATGAGACGTGTCCACTTACATTGATGGTTTTAGAAGTGTGCCCTTACATTGGTGGTCAGTGGACGCATGTCCTCTTATAATGGTGGTCATTGGAGACATGCCCTCTTACATTGGTGGCTATTAGAGAAGTGCCCCCTTACATTGGTGGTCCGTAGAGACATATCCTCTTACAATAAAGTGTCCCCTTACATTGGTGGTCAGTAGAGACATGTACTCCTCCAATGGTGGTCAGTGGAGACATGTCCTCTTACTTTGATGGTTAATGGAGACATGTCCTCTTACATTGGTGGTCAGTGGAGATGTGTCCTCTTACATTAGTGGTCAGTAAAGACATGTTCTCTTACATTGGTGGCAAGTGGAGACATGTACTTCAATAATAGTGGTCAGCAGAGACATGTCCTCTTACTTTGATGGTCAATAGAGACATGTCCTCTTACAATGGTGGTCATTGAAGACATGTCCTCTTACAATGGTGGTTAGTGGAGACATGTCCCCCTGCATTGGTGGTCAGTAGAGACATGTCCTCTCACAATGATGGTCAGTAGAGACGTGTCCTCTTACATTGGTGGTCAGTGGAGACATGTCCTCTTACAATGGTGGTCATTGGAGACATGTCCT
The DNA here is from genome assembly GCA_029206835.1 of Rana muscosa. Lineage (NCBI taxonomy): Eukaryota > Metazoa > Chordata > Amphibia > Anura > Ranidae > Rana > Rana muscosa. The sequence goes on along the minus strand of CM055127.1, from coordinate 490,956,298 downwards.
CTTACAATGGTGGTCATTGGAGACATGTCCTCTTACAATGGTGGTCATTGGAGACAGGGCCTCTTACAATGGTGGTCATTGGAGACATGTCCTCTTACAATGGTGATCATTGGAGACATGTCCTCTTACAATGGTGGTCATTGGAAACAGGTCCTCTTACAATGGTGGTCATTGGAAACAGGTCCTCTTACAATGGTGGTCATTGGAGACAGGGCCTCTTACAATGGTGGTCATTGGAGACAGGGCCTCTTACATTGGTGGGTATTAGAGAAGTGTCCTCCTACATTTTGTGGTCAGTGGAGCTGTGTCCCTTTACCTTGGTGATCAGTGGAGTATAAAGCGTTAGTTGCTGTCCTCAGGGAGTTGGATGTAGATGCTCATGTATTGGCTGTGTAGCTTTTGGGCTTCAATGTTGACCAATATGGAGTCTGGCATAACAATCGGAGGCTGAGGTTTCAGCCTTCAACCCCTGAATCCTATCACCCTTCACCCTGCTGTGCTCCCTGGGGGCTATCTCTGGGGTCACCATTGAGGTTGGATGGAGGTCAGACAGACATAACCTGATACCCCCGTGGCCCAGACCGCTCCATGAACACGTCCAATGCGATGACCTGGTTGGTGCTGGCAGAGTGGGAGCGGGTACCGATTGGCACCTTCTATACCCTGATTCATTCCTCCGATTCCTCACAGAGGCCTTTTATTTTATCATTTCATTTGAGATTTATGGACGGAGTCGGGTGATGGAATAAGCGAGCGAATCTTCAGCTTTTATTTCAATGAGGATAATAATGTATAGCGGGAGCGCGCTGTGCGGCGGAGATCCTGGAGATCACATTGTAACGTCTTCCTTCAGTGCCGACATTTTGATTTATAAGCTGCGTGGAGCTAAATCTGCGTGAAATCTCAGAAGAGAAGTCTTGTCTCAGATTGTCTTATAATTGTGCCGCCTGCGCAGACGTTCGGGACACTCCGAGGGAAACGTATTACTGGAAGCCGCTATCTGCTGTCATTGAATCTATGAGGGGCGCCGGGCGCCGCTGGTTTTGACTCAGTAATTTATTTTAAAAGGGAAACTCTTCCCTATGTGGACCCCCTGGAGCGGGCCGGAGCTCTATTGGGGCACCTTTTATGTGACTGGAATAGGGGAGAGCGGTGGTAGTACAGGGGACGGGCACAGATCATTTTCAGGGTGTCAGATGAGGGATACCCCCATATAAGTTTCTATGTCATTGAAAGGAAAAGGGGGTCAAAGTGATAAGTGACGTGTTAGAACAATGTACAATTCTATGGGAGACGAGTCCTTCAGACTTTAGGGGGGCCGGACTGTGACCATCAGAAGTAAAAAAATTTCAAAGCATCAGTTGGAGTAAACAATACCCCATCTTTGGTGTCGGTGAGAGGAATTGTGCCCCACCATTGGTGTCGTTGTGCCCCACCGTTGGTGTCGTTGTGCCCCACCGTTGGGTGTCGTTGTGCCCCACCGTTGGGTGTCGTTGTGCCCCACCGTTGGGTGTCGTTGTGCCCCACCGTTGGTGTCGTTGTGCCCCACCGTTGGTGTCGTTGTGCCCCACCGTTGGTGTCGTTGTGCCCCACCGTTGGTGTCGTTGTGTCCCATCGTTGGTGTCGTTGTGTCCCATCGTTGGTTTCACTGTGTCCCATCTTTGGTGTCACTGTGTCCCATCTTTGGTGTCACTGTGTCCCATCTTTGGTGTCACTGTGTCCCATCGTTGGTTTCACTGTGTCCCATCGTTGTTCCCCATTGTTGGTGTCGCTGTGTTCTGTCGTCAAGTTCAGTCGGTGGGTGTCAAGAACGTCCAGCTCTACTGTCCGATAAGCTTATACCTAAGCTCCGTCTGTGAGTAGGATTATTGCATTTTTATTCATATTTTAATAAAACTTTTAAACGGTAATGCACGAGGTTGGTGCGCCCTCCTTTCTTTTTTCTTTTTTCTTTGGTGTCGCTGTGTCCCATCGTTGGGGTCGTTGTGTCCCATCGTTGGGGTCGTTGTGTCCCATCGTTGGGGTCGTTGTGTCCCATCCTTGGGGTCGTAGTGTCCCATCCTTGGGGTCGTCGTGTCCCATCCTTGGGGTCGTCGTGTCCCATCCTTGGGGTCGTCGTGTCCCATCGTTGGGGTCGTCGTGTCCCATCGTTGGGGTCGTTGTGTCCCATCGTTGGGGTCGTCGTGTCCCATCGTTGGTGTCACCGTGTCCCATCTTTGGTGTCGTGTCCCATCTTTGGTGTCGTGTCCCATCTTTGGTGTCGTGTCCCATCTTTGGTGTCGTGTCCCATCTTTGGTGTCGTGTCCCATCGTTGGTTTCATTGTGCCCCATCGTTGGTGTCACTGTGCCCCATCGTTGGTGTCACTGTGCCCCATCGTTGGTGTCACTGTGCCCCATCGTTGGTGTCACTGTGCCCCATCGTTGGTGTCACTGTGCCTCATCCTTGGTGTCATTGTGCCCCATCCTTGGTGTCATTGTGCCCCATCGTTGGTGTCATTGTGCCCCATCGTTGGTGTCTTTTGGAGAAATAGTGCCCCAAGGGCAATAAAAACCAGCAGGGGGCCACAGTTTGGAGAGCACTGCTCTAAGACGTTAAGTTATAGACATCAGATGTCTGATCCTGCATTTTGGCCTTTATTTCAATGGACTTCCCCATGTATGTGAAAAAAAAAAAAAGTGGCGGTGCGATTTCAAAAATGATACGGCAATAATATGCCTTTTAGCACGTGCGATCGCTAGATGCTTGGAGGTGCAAGTAGGTGCGAATGCGTGTCTGCAAAAGAGCGCGCATTTCTGGCCTTTATTTTAACAGGCTTACCATTTGTATGTAAAACGTGCAAAAAAAAGGTGCCCGCGCAATTTTTAAAAATGATACTGTGTGATACCTTTTGGCAGGCGCGATCGCACGTGCGTTTGCTAGATGCGTGGAAGTGCCATTAGGAATTAATGGAACCCACACATGCCTGCATAAGGCAGCAGGTTTATGTGCAGTACCGGAAAATGCCTGATCTTTTGCACCCGTGTAAGCAAGCAATTAGGTGTTGCGCTTTTTGAGCGTTTTGTTTGGGTGTTTTTTCCAGCGCTTGTACGCCCTTTTTTTTTAGCATTTCTGTACAGCGTTTTTAAAGCTTTGGAATTTTTTAATTCGCCAAAAGAGAAAAATATCATCTGTTTTTCAGCTTTTTCATCCGCCTTTATTTATGATTCTTTTCAATTTTTTTGTTTTTGTTAGGGGGTTAGGGTTTAGGGGTTAATTTATTTATATATTTATTTACTTTTTATTTATTTTGTTAGGTTAGGGGTTAATATTGGGGCTAGGGTTAGGGGTTAATAATAATTTTTATTTATTTATTTTATTTATTTATTTTATGGTTTATTATTATTATTTATTTTATGGTTTATTTATTTATTATTATTATTTATTTTCATTTAATTATTACATATGAGCAAAAAAACGCACTAAAATGCTCAAAAACGCTCTAATCAAGGGTTTCCATGCATTTCTATAGATAACAAATAATCGCCTTAAAAAGGCACCAATCCGCCCGATTCGAGCTACAAACAAAAGCTCCAGAACACTTTTTTTTTGAGGTTCAGGCGTTTGGCTTCAGGTCGATTTGGGGTGGAGATGTGAACCATCAGGTGTGACTGGGGCTTCGGCTCACACTTGTGCGACTCCAGAATTTGACTTTGATGTGACATTCATGCGACTTTATATTCTCTAGTTTGCAAAAAAGTCGCATCAGGCTAGGATCTACGCAAATCGGATGCGTTTTTAACTGCATCCGATTCGCCTAAACATGTGAAACCGGACCAGCTTTCAATGGAGCAAGATCCCGCACGTCCGGGGCAGCTGCAGACCGTTTTTTTTTTTTTTTAATGTCCTGTGCGATTTTGGGTCCGGTTTGGCACCTGAACCGGTGGACAAACCCGGGTTACTCGCCACCAGTTGCCCCACCCAGCTCGCCCCGCCCCTAATTCCGCCCCTATACATGCCCTCATAAATTATCTCATGAAATTACACTTAAATGTTATATGCAGAATTAAGTTATAAAAATAAATATTAACAACAACTGTATCCGTGCCCACCAATGGAGCCTTGTGCCCACCAACGCAGCCTTGTGCCCAGTGCCCACCATGGAGCCCTGTGCCCACCATGCAGCCCTGTGTCCACCAAATGCAGCCTTGTGCCCACCAATGCAGCCTTGTGCCCACCAAAGCCTTGTGCCCACCAATGCAGCCTTGTGCCCTGTGTCCACCAAATGCAAATGCAGCCCTGTGTCCACCAAATGCAGCCCTGTGTCCACCAAATGCAGCCCTGTGTCCACCAAATGCAGCCCTGTGTCCACCAAATGCAGCCCTGTGTCCACCAAATGCAGCCCTGTGTCCACCAAATGCAGCCCTGTGTCCACCAAATGCAGCCTGTGTCCACCAAATGCAGCCCTGTGTCCACCAAATGCAGCCCTGTGTCCACCAAATACAGCACTGTGTCCACCAAATGCAGCCCTGTGTCCACCAAATGCAGCCCTGTGTCCACCAAATGCAGCCCTGTGTCCACCAAATACAGCACTGTGTCCACCAAATGCAGCCCTGTGTCCACCAAATGCAGCCCTGTGTCCACCAAATGCAGCCCTGTGTCCACCAAATGCAGCCCTGTGTCCACCATGCAGCCCTGTGTCCACCAAATGCAGCCCTGTGTCCACCAAATGCAGCCCTGTGTCCACCAAATGCAGCCCTGTGTCCACCAAATGCAGCCCTGTGTCCACCAAATGCAGCCCTGTGTCCACCAAATGCAGCCCTGTGTCCACCAAATACAGCACTGTGTCCACCAAATGCAGCCCTGTGTCCACCAAATGCAGCCGTGTCCACCAAATGCAGCCCTGTGTCCACCAAATGCAGCCCTGTGTCCACCAAATGCAGCCCTGTGCCCACCATGCACCCTACCTGTGCAGGGGAGGAGAGGAACAGGAGAGCCGCCCAGGTGATCAGAGTGCAGCGCGGGGAACACAGGATAACAGTTATCATTTTAATTGCCGTGTTCCCGCCGCTCAACGTCATATTCAGCCCCGCCCCCTGGCCGGGGAACTTTGACAGATCACCCGTCACCAGGATTGGACGGGTGATCTGTCTATCAAATTCTCGGGACCGGGAGGCGGGGCTTTATCTGACATCGAGCTGCGCTCTAAACATCCGGGCGGCTCTCTCTCTCTCTTCCCCTCCGCGATCACTGGGAGAAGGACTCCCATTCCTCACAGGCTGCCGGCGGTGCTCGCCCCCCCCCGGCTCCCAGGCAGCCCTTCCTCACCAGCCCTCCAAATCCACTCGCAAAATGCGAGCAGGCGAGTGGATTTTTTGAGGGCTGCCCTACAATACATTGTAATTGTTTCCTCTTTAACCCATTCAATCCCGGGCACTTCACCCCCTTCCTGCCCAGGCCGATTTTCAACTTTCAGCGCTCTCACACTTTGAATGACAATTGCGCAGTCATGCTACAATGTACTCGGATGACATTTTTATTATTTTTTTCACACAAATACAGCTTTTTTTTTGGTGGTTTTAATCACCACTGTAATTTTTTATTTTTTGCTAAATAAACGAAAAAAGACAGAAAATTTTGAAAAAAATTGTGTTTTATTTTCTCGTTTCTGTTATAAAATTTTGCAACTAGATAAGCCAAAATGTATTCAGCTCCATTTCTTTGGTGAAAATAACCCAAATCAGTGTCTATTATATTATGTGTAGTAAACTATGGGATATATATCTGAAAGGGGTTTTTCGCCTTCCTCTGGATCAACTGCGGGTATAGAATTAGGTGTATGAGATTGTACGGTGATATTATTTATTTTTTTATGGTTGAACTGGATGGACTTGTGTCTTTTTTCAACCTGACTAACTATGTAACCATGTAAGTCGATCAATCCTGATGTACTGACGGCCAATCTCATTTCTTGAGACCCAACCCCCCCCCCCCCCTCCCGAAATGACCCCTTTTTGAAATGTAGACAGTCCACGGTATTTAGTAAAATGCATGGCAAGTTTTTTTTTTTACGTTTTAATTTTTGTCACAATTTTTGGAAAATTAAAAACAAATGCAAATTTTTTTATTTATTTTTCACTTTTTTTTTTTTTTAAATCCTATCAGGGACACTGACTGGTGACAGTATGTGAAAAAAAAAAAAAAACAATTTTGCTTTTTTTTTTTCTTTTTTTACATTTTTGTAACACATTGTGTGTGACCAACCAGAGTAATACAGGGTTATTGTAGTAACACTGCACCACTCTGAGGATTGTGATCGGTATTGTTTTTTCTTTCTTTTTTTTTACACATTATGATTGCTTATAGCAGTGAATTTCATTGGTATAAGCAACCATTTTTACTGAATGAAATTGTTTTTTTGTTTGTTTTTTTTTTACATACAGTCACCAGTGCAGTGCAGCATCATCATATGACTGGTGTACCAGAGATCAAGGATACTGACTGGTCGACAGCATGTAAAAAATAGAATATATTTTTTTTGCAATTACGTATTTTTTTTTTCTTTTTCATTCAGTTCATTACAAAATTGTAAAAAAAAATTACAAAATTGCAAAAAAATTATTATTATTATTATTTTTACATACTGTCGACCAGTCAGTATCCCTGATCTCTGGGCCATATGATGACCGTATGTAAAAAAAAAAAAAAAAAAAAATCTATTTCTTTACAAAATTTGTAAATTTTTTTTTTTTTTTACATACTGTCACCAGTGCAGTACAGCATCATCATATGACTGGTGTACCAGAGATCAAGGATACTGACTGGTCAACAGTATGTAAAAAAAATATTAGGGCTGTTACTGATTAAAATTTTCGTGTTTGATTAATCGATTTTTTTTTTTTAATCGACTCATTTCGATTAATTATAACGCACATACAGATCCAACTACTTTTAGCTGATCTCCTTGCAGGCCGATTCCCAGTGCAGCTACCAACCAGTGGAAAAATGGATAGCAGGATTCAGAAAACACACAAAGGCAGCACTTGATGGGAATAGAATTAAAACTTTTATAGTCTTCAAGTAGGTAACAAAATAAATATTGCACTGGAGATAAAAATCGATGTAGCTATATAAACTGTAAAAATGGTGCGAGTAATACCAAACGGTGGCAAAAGCAGTCATAAAAACATGTAGCTAAGTATGATACTGGTATAAAAATGTGTACAACGACACCACTGCTGAATCCAGATGAGGGTTAACATCAGTCTGTCAGCATGTAGTTGTCCCCTGAAGGGAACTATCACAACTCCCAGTGGGTGGCTGTAGAATCCCAGGTTGATAGAGGGAAGTGATAGAGGGAAGTGTAACAGCCCTTGCGTGTGGCACATAGTGAGGTCCCGCCGGCATGCAGATATGAAGGCACAGCAAAGGAGCCCTTCAGATGGACACGGCAAGCCCCGCCGGTGTTCGTGACGTCACCGGATCTCCGACGGAACTCCCTGAAGACCCGGAAGCCGGCAGAAAGGTGAGTACCGATCATAAGAATTTTGATCGATCAAAATAATTTATCGATTAATCGAGGAATTAATAGTTAATTTCCACAGCCCTAAAAAAATATATATATATATATATATATATTTTTGCAATTTTGTAATTGTTTTTTTTTTTTTCTTTTTTTACAACTTTTTAACACACTGTGACCAACTAGAGCAATACAGTGTTACCAAAGTAACACTGTACTATTCTGGGGAGGTGATCAGGATTTTTTTTTTTTTTTTACACATTATGATTACTTATAGCAGTGAATTGGTATAAGCAACATAGGTGTGCGCAGCCTATGGCATTAGGGTGTGCACCTCCAAAGGTCATATATATATATATATATATATATATATATATATATATATATATATATATATTCTATATATGGCAGTAGAGCAGTGGACGGTGTCAGTAGTTAATTTATTCTATTTTTTTAGTATAACTTTTTTACAATTTCATTATTTTTTACAATATTTTTTTACAATTTATTATTTATTTATTTTACAATTCTTTGGAAGTCCCATTGGGGGCTTTGGTGAAATATCAGGGGTTTAAACAGACCCCTGATGTCTCACTTTTGAGATAGAGAAAGGGACTGAGGACAGAGATTCTTCAGTCCCTTTCTCTGCAGCCAAGCAGCAGGGGGAATCTGCACAGCGTGATTAGGGTGTGCCCCGGCACACCCTGTGCGCACGCCTATGATAAGCAACCATATTTTACTGAATGAAAATTATTTAGTGTGTATTGTTGTGATTTACTGTGATTGGCCTATCTGTACTATGTAATCACTGTGACCAATCACAACTTAGCAACACAATTGTACACAATGAATGACATGAAAGGAAGCCATTTGTTGTTTACAATTGTCATATGATCTGCTGTGATTGGTCACAGTGATCACATGGTACCGGCAGCGGCCCGATACAGTGATCTGTCATCTGTTGTGTGGACACAGCTGGTGATAAACCGCGCAGCCTGTTCCAGGAAAGGCCTCATATGACGTCCACCTGGAATGGCGAATGTCCCGCCCGGCCATCATTTGTCCATAAGCCGGACGGGAATCGATTAAACTTTCCTCCATAAGCCTACGTTCATATTTGTGCGTTGTAGGACGTGCGCAAAATCGCATCTTTCCCACAATGCACAGAAATGCGCTGCCCTTCTTCTTCAGATGCTCGGAGGGGCCATTAATTCCTAACACCACCAACGTGTGCAGCGCGATTTCTTAAGACGGTCAAGGACTTCTTTTGAGCATTTCTGGCACATTGATATAAATGGACCGCCCTACACGCAATGCGCAGAACCGCGCAGATGTGTCGATGGTGTGAGCAGAGCCTAAGGTTCAAACTTTTGTGTGCTGGGAATGCGTACAAAATGGCGCACTTTCCCAACACATAGAAAAACACGCCATCCTTTTGGCACCCCATATGCATCTGCAAACATGCGTATCAAACCACATGGTGCCAGAGCATCAGGCAGTTCGATGCGCCAAGATTTTGGAAAAGGGGGCCGACCTCCATTGACATCTGAGTGCGTTCAAATGTGTGCAAAATTCATTCATTGTGTATTTATCCCCCCCCCCACACCCCACCATCGTCAAGCAGACGCAACGAACATGGCGAAACGCGTTGTGGAGAAAAATGCATTCATTTGGGGTTTACATTTTCTTTAAACTGCATTCATTTCAGCCCCTCTCTGTCTAAACACATTATGTTGCAGCCCCCAGTGCTTGAAACATGTTGGTGTAGCTGCACTGCGTAGTGTAGTAAGGCCTGGGGGTGTCGCAGCGCTGGCTCTTCCATAATCAGTCTGGTGATTTAGATTTTAGGTGAGGATGACGGGAATAATCTGATGGTTCTTATGGAACACACAGGCGGAGTGGAGGCGGGGATGGAATATGTGTCCGGAGTTCCTCTTTATGGTAACGCTCAGCTGCGCTCTGTTTGTCGGATATTTTCGGGTTAGCGGCTCTCATTGTCTCGGAGCTGAATGGGGGAATGATGATCAGAGTCAGAATTAGTAAGCGGTAATCACACGCTCGCTCTATGTACCAATTATCGTGTCATGGCGCCCGGAGTCAGAGATAATAGCATTCTTCTTCTTCCTCCCGCAGAACTCAGACCCTGGCTGAGCAACTTCACCTACGGGGACGTCCAGGACTTCTCCCAGCTGGCCCTGGACCCCAACCGCAACCAACTCATCGTAGGAGCCAGGTAACCGCATGTGTATGTGCCTGACTCTCCATCCGTCCATCTGTCCTGTCCGTGAGTCTGTCCATCCATCCCTTATCCCTCTGTCAGTCTATCCATCACTCCCTCATCCATCAGTCTGTCCATCAGTGCCATCCATCCATCCATCCATCCATCCATCTGTCCTGTCCGTGAGTCTGTCCATCCATCCCTTATCCCTCTGTCAGTCTATCCATCACTCCCTCATCCATCAGTCTGTCCATCAGTGCCATCCATCCATCCATCCATCCATCTGTCCTGTCCGTGAGTCTGTCCATCCATCCCTTATCCCTCTGTCAGTCTATCCATCACTCCCTCATCCATCAGTCTGTCCATCAGTGCCATCCATCCATCCATCCATCCATCCCTCCATCTGTCCTGTCCGTGAGTCTGTCCATCCATCCCTTATCCCTCTGTCAGTCTATCCATCACTCCCTCATCCATCAGTCTGTCCATCAGTGCCATCCATCCATCCATCCGTCCTGTCTGTGAGTCTTTCCATCCATCCCTTATCCCTCTGTCAGTCTATCCATAACTCCCTCATCCATCAGTCTGCCCATCAGTGTCATCCATCTATCCATCCATCCATCCGTCCTGTCCGTGAGTCTGTCCATCCATCCCTTATCCCTCTGTCAGTCTATCCATCACTCCCTCATCCATCAGTCTGCCCATCAGTGCCTTCCATTTATCCATCCATCTGTCCTGTCCGTGAGTCTGTCCATCCATCCCTTATCCCTCTGTCAGTCTATCCATAACTCCCTCATCCATCAGTCTGTCCATCAGTGCCATCCATCCATCCATCCATCCGTCCTGTCTGTGAGTCTTTCCATCCATCCCTTATCCCTCTGTCAGTCTATCCATAACTCCCTCATCCATCAGTCTGCCCATCAGTGTCATCCATCTATCCATCCATCCATCCGTCCTGTCCGTGAGTCTGTCCATCCATCCCTTATCCCTCTGTCAGTCTATCCATCACTCCCTCATCCATCAGTCTGTCCATCAGTGCCATCCATCCATCCGTCCTGTCTGTGAGTCTTTCCATCCATCCCTTATCCCTCTGTCAGTCTATCCATAACTCCCTCATCCATCAGTCTGCCCATCAGTGTCATCCATCTATCCATCCATCCGTCCTGGCCGTAAGTCTGTCCATCCATCCCTTATCCCTCTGTTAGTCTATCCATCACTCCCTCATCCATCAAGTCTGTCCATCAGTGCCTTCCATCCATCCACTAATATGTTCATTGGTCTGTCCATCCATCCATCACCTCCTTATCCATCTATCTGTCCATCAGTCTGTCCATTCATCCCTCACTCATCTCAATTCTTAATTTATCCACCTTGCACCTATCTGTCAATATACCCATCCCTCCTATGCATCCCTTAGTCCATACATCCATCCATCCATCCATCCGTCCGCCTATGTATTCATCTATCCCTCCTCCTTCGATCAGCCCATCAATCCCTCATTCTTCCATACATGCACCCATCCATTCATCTGATGGTCCATCCATCCGCCCATCTGTCCATCCATCAACCCATCCATCAACCCATCCATCCATCCATCTGTCCATCCATCCATCCATCAATCTATCCGACCATCACTTCATCCATTCATCCATCTGTCCATCAATCCATCCATTATTTTTTACATCTTTTCATCCGTCCATCAATCCATCTCTTTCTCCATTCATCCTTTAGTCCATCAATCCATCCCTCGTCCTTCATTCCATCTGTCAGTCCCTCCATCCATCTATCTTCCTTCTATCCTTTCATTTATCAGTCCATCCCTTGTTTATTTATTATACGATCCTTGTATCCATCCATCCATCCATCCCTCTTTTTTCCACTTGTCTGTTAATTCATCCATCTGTCAATCCATTCCTCTTTCTTTAATTGATCCATCCATTTGTCCCTCATTCATTCATCTATCCAATCACTGATTAATTAATCGTTCCATCTATCCATTCCTCAATCCATCCATCCGTCTTCCTTCTATCCTTCCATCTGTCAGTCCATCTTCATTCTATCAATCAGTTCATCCATCTGTTCCTCTTCCTTGCATCCATTTCATCCATCCATCAGTCCGCCTATGTATTCATCCATCCCTCTTCCTTTGATCAGCCCATCCATCCCTCCCTCTTCCTTCCATACGTGCGCCCATCCATTCATCTGATTGTCCGTCCATCCATCCCTCTTCCCTTCATCCCTATTCTATCTTTCCATCCATTCTTCCATCCATCCCTCCCTCTTCCCTTCATTTCTATTCTATCTTTCCATCCATTCTTCCATCCATCCCTCTTCCCTTCATCCCTATTCTATCTTTCCATCCATTCTTCCATCCATCCCTCCCTCTTCCCTTCATTTCTATTCTATCTTTCCATCCATTCTTCCATCCATCCCTCCCTCTTCCCTTCATCCCTATTCTATCTTTCCATCCATTCTTCCATCCATCCCTCTTCCCTTCATCCCTATTCTATCTTTCCATCCATTCTTCCATCCATTCCTCTTCCCTTCATCCCTATTCTATCTTTCCATCCATTCTTCCATCCATCCCTCTTCCCTTCATTTCTATTCTATCTTTCCATCTATTCTTCCATCCATCCCTCTTCCCTTCATCCCTATTCTATCTTTCCATCTATTCTTCCATCCATCCCTCTTCCCTTCATCCCTATTCTATCTTTCCATCCATTCTTCCATCCATCCCTCTTCCCTTCATCCCTATTCTATTCTGTCTTTCCATCCATTCTTCCATCCATCCCTCTTCCCTTCATCCCTATTCTATCTTTCCATCCATTATGGCATCCATCCCTCTTCCCTTCATCCCTATTCTATCTTTCCATCTATTCTTCCATCCATCCCTCTTCCCTTCATTTCTATTCTATCTTTCCATCCATTCTTCCATCCATCCCTCTTCCCTTCATCCCTATTCTATCTTTCCATCCATTCTTCCATCCATCCCTCTTCCCTTCATCCCTATTCTATCTTTCCATCCATTCTTCCATCCATCCCTCTTCCCTTCATCCCTATTCTATCTTTCCATCCATTATGGCATCCATCCCTCTTCCCTTCATCCCTATTCTATCTTTCCATCTATTCTTCCATCCATCCCTCTTCCCTTCATTTCTATTCTATCTTTCCATCCATTCTTCCATCCATCCCTCTTCCCTTCATCCCTATTCTATCTTTCCATCCATTCTTCCATCCATCCCTCTTCCCTTCATCCCTATTCTATCTTTCCATCCATTCTTCCATCCATCCTTCCATCCATCCCTTGTTTTTCAATAGCTGTATGCATCCATTTGTTTGCCACTCTATCCACCCCCCTTCTTTTATCCCTATTCCATCCATCCATCCATCTAGTGTGCCTGTGTGTGGCTTTTCATCTGATATATAATATATATTTGGTACATTGTATATTCTATATACTGTAAAAATGTTATATTGTATCTTCTATATATTGTATCTTCTATATACTTTATATGGCTTTCATTGTATCTTCTATATACTTTATATGGCTTTCATTGTATCTTCTATATACTTTATATGGCTTTCATTGTATCTTCTATATACTTTATATGGCTTTCATTGTATCTTCTATATACTGTACATGTTGTATCTTGTTTTCTATTTCCTTCCAGGGTTCAATGATAGAGCAGTGATATACCTGCTAATATTTGTCTCAAGCCTCGTACACACGACTGTTTTTCTCGGCAAGAAAACTGCTGGGAGAGCTTTTTGCCGTGAAAACCGGTCGTGTGTATGGTTTCTCGTCTGGAAAACTGCCGGGAAGCTCAACGAGAAAAATAGAGAAACTGCTCTCTATTTTCCAGACGAAAAAAACGTGAGTGTGTATGCTTGCCTGTCCCAGGTAAGCCCGCGCATGCTCGATGAGACTTTGTCGCATGCGCGGTAGCTTACAAGGGTAGTGTAGGGTGTAGCAAGATAGCGGCAATGGCATCGAATGTGACGAGCGTCGGCTCGTCATAGTCAATGACGTCACCGCGTTCTTGCCATTCAAAAGAACGGCGGTTCTTTTGAATGACCATGTGTGCACTCAGCGAGCAATGAAAGCTTGCCTGGAATCTCGTCTGGAAAACCGACGTTTTTTTCCCCCGACGAGATTCCCGCCCGTGTGTATGAGGCTTTAGGCACCGTTCACATCGCCGCATTTCTGAATTTCAGAAAACATGCCCTTTACTGCGCGTTTCAGAAACGTGCATCACGCTTGTGTTGCGATTAAATGTTGATGGGGCCCCACGTGCGGGTAGCGGGCCCATGTTTTATATGTAAAAAAAACATGCTGCAAATCACCAAAAAGCACGGTAAAAAACAAACAAACAGTGCCACGCTCTGCTCCAAACAAAGTACAGGGGCGTTTGTCACGCGTAGGGCAGCCCATTCACAAGTGTGCGACGCTCGTTAACACGTCATAAACGTGCAAAAAACGATAGAGCGAGTTTCCGTTACATTTAGATATGAATGCAGCGTTGGTGTTGGAGGAAAAGTTCATCCGTCCTCCATGTGCGCTCCCCAGGTGTGGCGGCCATCGCTCTGTTGTTATTTCCTCGCCCCGATAACAGATGCGTCCGGTGCGGTTGGATTTAATTGGCCGGCTCTTCTTCCTGAGCTGCAGATGACTTGTCAGTGTGACAGTTTGCTGACAGATCTTCTTATTGCGCTGTCAGTGTGTTCCCTGCAGGGAAGTCACGCTGTCCTTTATTGCTGTATGCGGGGGCGTACGTGTCCACGTGCGGCAGGACGGTTGCTGAACGAGCATCTCTGGCCGTCCCGCGGCGCGAGCGATATCCGCCTCCTGTAATGTTGCGTAATATTCGGCGCTGAGCCAGCAAAGATTATCCCCAATCCCATGAGCCGAACGCCCGCCGACTCTTGCGACTCCCCCGGCCTAATCACATAATCTGCACTTTGCTGAGTCAGCGAAACGCGTCCTGTGATCATCGGTGGAGAGCCGGACCAGCCGAACGCTACCGACAGGACCGTGCCCGCTGGCAGGATGGCAATTACCGGAGGGGGGTGGTAGGCGATCGCTCATTGATTTGTCAGCTGGCGACACTTCAGGGACTTCGATGGAGAGAACAGCCCGCGAGGCAGAAAACAATCATCTGTCGTGAATTAAAGTGGACCTGTCATTAAAATATACACATCAGATCCATCAACAGGGCTCAGAATCAGCAAATCACAGTGTTGTTTGGAGGAAAAACAAAAGTACCGATCACTGGTCATACAATATCTCACAAAAGTAAGTACACCCCTCAGTCACATTTCTGTAAATCTTTTCTTCTATCTTTTCATGTGACAACACTGAAGAAATGACACTTTGCTACAATGTAAAGTAGTGAGTGTACACAGGGGGGGAGGAGTGTACACAGGGGGGGAGGAGTGTACACAGGGGGGAGGAGTGTACACACGGGGGAGGAGTGTACACAGGGGGGGAGGAGTGTACACAGGGGGGAGGAGTGTACACAGGGGGGGAGGAGTGTACACAGGGGGGAGGAGTGCACACAGGGGGGAGGAGTGTACAGCTTGTATAACGGTGTAAATTTCCTCTCCCCTCAAAATAACTCAACACACAGCCATTAATGTCTAAACCGCTGGCAACAAAAGTGAGGACACCCCTAAGTGAAAATGTCCAAATTGGGCCCAAAGTGTCAATATTTTTTGTGGCCGCCATTTTTTTCCAGCACTGCCTTAACCCTCTTGGGCATGGAGGTCACCAGAGCTTCACATGTTGCCACTGGAGTCCTCTTCCCCTCCTCCATGATGACATCACGGAGCTGGTGGATGTTAGAGACCTTGCGCTCCTCCACCTTCCGTTTGAGGAGTCCCACAGATGATCAATAGGGTTTAGGTCTGGACACATGCTTGGCCAGTCCATCACCTTTACCCTCAGCTTCTTTTGCAAGGCAGTGGTGGTCTTGGAGGTGTGTTTGGGGTGGTTATCATGTTGGAATACTACCCTGCGGCCCAGTCTCTGAAGAGAGGGGATCATGCTCTGCTTCAGTATGTCACAGTACATGTTGGCATTCATGGTTCCCTCAATGATCTGTAGCTCCCCAGTGCCGGCAGCACTCATGCAGCCCCAGACCATGACACTCCCACCACCATGCCTGACTGTAGGGAAGACACACTTGTCTTTGTACTCCTCACCTGGTTGCCGCCGCACACGCCTGACACCATCTGACACCAAATACGTTTATCTTGGTCTCATCAGACCACAGGACATGGTTCCAGTAATCCATGTCCTTAGTCTGCTTGTCTTCAGCAAACAGATTTTCTTGTGCATCATCTTTAGAAGAGGCTTCCTTCTGGGACGACAGCCACGCAGACCAATTTGATGCAGTGTGCGGCGTATGGTCTGAGCACTGACAGGCTGACCCCTCCCCCCACCCCACCCCTTCACCCTCTGCAGCAATGCTGGCAGCACTCATACGTCTATTTCCCAAAGACAACCTCTGGATATGACGCTGAGCACGTGACCTCAACTTCTTTGGTGGACCATGGTGAGGCCTGTTCTGAGGGGAACCTGTCCTGTTATACCGCTGTATGGTCTTGGCCACCGGGCTGCAGCTCAGTTTCAGGGTCTTGGCAATCTTCTTATAGCCTCGGCCATCTTTATGTAGAACAACAATTCTTTTCTTCAGATCCTCAGAGAGTTCTTTGCCATGAGGTGCCATGTTGTACTTCCAGTGACCAGTATGAGAGAGTGAGAGCGATAACACCAAATTTATCACACCTGCTCCCCATTCACGCCTGAGACCTTGTAACACTAACAAGTCACATGACAGCGGAGAGGAGGGAAAATGGCTAATTGGGCCCAATTTGGACATTTTCACTTAGGGGTGTCCTCACTTTTGTTGCCAGCGGTTTAGACATTAATGGCTGTGTGTTGAGTTATTTTGAGGGGAGAGGAAATTTACACCGTTATACAAGCTGTACACTCCTCCCCCCCTGTGTACACTCCTCCCCCCTGTGTACACTCCTCCCCCCTGTGTACACTCCTCCCCCCTGTGTACACTCCTCCCCCCCTGTGTACACTCCTCCCCCCCTGTATACACTCACTACTTTACATTGTAGCAAAGTGTCATTTCTTCAGTGTTGTCACATGAAAAGATACAAGAAAATAATTACACAAATGTGAGGGCAAATTCATGCATTTTTGGACGTGTTTATGAAACACGATAAAAACGTTTGCAGTCATTCATTGTTATTGCGCAGGCACCAGAATTTTCAGGGTTGTGTCCTCTCTGAGCCGGCATCCTAGTCCAGGAAGTAGATGGTGACCCCGGATGATGCCGGAGCAAAGGTTGTGCTGTCCTTTTGGAGAGGAAAGCGGATGAAGGGCGTGGTCGGGTAATAACTGGAATGATTACACTGACACATTCCTTAGCCTGACGCTCCTAATATAAATGAATATATCTGATGACAGGTCCACTTTACCAGTCCCCCCCCCCGACCTCAGTCTCCCAAGCTTCTCTTTATTGGCATTGATGGAGCGCTCCAGCACACATGCTGCAATAACCAAACAGCCTGATAAGAATGCTGAAATCCTACAACCAGAATGCGAGGCCCCGTTCACACCTCGGCGTTTTATAGCTCCAAAATGCTGGAGGAGAAAAATCAATTCTTCTCAATGGAGACGGATCACATCTCCACTACGAGTCAACTGAAGCCAAACGCCTGGAGCTCAAAAAAAGTTCTGGAGCTCGAAGATCGGGCAGATTGGTGCGTTTTTGAAGCATTTTTCGTTCCATAGAAATGCATGGAAACGCTGGATTTGGATGATTTTGTGTGTTTTTAGCACGTTTTGCAATAATTACATCTGAAAAATAATAACAAATAAATAAAATACATAGTAAATTAAATAAATAGAAAATAATAATAAACAAAACCCCTAATATTGACCCTTAACCCTAATAGCCCCTAGTCCTAACAATCCTTATCCCTAATATTAACCCCAACCCTATTATTAACCCCTTATCCTAACCCTTAACCCTAATATTCACCCCTAGCCCTACAATAAACTCCTATTCCTAACCCTAATATTAACCCCTAACCCTAATTTTAACCCCTAACCCTAATATCTCATAATCCTAACCCTAACCCCAACCTTAATATTAACCCCTATCCTTAATTCTAACCCTTAACTGTAATATTAACCACTAACCCTAATATTAACGCCTAGTCCTAACCCCCAATCCTAAAATGAACCCCTAACCCTAATACTAACCCCTTATCCTAGCTCTTAAGACTAATATTAACCCCTAGCCCTAATCATAACACCTAATCCTAATCCCAACCCCTAACTGTAATTTTAACCCCTAATCCTAATATTGACCCCCCTAGCACTGATATTAACCCCTAATCCCAACCCCTAACTGTGATAATTAACCTCTAATCCTAACCCTAATATTGCCCCTTTGCTAATTTTAACACTTTGTCCTAACCCTTAAAACCAATATTAACCCTTAGCCCTAATCATAACCCCTAACCATAATATTAACCTCTAACCCTAATTCTGACCCCAACCCTAATCCCAACACCTATAACCCCTAACATTGACCCTTAATCCTAATAACCCTTGGTCCTAACATTAACCCCTATCCCTAATCCTAATATTGACCCCAATCCTATTATTAACCCCTTACCCTAACCCTTAACCCTAATATTAACCCCTATCCCTAATTCTAACCCCTAACTGTAATATTAACCCCTAACCCTAATATCTCCTAATCCTAATCCCAACCCCCAACCTTAATATTAACCCCTATTCTTAATTCTAACCCTTACTTGTAATATTAACCCCTAACCGAAATATTAACGCCTAGTCCTAACCCTAATCCCAACCCCCAACCTTAATATTAACCATTATCCTTGATTCTAACCCTTAACTGTAATTTTAACCCCTAACCCTAATATTAACACCTAGTCCTAACCCCCAATCCTAAAATTGACCCCTAAGCCTAATACTAACCCCTTATACTAGCTCTTAACACTAATATTAACCCCTAATCCCAACCCCTGACTGTAATAATAACCCCCTAATCCTAATATTGACCCTTTACGCTAATATTAACACCATATCCTAACCCTTAACACCAATATTAACCCCTAGCCCTAATACTAAGCCCTAACCATAATATTAACCTCTAACCCTAGTTTTGACCCCAACCCTAATCCCAACACCTAATCTTAACCCCTAACACTTATATTGACCCTTAATCCTAATATTGACCCCTAATATCAGCCACTAACCCTAATAACCCCTAATCCTGATTCTAACCCATTATATTGACTCATAACTCTAATCCTAACCGCTAATATTGACCCCTAACCCTAATCCTTACCCCTAACATAACAAAATAAATAAATTAACCCCTAACTATAACCTTTATCCCCCAACCTTTAGCCCCTTAAAAAAAAAAAAGTAAAAGCAGCTGAAAAACCTAGCAACAGATTTATATTTCCTCTCTTGGCTAATAAAAAAACGCCAAAGCGCAAAAAGACTTTAAAAACGCACAAATAAACGCTAAAAGAAACGCCCGAAAAAACACTCAAAAACACGACGCTCAGGTGTGAATGCAGCCTCACAAAGTATCTCTGTGCGATATGATTATGAACGTTTCTTCCCTCCGTCCTGCGCTCTGCTCTCACCGGCAGATGAGCCTGATGATTCACCGCTGGGTTCATCTCGGTTTTTCGCTTTCGGCGGTCTCACCATCCCGCGTCGCTCCGCGGCGAGTTCACAGCCAGTCATGTAAAGACGTCTGATTAAAGGCAGCGCCTCCCGCCGAGACAGGACGCCGGAGATCACAGCACTCAAATTGCTCTGTAAAATATTCATCCTCCCGAGGGGCTTGTTCCGGCTTTATTATACATCCCGCTAAACGCCGCGTCTTTACGAATGATCTGCCGCGCGGCGAACAGCCTCATCTCCAGGACACCGTGCCTCCTTCCGATGAGGCTGGCGGAGGTCGGGAGGGAATTGTACATTCGCCCCGTTCTTGGTTTACAGATGTCACAGAAGGGGCCACGTGGTCGTAGTTCGGCGAGGTCGGTCTCGTATCGGTAGGCGCGTCCCCAGATTTCCCGTATTCCCGTTATTCAGGAACCGAGGGGCTCATCCTTGGAGGGGCCCGGGGCCCGGCACATTCTTCCAGAACCTTCCACAACTCCAAAATGTTTCTACTTTACTAAAAAAGTATCGAAATGTAAAAATGTGGATCTAAAATGGATTAAAAAAAGGGATAAAAATTTGTTACTGTTTTTTAAAGCTTTATTTTTGGTAAATCCAAACATCACCTGCTGGACCGAAACAATACATTGTTAAGGGGATTTGAGATTGTGGGCCCCAGGGGAGAATGGCCCCCATATGATTGGTGTCAGTGGGATAGTGGCCCTCAGGATGGCATAGCCCCTCAATTCACTGGGGATAGTGGCCCCCATGTTGGCATAGCCCCTCAATTCATTGATATAATTGGGATAGTGGCCCCCAGGGGGAAATAGTCCCTTAATTCATTAGTATCAGTGGGAAAGTGGCCCCCAGGGGGTAATAGCCCCTTTAAATCATTGGTGCCCATGGGATAATGGCCCCCTGAGGGGAAGAGCCCCTCAATTCATTGGTATAATTGGGATAGTGGCCCCCAGGGGGGAATAGCCTGTAAACTCATTAGTATCAGTGGGAAAGTGGCCCCAAGGGGGTAATAGCACCTCAATTCATTGGTGTCTGTGGGATAGTGGCCCCCATGTTGGCATAGCCCCTCAATTCATTGGTATAATTGGGATAGTGGCCCCCAGAGGGAAATAGTCCCTTAATTCATTAGTATCAGTGAGAAAGTGGCCCCCAGGGGGTAATAGCCCCTTAAATCATTGGTGCCCATGGTATAATGGCCCCCCGAGGGGAAGAGCACCTCAATTCATTGGTATAATTGGGATAGTGGCCCCCAGGGGGGGAATAGCCCATAAATTCATTAGTATCAGTGGGAAAGTGGCCCCAAGGGGGTAATAGCCCCTCAATTCATTGGTGTCAGTGGGATAGTGGCCCCCAGGGGGAAATAGTCACTTAATTCATTAGTATCAGTGGGAAAGTGGCCCCCAGGGGGTAATAGCCCCTTAAATCATTGGTGCCCATGGTATAATGGCCCCCCGAGGGGAAGAGCACCTCAATTCATTGGTATAATTGGGATAGTGGCCCCCAGGGGGGGAATAGCCCATAAATTCATTAGTATCAGTGGGAAAGTGGCCCCAAGGGGGTAATAGCCCCTCAATTCATTGGTGTCAGTGGGATAATGGCCCCCAGGGGGAAGAGCCCCTCAATTAATTAGTGTTAGCAGGATAATGGCCCCCAGCGGGGAGAGCCCCTCAGTTCGTTGGTGTGGTGTCAGTAGGGTAATGGTCCCCAGTTTATTGGTGTCAGTGGGATAGTGGCCTCTGGGGGAGGGGAATAGCCCCTCAATTTATTGGTGTCAGTGGGGTAGTGGCTCCCACGGGAAAAAAAACCCTCATTGTGGCCCCCAGAAGAGAATAACCCCTCATTTCATTGGTGTTTGCGCATAGTGGCCCCCAAGGGGAATAGCTCCCCAATTTAATGGTGTCAGTGATATAGTGGCCCCCGGAACAGAATAACCTCTCAGTTCATTGGTGTCAGTGGGATTGCGGCTCGGGGGAGTGGATAGGCCCTAAATTCAGTGGTGTCATTGGGATTGTAGCCCCCAAGATGGAGAATAGCCCGTCAGTTCATAGGTGTCCGTTCAATAGTGGACCCCCCAATGGGGTAATTATCCTTGGGTGGGTGTCGGTCTGAAGGAGGGGGTGTTCCTAGGTAGGCTATATTTACATAGATAACGCCCACATGTGATGCTGAGCCTCCATGAATGGAAGAACCAAAATGAATAAAAGGGGCATGGCCAGGGACAGTCAGGCTGGTGAAGGAAAGGGCTAGATGATGCTGGAAATCCTCCAGCCAGAAAATAAGGCGGGGTCTGTCTGATTTGCTGCAGCTTCTAATGCACATTATGAACAGCTCACAGTGTGTAGTGAATTAGAGGAAGCTATTTCAGTCCTGGAGAGGAGCCGGTACACCTGTGCAAGACCGAAGGGGAAGGCCGGAGGTCGGATTTAATAATAAATGAACAGATGTGTCACCTCCACGCTGTGCTGAGCTCTCTTCGGCTCGGCGAGTTGGCGGTTGGTTTTTGCTGCGTTTGCTCGGGTTGTTTTCTGTCCGTTTTTACTTTTCTGTTTGGGAGAAGCTGACAGATGTGGAATAAACAATCGGCGACGCAGAGTTAGAATGCGCGGCGTGGTGCTAATGTGTACTTACAGCTCACGCACAGCTGTTCCCGGCTCAGGATAAAATATGGAGTCTGATCTGAGCTCTGAGAGTTCCAGAGGTAAATTAAAATTCTTTTTACTTCAAGATTTCATAAACCGTTTCTGCGGGATCCCGCCACACGGCTCCGACACCAGGGACCAATCCCCATTCCAATGCCACTCCGAGGACAAATCCCCATTCCAGGGCCACATTGAGGACAAATCCCCATTCCAGGGCCACATTGAGGACCAATCCCCATTCCAGAGCCACATCGGGGACCAATCCCCATTCCAAGGCCACATCGAGGACCAATCCCCATTCCAGGGCCGATCCGGGGACCAATCCCCATTCCAGGGCCGATCCGGGGACCAATCCCCATTCCAGGGCCGATCCGGGGACCAATCCCCATTCCAGGGCCGATCCGGGGACCAATCCCCATTCCAGGGCCGATCCGGGGACCAATCCCTATTCCAGGGCCACTCTAGGGACTAATCCCTATTCCAGGGCCACTCCGGAGACAAATCCCCATTCCATGGCAACTCCCAGGACCCATCCCCATTCCATGGCCACTCTGGGGACCAATCCCCATTCCATGGCCACTCTGGGGACCAATCCCCATTCCATGGCCACTCTGGGGACCAATCCCCATTCCATGGCCACTCTGGGGACCAATCCCCATTCCATGGCCACTCTGGGGACCAATCCCCATTCCATGGCCACTCTGGGGACCAATCCCCATTCCACGGCCACTCTGGGGACCAATCCCCATTCCACGGCCACTCTGGGGACCAATCCCCATTCCACGGCCACTCTGGGGACCAATCCCCATTCCACGGCCACTCTGGGGACCAATCCCCATTCCACGGCCACTCTGGGGACCAATCACCATTCCACGGCCACTCTGGGGATCAATTCCCATTCCGCGGCCACTCTGGGGACCATTCCCATTCCACGGCCACTCTGGGGACCAATCCCATGCCACTCCATGGACCGATCTCCATTCCAAGGCCACTCCATGGACCGATCTCCATTCCAAGGCCACTCTGGGGACCGATCTCCATTCCAAGGTTACTCTGGGGACCGATCCCCATTCCAAGGCCACTCTGGGGACCATTCCCATTCCACGGCCACTCTGGGGACCAATCCCATGCCACTCCATGGACCGATCTCCATTCCAAGGCCACTCCATGGACCGATCTCCATTCCAAGGCCACTCCATGGACCGATCTCCATTCCAAGGCCACTCTGGGGACCGATCTCCATTCCAAGGCCACTCTGGGGACCGATCCCCATTCCAAGGCCACTCTGGGGACCGATCCCCATTCCAAGGCCACTCTGGGGACCGATCCCCATTCCAAGGCCACTCTGGGGACCGATCCCCATTCCAAGGCCACTCTGGGGACCGATCCCCATTCCAAGGCCACTCTGGGGACCGATCCCCATTCCAAGGCCACTCTGGGGACCGATCCCCATTCCAAGGCCACTCTGGGGACCGATCCCCATTCCAAGGCAACTCCGGGGACCGATCCCTATTACAAGATCACTCTGGGGGACCGATCCCCATTCCAAGGCCACTCCGGGGACAAAATACTTCATTTAAATATATTCCTCAGTAGACACAAAGCATATAAATCCATTTTGAGTACCAAATGCCTTTAAAAACCCAGATATTACATTATATGTAGCCCGTTCAGGCACAGTGACTGGCTCCTTTGTTCATGCTGGAGGGTTTAGCAGCAGAAACTCTGACTCCGCATGATGTTATCTCTCACATTCCAGCAGTAAATCAGCTGAACTCTGACTACTGACTTGCTGAAAGAACATCTGGTTCCAGGAGCAAGGGATAGCTTTGCAAATAACAGCAAATCTCTGAGCTATCCCATAATACTCCTCTGTATGTGTGATGTCAGGTTGTGTTTGGAGTGATTATTTCTCTGCTCTCTCACACTCACAGTATGTTTTCTCTGTTGCAGGAACTACCTCTTCAGGCTCAGTCTCTTCAATGTCTCCCTCATACAGGTAAGTCCTCGCTCACCCGGCCGCTCCGCTGTATAAACTTTGTCTTCAGCTGCAGGAAAAGCGTTTCTGAAAATAAAGTGATTTGCAAATATTTGTCTGTGTTAATGCCGGCGATAAGGCGGGTTTTGCATGAGCTTTGCCCATGTGATTGTCTTTCCCATCACTGCGTATCAGACATCCATCCCTCTCCTTCCATCCATTCATCTATCCAGCATTCTGCCTATCCATTCATCCATCCATCCCTCGTCTTTCTGTAATCAGTCCATCCAAGCATCCATCCATACTCCTTCCCTCAATCAGTCCGTCTGTCCATCCACCCATCCCTCTTCCCTATCATTCCATCCATCCATCTTTGTTCAGTCCATCCACATATCCATCCTCCTTTGACAAGTCCGTCTGTTGATCGATCCATCCAATTATCCATCATCAGCCACTCCATCTATCCCTCTTACTTTAATCAGTCCATCCACATATCGATCTGTCCTCCTTTGATCAGTCCGTCCGTTCATCTATCCCTCTTCCTTCAATCAGTCCATCTATTCCTTCTTCGACCATTCCATACAAGTATCCATCTATCCTTCCTCCATAGATCAGTCCAACCATCCACCCAAGAATCCATCCTCCTCCTTTCCATCAGTCCATCCACATATCTATCTGTCCTTGTTTGATCCATCCGTTCATTTATCCCTCTTCCTTCAATCAGTCCATCTATTCCTTCTTCGATCATTCCATACAAGTATCCATCTATCCTCCCTCCATAGATCAGTCCAACCATCCACCCAAGAATCCATCCTTCTCCTTTCCATCAGTCCATCCACATATCTATCTGTCCTTGTTTGATCAGTCCATTCATCCATCCCTCTTCCTTCAATCAGTCCATCTATTCCTTCTTCGACCATTCCATACAAGTATCCATCTATCCTCCCTCCATAGATCAGTCCAACCATCCACCCAAGAATCCATCCTCCTCCTTTCCATCAGTCCATCCACATATCTATCTGTCCTTGTTTGATCAGTCCATTCATCCATCCCTCTTCCTTCAATCAGTCCATCTATTCCTTCTTCGACCATTCCATACAAGTATCCATCTATCCTCCCTCCATAGATCAGTCCAACCATCCACCCAAGAATCCATCCTCCTCCTTTCCATCAGTCCATCCACATATCTATCTGTCCTTGTTTGATCAGTCCATTCATCCATCCCTCTTCCTTCAATCAGTCCATCTATTCCTTCTTCGATCATTCCATACAAGTATCCATGTATCCTTCCTCCATAGATTAATCCAACCATCCACCCAAGAATCCATCCTCCTTTCAATCAGTCCATCCACATATTGATCTGTCCTTCTTTGATCAGTCCGTTCATCCATCCCCCTTCCTTCAATCAGTCCATTTATTTTTCTTTCGATAATTCAATACAAGTATCCATCTATCCTTCCTCCATAGATCAGTCCAACCATCCACCCAAGAATCCATCCTCCTCCTTTCCATCAGTCCATCCACATATCTATCTGTCCTTTTTTGATCAGTCTGTCCGTTCATCCATCCTTCTTCTTTCGATCAGTCCACCTATCCTTCTTTGATCACTTCATACAAGTATCCATCTATCCTTCCTCCATAGATCAATCCAACCATCCACCCAAGAATCCATCCTCCTTTCAATCAGTCCATCTGTCTCTCCGATATCCATTTGTCCATCCATCTCTCTTCCTTAAATCATTCCATCCATCCATCTTCGATAAGTCCATCCACATAGCCAACCTCTTTTGTTCAGTTCATCTGTCCGTCCATCTATCAATCGATCATCCAATCATCTGTCCAATTATCCGTCCATCTATCTATCCATCATCCCTCCTTCTTCGATCAGTCCATCCAACCTCTCCTCTTACTTCAATTATTCCACCCCTCCTTCTTCAATAAGCCCATCCACATATCTATT
The DNA here is from genome assembly GCA_029206835.1 of Rana muscosa. Lineage (NCBI taxonomy): Eukaryota > Metazoa > Chordata > Amphibia > Anura > Ranidae > Rana > Rana muscosa. Next base: position 490,930,262 of record CM055127.1, on the reverse strand, counting down.
CATTATCCTTTGATCAGTCCACCCCTCTTCCTTCAATCATTCCATGATCCAAGTATCCATCAACCCTTCCACCATCGATCATTTCAACCATCCATCCAAGCAAGTATCTATCACATTTTCTTTGATTCATCCAGCCATTCATCTATCATCCCTCTTCCTTCAATCAGTCCATCCATCTAAGTATCTTTAATCAGTCCATCCAAACATCCGTCCCTCTTCCTTCAATCATTCCACCCATACATCTTCAATCAGTTCATCCACATGTCTATCTGTCCTCTTTTTTTTTGATCATTCCATTCATCCATCCACCCATCTTCTTTCGATCAGTCCTAACCACCCATTCAAGCATCCATCCCCCTTTACAGGCAGTCCCCGAGTTATGAACGGGTTAGGGACTGTAGGTTTATTCTTAAGTCGAATATGTTCGTAAGTCGGAACAGCATGTGCAGAACGGCAGATACGTTGTTTTCCGATGTTCTGTCAAATGTCCCCGCCGTCGAAAAGGTTCCGTCGAATGTGCCCGCCGGCGAAAAGGTTCCGTCGAATGTGCCCACCGTCAAAAAGGTCCCGTCGAATGTGCCCGCCGTCGAAAAGGTCCCGTCGAATGTGCCCGCCGTCAAAAAGGTCCCGTCGAATGTGCCTGCCGTCAAAAAGGTCCCGTCGAATGTGCCTGCCGTCAAAAAGGTCCCGTCGAATGTGCCTGCCGTCAAAAAGGTCCCGTCGAATGTGCCCGCCGTCAAAAAGGTCCCGTCGAATGTGCCCGCCGTCGAAAAGGTCCCGTTGAATGTGCCCGCCGTCGAAAAGGTCCCGTTGAATGTGCCCGCCGTCGAAAAGGTCCCGTTGAATGTGCCCGCCGTCGAAAAGTGGCCTTTCGTAAGTAGGAGTCGTTCGCAAGTCGGATGTTTGTAACTCGGGGACTCCCTGTATTTCATTGGTCCATCCATCCAGCCATTCATCCATGCTCAATCAGTCTTTCCTGTCCATCCGTCCATTTATATTTTTCAGGGACCAAAAAATAAACTGTAAGAATGGAAATTCAAGGAAATTTCCCAAAACCCGATACATTGTCCCATAGAGCTTGCTGGGATGATGGTGGGTTTGTATTGGTCACCATTTCCAAACTCTGCACTCTTCACAGTTTAGGGCCCCCAAGTCTTTTGTGTTCTCCTTATACCAGTTTTAAGTGGAGTATTACTGACAGGTTCTCTTTACATTGTGTCTGAAGGATTGGCTGCCTGTTGCTTTTGCCTTGTTTGTTCTGATTTCTGTATGTTTCCTGCCTGTTCGCCTCTCTCTCATCTCTGGCGCCATCTACCCTTCATATGTCTCTTCTGCCTCCCGTCTGTCCTTACAGGAGATGGTTCTTCCATTAAAAATAACCTTTTCCATCCTGCCTGCAGCGAATGGTGAGTCACCCTGTCACCCCTGCCTTAGTCATTGGTTTTATTTCGGAACCACCCAGCCTCCACCCCGAATCATAATCTTGGATCTCTTCCTAATCCGTTCTCTTTCTAAAGGTGCTTCCAAAAGCCCAAATAGTCCCAAATGCTCTCCTAGTTGGAGCATCATGTGTGTGATATTGAGTGATGGAATTTGTCATTGCAAACATGAATGTTGCACTTTGTTGGCATCTCCTTGTTTGAGGATCTTGAGGAACCCTCTGCTATGAAGAAGAAGATGGGATCTGTGTATTGCTTGTTTCCATTTGTCACATACTGAGGACGTTCCAGGAGTTTTAGCAGCTTTTTCGGGGTAGGGAGGATCCCCTGGTCATCCTACAACCTGCAGGTCTTCTCCCGTGCTCAGGGCCGTCTTAATAGCATCATGGGCCCCTGGGCAAAGTAATGCACTGGGGCCCCGCCAGCTGGCCCCAATTTACACACCTACTTTCAAGAAATAAAGAAATAGTTGATAGAATTAAACATATATTCATTAGTACTTTCAATAAAATCGATTTTACAAAAGGAAAACATTCCATGAATCAAAGACTAGTCAACACAAAGGGCACAGTACAGGGGGAATGCAGAAGGGCACAGTACAGGGGGGCCAGGAGGGCACAGTACAGGGGGAATGCAGAAGGGTGCAGTACAGGGGGGGGGGTCAGGAGGGCACAACACTGGGATCAGGAGGGCACAGTACAGGGGGAATGCAGAAGGGCATAGTACAGGGGGGGGTCAGGAGGGCACAACACTGGGATCAGGAGGGCACAGTATAGGTTCTGGGATGCTTCCCGGGACAAGACCATATATGGACAGTAAATAAAAAGCATGACTGTCCCAGCAAATCTTGGACAGTTGGCAAGTATGATGCAATGCAAGGTTATTGTGGGACCCCCCCAAGTACCTGGGGCCCCTGGGCAGTGCCCTTGCATTAAGATGGCCCTGCCCGTGCTGCCCCTTCGTGAATCTCTTTTTCCTCTCCACATTGGACTATTTCCAAGCTTTTCATCCTTCTACTCCTTCTATCCAGCATAGAACATCTTTGGTCCTATTCAGACAACCTCAATCAGATTGTAAATGTCAGAACTTGGTAGGATGTTTCGGGGAGATGATCCAATGATGTCTGAGAATATCTTCTACCTGGCTCCAGATCTTCAAATTTCTTAACTCGCGTTGATTTGATTGGATCAGACAGCTCCATTACACCCTTGTACTGTATTTGATGCTGCAGTGATATTGTAATCAGTGCCCCCGTTTAGCTGGCTTCGGCTCTGGATACGTTTTGGAGTCACCCCCGGTCCTCCCAGTGATTGGCCGACTGGAGTCCTGGGTGTATTAAGGCCACCTCTTGTCCTCCCACTGATTGGCTGACCAAGGTCCTGGGTGTATTGGGGTTACCTCCTGTTCTCTCCTTGATTGGCTGAAAAGGTCTCCGAATGATTTGGGGTGACCTCCTATCCTCCCACTAATTGGCTGAACGGGGTTCTGGATTTTTTGATGTCACCTCTTGTCCTCCCAATGGTTGGCTGAACAAGGTCCTTGGTGTATTGGGCTTACCTTCTGTTCGCCTCTTGGTTGGCTGAACAGGCTTCTGGGTGTATTGAGGGTCACCATCTGCCCCCCCTAAATGGCTGAACAGGATTCTAAGGGTATTGGGGTCACAGCCTGGCCTTCCACTAATTGGCTGAACAGGGTTCTGGGTGTATTGGGGTCACCTCTAGTTCTTCCACTGATTGGCTGAACGGGGGTTCTGGGTGTATTGGGGTCACCTCCTGTCCTCCCAGTGATTGGCTGAAAAAGTCTTTAAATATATTTGGGGTCACCTTCTGTCCTCCTCTTGATTGGCTGAACAGGGTCCTGGGTGTATTGGGGTCACCTCTAGTTCTTCCACTGATTGGCTGAACGGGGGTTCTGGGTGTATTGGGGTCACCTCCTGTCCTCCCAGTGATTGGCTTAAAAAGTCTTTAAATATATTTGGGGTCACCTTCTGTCCTCCTTTTGATTGGCTGAACAGGGTCCTGGGTGTATTGGGGTCACCACTTGTCCTCCCACTTATTGGCTGAACAAGGTTTTGGGTGTATTTGGGGTCACTTCCTGTCTTCTCCTTAATTGGCTGAAAAGGTCTCTGAATGTATTGGGGTCACCTTCTGTCCTCCTACTTGATTGGCTGAACAGCATTCTAGGTGGATTGAGGGTCACCTCCTGTCCTCCCCTAATTGGCTGCAAATGTCTCTGATGTATTCAGAGGTGGAAGGGTGGCCCTATCTCTACAGGTCTCTTTGATTTCTAATGGTGGCCTTGGATTGGGGTTCATGTGACTCCACACAGATATTGGTGCACTTCGGTCTCCATGTATTGTCTTATTGTATCGTGTGTGGTCGGCTTTAAGTTGGGAAAACTCCCAAAGGCCAACCTGTCCATTTCCTGCCACCATCTTTTTTTTTTTCCACTTGGAAAAGCGTTCCAGTCGCCTTCTGTAAATTCTGCCGGCACACCGGATTGCCGCGCTCGCCTCTCCTAATCTTCGCTATTTTTCCAAATTTTTCAGGTATTTTTTTTATGTTGTGTCAGAATTCAGATAATCCCCCCCACCAACGCGGCGGCCGCCGAGGGCGCTTCTCATAATCGGATCGGCGCTAATTGGCCCGGGAAGATTAACAGAAGCTCGCGGCCTTCCTGATTTATACGTTTTGGGCCTTCGGCGTGCTGGGAAGATGGAAACGAGCGCCATAAATTCTCCGGCGCTTGTTTGCTCCCCTTGGCCCTCTGAAATAATTCTCTCTCCCAGAGCGAACGCGTCGGAGGGAAATGAGCGTTGAAATAACACAGTGCGTCACAGGCCCGGCGGGCCTTACCGGCGCGGGCGCTGCATCGACTCCTCGGTTCGCCTGGTGGAACGGGCCAGAGTTTCAGCTCAACGCGCGGCACGTGATGCTTTATCCTTGGCTGGCGAAACAGTTCGATCGGGAATAACTGGAGATATAAAGAGCGATGGAGGCCTCGGGGGGGGGGGGGGGGGTCGAGCGGATTGTGCTTTGCATCTGAAGAGCTGGCCTGACCTCCTGAAATAAATCCGCCTATAGATCTTCTGTGTGTAAACATTGCGCCCGGATGGTGGGAAATGGCAGCAAACAGGCCGGAATGCAGCAAATCCTCTCCCAGAAACAGATCTTCAGATCTTTGTCCTCCGATGTGCCGCCATGCATACATATAGAGGGATTTATATGTCCCCCCTCCCTCCCCCGAGTCTGTACAACGCGCTGTGCATTGTCATTCCGTCCATCCGGTACCGCGCTAAACCTATGCGGAATGGGGCACTGGAGGGAATTTGCATATTTTCTACCGTTGCTACAATGTATACGTTTTGATGTGACTTTTGTTACGTTTTGCTATTTGATATTTTCATGTTTTTACTCGTCAATTCTGCTGAAATAAGATCAGTTTGCGCGTGGAAACTTTCAGGCCCTACTTTGTTGTTCTCTGTCCGCCAATGAAATGTTGAGCTTGCTTTTGGGGAGGGGCTAGTTACCATCTACCGCCATTAAAACCATTGAACATCGCCACACTAAAAAAACACACCTGCACTGTTTTTGGCAACACGCAGAAGCAGAGCGCACATGTGTCCACCAGCACAAATAATGGCAACGCTGGTGACACCAAAGATGGGGCACTATTTATCCTACTGATACCAATGATGGGGCACTATTCCTTCCACTCACACCAAAGATGGGGCACTATTTATCCTACTGATACCAATGATGGGGCACTATTCCTTCCACTCACACCAATGATGGGGCACTATTCCTCCCACTGACACCAATGATGGGGCACTATTCCTCCCACTCACACCAATGATGGGGCACTATTCCTCTCACTGATGCCAATGATGGGGCACTATTCCTTCTACTGACAGCAATGATGGGACACTATTCCTCCCACTGACACCAATGATGGGACACTATTCCTCCCACTGACACCAATGATGAGACACTATTCCTCCCACTGACACCAATGATGGGAACCTATTCCTCCCACTGATACCAATGATGGGAACCTATTCCTCTCACTGACACCAATGATGGGGCACTATTCCTCCCACTGACACCAATGATGGGGCACTATTCCTCCCACTGACACCAATGATGAGACACTAGTCCTCCCACTGACACCAATGATGGGAACCTATTCCTCCCACTGATACCAATGATGGGAACCTATTCCTCTCACTGACACCAATGATGGGGCACTATTCCTCCCACTGACACCAATGATGGGGCACTATTTCTCCCACTGACACCAATGATGGGGCTCTATTCACCTCACTGACACCAATGATGGGGCACTATTCCTCCCACTCATACCAATGATGGGGCACTATTCCTCCCACTGATACCAATGATGGGGCTCTATTCCTCCCACTGATACCAATGATGGGGCACTATTCCTCCCACTGACACCAATGATGGGGCTCTATTCACCCCACTGACACCAATGATGGGGCCATAGGCGTGCGCACAGGGTGTTCCAGGTGTGCCGAGCACTCCCTAATCACCCTGTGCAGCACAGATTCCCCCTACTGCCCTGGCTCCCCACTCCTTCCCTCTGCAGCACTTCTGGCTTCCCTCCTCTCCTCTCCTGCCGGGTGTTGCTGCGGAGATGTTTTAGGATGAGTGAGGGAAGGGGCTGGTAAATATGTATTTATCAGCCCCTTCCCTTTCTGAATGAACATGGTGAGTGATGTGAGTAGTGTGTGTTTCAGGCTTTGGCGTGCACACCCTAATGCAATAGGCTGCGCACACCTATGGATGGGGCTCTATTCCTCCCAATGACACCAGTGATGGGGCTCTATTCCTCCCAATGACACCAGTGATGGGGCACTATTCCTCTCACTGACACCAACGATGGGGCACAATTCCTCCCATGCCAGGGCATTTTCTAATCCCACAGGTCACAGTCCGGCCCCCCTAAAGTCTGAAGGACAGTATAACTGGCCCTTTGTTTAGAAAGTTTGGAGACCCCCGCTATATAGAGCCTGCGCCAGATGCAGTTGAACAACATCTCCAAGATTTTGCACCTGCAACGTTTTGTTCTGCAGGAAACTGGCGGCAGCTTCTTCCCCGTTGCGTCCGGCTGAGCGCGGCGCAGTCATTCGGAGGAGATTTACATGCGACTGAGGTTTGACCTGCACCATCTAACGATCTGCGGCCGGGATTATGGGTTCGTCGCTGAGGAACATTGAGCAGCCACCGGCCAGCTAACGGGATAATTCCTCATGCTGACTGGTCCGCGCTCATCGCCTCTCTGATGAAGCTGCGCCGCCTTGACAGGCTGGAACAGGTCCAGAGGGCCGACGGGCGTGTACGGCGCGTCCTCCCAGACCGAGATCCGTCTGCGTTAACCAGGTGACCGTCGGGGCGAGCAAGCCGGGACATGAGGGACCCCCCCCCCAATAACAATTCCCCAGACATTCCTGAGGTGGGACAGGCGCTGACGAGAAATCCCAACTTCACAGAGAAGTCCCACCAAAGTCCCTACAGAGGGGCCCCTCACCCGACAAAACACGCCTTTTGTGTCTTTGTTACAAAGAATCTTTTCTCTTCAAATAGATAATCCAAATGTAACATTGTGATGTCAGAGAGAAGAGGAAACCAAATATTTACACAACATATTTTTTTTTTTTAAACAAGATATATAATTTATTTATTTACATATTTTTTTTCCTCTCTTTTTTTACAATTCACCGATATGTACCGGTAGTTACATAGTAGGTGAGGTTGAAAAAAGACACAAGTCCATCAAGTCCAACCTCTGTGTGTGATTATATGTCAGTATATGTGCCAGGAGGGGGGATTTTAGCGGGGCGTGGGGGGGGTGGATTTGTGCTTAGGGGGGAGATATAGTCTTATAGTTTACTGGGGGGAAGGGGGGATTTATTCTTAGGGGGGAGCATGCAGTTTAGTGCTCGATTTTTTTTTTTTTTTTACAAATAATCGTACATCTTGGGGGGGCACAATTTGGAATGTTCTCCCTGGGCTCTGAATGACCTTGTCCTGGCGATGATATTTAACATATGTAGGGCGATCAATGTTTGCGTGCGTCGGCGCCCTCGCTGCGTAAATTTACGTTTATGTGTATGTGGGGGTCATCCAAATTTTTTGATGGTCTTTTAACTGCTTGGGTCTAACTTTATTTTTTCTTTTTTTTTTAACAATATACAATGAGTTCCTCATACTGGAGACCCTCCTATAGAGGAATGGTGGGCCGTCCTCCATAAACATTGTCAATCATTCCTGACAATATCAGCCTCGGATCTATAGAGCGGCCCCTCCAGGCTTCCCAGCCCCCGCTCCCCCTGCCTCTCCATTGTTCAGTATTGGGGGGGAATCAATGAGATGGAAATTGAGCGCTCGGTACGACGCACATCACAGCCGTAGTGAATCGATCGTGTTGTGAATTTCGCCGTTTGGATGGTTGTGGCAGAATGTCTCTGAAGTTCATGGTGGTGAGATCCGGGGGGCAGAGGTCACTCCGCGCTTGTCGGCCATCAGTAGGCGGTTTGAGGATCTTCGGCCGCGGGAGACGGGGAGGGCGGAGAACGCTCGGTGATCTCCTGTCAGTTATTCTCTGATGTGATTGAAGCGTTGTGACCCATTGCTGCAGCTTCTGATGCACATGGTGAGAAGCTCACAGTGTGCGGGGAAATCAGAGGAAGACGTTTCAGTCCAGGAGAGGGGCCACTACACCTGTGTGAGACTGAAGGGGAGGAGCCGCTACACCTGTGTGAGACTGAAGGGGAGGAGCCGCTACACCTGTGTGAGACTGAAGGGGAGGAGCCGCTACACCTGTGTGAGACTGAAGGGGAGGAGCCGCTGCACCTGTGTGAGACTGAAGGGGAGGAGCCGCTGCACCTGTGTGAGACTGAAGGGGAGGAGCCGCTGCACCTGTGTGAGACTGAAGGGGAGGAGCCGCTACACCTGTGTGAGACTGAAGGGGAGGCTGAAGTTCTGCTTTAAGATCAAACTAAATTCTGCTCATTACTGAACTTGTGTTCTGAACAAATCAAAAATCAAACATATTTCTGAGTGTAATCAGCCGCAGTTGTGTCACCGAGAACCGCTTCTGATGGAGCCTGATTTCTACTGATTCCAGAAATATATTGTCAATATGTTCGAGAGGAGAGCCAGAGGAAGGAGCAGAGTCCTCCAGCAGAGCAGAGTATTTCAGGAGAGGAGAGTTATAGAGGAAGGAGCAGAGTCCTCCAGCAGAGCAGAGTATTTCAGGAGAGGAGAGCCAGAGGAAGGAGCAGAGTCCTCCAGCAGAGCAGAGTATTTCAGGAGAGGAGAGCCAGAGGAAGGAGCAGAGTCCTCCAGCAGAGCAGAGTATTTCAGGAGAGGAGAGCCAGAGGAAGGAGCAGAGTCCTCCAGCAGAGCAGAGTATTTCAGGAGAGGAGAGCCAGAGGAAGGAGCAGAGTCCTCCAGCAGAGCAGAGTATTTCAGGAGAGGAGAGCCAGAGGAAGGAGCAGAGTCCTCCAGCAGAGCAGAGTATTTCAGGAGAGGAGAGCCAGAGGAAGGAGCAGAGTCCTCCAGCAGAGCAGAGTATTTCAGGAGAGGGGAGCCAGAGGAAGGAGCAGAGTCCTCCAGCAGAGTATTTCAGGAGAGGAGAGCCAGAGGAAGGAGCAGAGTCCTCCAGCAGAGTATTTCAGGAGAGGAGAGCTATAGAGGAAGGAGCAGAGTCCTCCTGAAGAGTATCTCAGGAGAAGGAAGGATCTCATGGTTACATAGTTATGAGGTCCATCCAGCTCTATGTACAGTGCCATGCAAAAGTATTCACCCCCCTTGGCTTTTTACCTATTTTGTTACATTACAGCTTTCAATTCAATGTTTTTTTTACTCTGAATTATATGTGATGGATCAGAACACAATAGTCTAAGTTGGTGAAGTAAAATTAGAAAAATCTATACATAAAACTACTTTTCAGAAATAAAAAACTGATAATTGCCATGTGCGTATGTATTCACCCCCCTTTGTTATGAAGCCCATAAAAAGCTCTGGTGCCACCAATTACCTTCAGAAGTCACATAATTAGTGAAATGACGTCCACCTGTGTGCAATCTAAGTGTCACATGATCTGTCATTACATAGACACACCTTTTTAGAAAGGCCCCAGAGGCTGCAACACCTAAGCAAGAGGCACCACTAACCAAACACTGCCATGAAGACCAAGGAACTCCCCAAACAAGGAAGGGACGATGTCGTTGAGAAGTACAAGTCAGGGTTGGGTTATAAATAAATATCCAAATCTTTGATGATCCCCCTAGGAGCCCCATCAAATCTATCATAACCAAATGGAAAGAACATGGCACAACAGCAAACCTGCCAAGAGACGGCCGCACACCAAAACTCACGGATCGGGCAAGGAGGGCATTAATCAGATTGGCAGCACAGAGACCTGAGGTAACCCTGGAGGAGCTGCAGAGTTCCACAGCAGAGACTGGAGTACCTGTACATAGGACGACAATAAGCCGTACGCTCCATAGAGTCCGGCTTTATGGCCAGAAGAAAGCCATTACTTTTTTAGCAAAAAACAAAATGGCACGTTTTGAGTTTGTGAAAAGGCACGTGGGAGACTCCCAAAATGTATGGAGGAAGGTGCTCTGGTCTGATGAGACTAAAATAGAACTTTTTGGCCATCAAAGAAAACGCTATGTCTGGCGCAAACCCAACACATCACATCACCCAAAGAAAACCATCCCCACCGTGAAACATGGTGGTGGCAGCATCATGCTGTGGGGATGTTTTTCAGCAGTCGGGACTGGAAAACTGGTCAGAGTTGAGGGAAAGATGGATGGTGCTAAATACAGAGATATTCTTGAGGAAAACCTGTAGCACTCTGTGTGTGATTTGAGGCTAGGGTGGAGGTTCACCTTCCAGCAGGACAATGACCCCAAACACACTGCTAAAGCAACACTTGAGTGGGTTAAGGGGAAACATGTAAATGTGTTGGAATGGTCTAGTCAAAGCCCAGACCTCAATCCAATAGAAATTCTGTGGTCAGACTTAAAGGTTGCTGCCCATCCAACTTGAAGGAGCCGGAGCAGTTTTGCCAGGAGGAGGAATGGGCAAAGATCCCAGTGGTAAGATGTGGCGAGATCATAGAGACTTATCCACAGCGACTTGGAGGTGTGATATCCGCAAAAGGTGGCTCTACAAAGTATTGACTTTAGGGGGGTGAATAGTTATGCACATTGACTTTTTCTGTTATTTTGTCCTATTTCTTGTTTGCTTCACAATAAAAAAAAAAAAATCTTCAAAGTTGTGGGCGTGTTCTGTAAATTAAATGATGCGAATCCTCAAACAATCCATGTTAATTCCAGGTTGTGAGGCAACAAAACACGGAAAATGCCAAGGGGGGGTGAATACTTTTGCAAGGCACTGTAACGTTGTATCATTTTTATTTTTTTATTGTATCAATTTATTTCCTTTTTCTGTTTGATTTGCTGTAATAGAAGAAATGAAGTTTCCTCCTCCTGAGAAGGAATATCGCTGTGCGTGGGACGCGGGGCGGTAATAAATACGGAACAATTAGCTCTCCACAGCAAACGGCCACTTGAACCTTCCTCTAATTGGCTGAGCACTTCTCACAATGGACCCCGGGGGGATGTTTTGGGGCCGCACAATATGGCCGCCTCTTTGTCTCCTGGGGAATCACCAGCCAGTCATTGTGCGGCGGCTCTCGTAAAATGTAATTAAGATATTAACCCCTTTGGCGGAATTCTGGCGCGGTCCCCGAGGATTACGGCGAGAGCGCATTAAGGAAAAGGAGGAGAATTTATTAAAAATGAATTTTGCCGTAATGAAGAAATCTCACGAGCGGCAGATCCGAGGTTTGAGGGGCTCATTATTGGAATGTTAATGAGTTTATTTTATTCCCCCGATGAACGAATGAATGAATGAATGAATTGCTTCCATTGTTATCTGAAGGTATTTACTATCAGAGTGGGAAGAGCCCATCCCCCACCGCCCCTCACTCTGCTTAGGAATGGCATTATCCCACAACGCCAGCTGGGCCATCTGGACACGACGTTCGGCGAGGACTCCTTCCCATTATGAGCCGTCATTTACCAAATGGACGCGGTCTGTGATGGGAAGTGTCCCAGCGTGCCTTGTGTGCCGCCGAAGCCGTTCCTGGCCAACGTCGCATGAGAGCGCCATCCCCCTGCCAGCGCCGGGCGCAGATTGTGGGACAATGCAGATAAATTTCCACCTGTCAGGAAGTTTTTCTTTAGAACATGTTAAACACAAATGCTGAATAGAAGAGTGTTAGACACACTGCAGCCTCGTCCTGTGTAAGTCACTGACCATCCCTGTGCTGAGTTCCCGGGTCTGTACACCCGCTGTGCCCATTATGAGGGGTTCCCACCATCCCTGTGCTGAGTTCCCGGGCCTGTACACCCGCTGTGCCATTATGGGGGGTTCCTACATCCCTGTGCTGAGTTCCCGGGCCTGTACACCCGCTGTGCCATTATGGGGGGTTCCCACCATCCCTGTGCTGAGCTCCTGGGTCTGTACACCCGCTGTACCCATTATGAGGGGTTCCCACCATCCCTGTGCTGAGCTCCTGGGTCTGTACACCAGCTGTACCCATTATGAGGGGTTCCCACCATCCCTGTACTGAGTTCCTGGGTCTGTACACCAGCTGTGCCCATTATGAGGGGTTCCCACCATCCCTGTGCTGAGCTCCTGGGTCTGTACACCTGCGGTCTTGTATCTTAGTGCAGACTTCTGGGAAGATCATTGAGCCAATCAAACATGCAGAAATTACATTTTTGGGGAGTCCTGTACATGGGGGATACATAGAACCATTTGTAATGACATTAAATGACAACATGGCTTGTGTAGCAATTCTATATGTTATATTATTATTCATTTATTTATTTTATTTTTATTTTTTTATTTGTTATATATATATTTTTTCTCCACCAAAGTGACGTTACTCTGTAAAGATCAGCAAATCTTTTATCCAGTTTCAAAACAGTAAAGCGTTGGTCATGTATCCGATTGCTCCGCACCACCCTGTGCTCATCAGATCTAAGAGAAGGGCAACATGTAAGGGGAGAACATTTTATTAACATTAAAACTAACATGTAAAGTAACATCTCACATTTGTAACGGATCTAACCAGCACAGAGTGTTCAGGTTCCTATTGACTTCCTCTCTGAGTGCCTGTGAAATCTCTAGCCCCGCCCTGTGAAGTCTCCAGCCCCGCCCTACACAGTTCTTGCAAGGGACTTCCTCAGGAGCACTTCTGAAGAAGTCCTTAGCGCTTTCTTTTTGCTGTTAAACATTGAATAAACTTTTTTTTTCTTTCTTTCTTTTTTTTTCCCACCACACAAGACAGTAATCTGGGTTCTACGACAAAAATCTTGTTTTATATGTTCCATCCGTCTCCCTGCGCACTTCTCAAATCGCACAGACGTCCCCGGGCACCTCTGTACTCTCTCTGATCCTGGTCCTCCTATCTGATCCTGATCATGGTCCTCCTATCTGATCCTGATCAAGGTCCTCTTATCTGATCCTGATCATGGTCCTCCTATCTGATCCTGATCATGGTCCTCCTATCTGATCCTGATCATGGTCCTCTATACTCTCTCTGATCATGGCCCTCCTATCTGATCCTGATCATGGTCCTCCTATCTGATCCTGATCATGGTCCTCTTATCTGATCCTGATCATGGTCCTCTTATCTGATCCTGATCATGGTCCTCTTATCTGATCCTGATCATGGCCCTCCTATCTGATCCTGATCATGGCCCTCCTATCTGATCCTGATCATGGTCCTCCTATCTGATCCTGATCATGGTCCTCCTATCTGATCCTGATCATGGTCCTCCTATCTGATCCTGATCATGGTCCTCCTATCTGATCCTGATCATGGTCCTCCTATCTGATCCTGATCATGGTCCTCCTATCTGATCCTGATCATGGTCCTCCTATCTGATCCTGATCATGGTCCTCCTATCTGATCCTGATCATGGTCCTCTATACTCTCTCTGATCATGGCCCTCCTATCTGATCCTAATCATGGTCCTCCTATCTGATCCTAATCATGGTCCTCCTATCTGATCCTGATCATGGTCCTCCTATCTGATCCTGATCATGGTCCTCCTATCTGATCCTGATCATGGTCCTCCTATCTGATCCTGATCATGGTCCTCCTAGCTGATCCTGATCATGGTCCTCCTATCTGATCCTGATCATGGTCCTCCTATCTGATCCTGATCATGGTCCTCCTATCTGATCCTGATCATGGTCCTCCTATCTGATCCTGATCAAGGTCCTCTTATCTGATCCTGATCATGGTCCTCCTATCTGATCCTGATCATGGTCCTCCTATCTGATCCTGATCATGGTCCTCTATACTCTCTCTGATCATGGCCCTCCTATCTGATCCTGATCATGGTCCTCCTATCTGATCCTGATCATGGTCCTCTTATCTGATCCTGATCATGGTCCTCTTATCTGATCCTGATCATGGCCCTCCTATCTGATCCTGATCATGGTCCTCCTATCTGATCCTGATCATGGTCCTCCTATCTGATCCTGATCATGGTCCTCCTATCTGATCCTGATCATGGTCCTCCTATCTGATCCTGATCATGGTCCTCCTATCTGATCCTGATCATGGTCCTCCTATCTGATCCTGATCATGGTCCTCCTATCTGATCCTGATCATGGTCCTCCTATCTGATCCTGATCATGGTTCTCCTATCTGATCCTGATCATGGTCCTCCTATCTGATCCTGATCATGATCCTCTATACTCTCTCTGATCATGGTCCTCTTATCTGATCCTGATCATGGTCCTCTTATCTGATCCTGATCATGGCCCTCCTATCTGATCCTGATCATGGTCCTCCTATCTGATCCTGGTCCTCCTATCTGATCCTGATCATGGTCCTCCTATCTGATCCTGATCATGGTCCTCCTATCTAAACCTGATCATGGTCCTCCTATCTGATCCTGATCATAGTCCTCCTATCTGATCCTGATCATGATCCTCTATACTCTCTCTGATCATGGTCCTCTATACTCTCTCTGATCATGGTCCTCTATACTCTCTCTGATCATGGTCCTCCTATCTGATCCTGATCATGATCCTCTATACTCTCTCTGATCATGGTCCTCTTATCTGATCCTGATCATGATCCTCCTATCTGATCCTGATCATAGTCCTCCTATCTGATCCTGATCATGGTCCTCCTATCTGATCCTGATCATGGTCCTCCTCTCTGATCCTGATCATAGTCCTCCTATCTGATCCTGATCATGGTCCTCCTATCTGATCCTGATCATGGTCCTCCTATCTGATCCTGATCATGGTCCTCCTATCTGATCCTGATCATAGTCCTCCTATCTGATCCTGATCATGGTTCTCCTATCTGATCCTGATCATGGTCCTCCTCTCTGATCCTGATCATGGTCCTCTGTGCTCTCTCTGATCCTGATCATGGTCCTCTTATCTGATCCTGATCATGGTCCTCCTCTCTGATCCTGATCATAGTCCTCCTATCTGATCCTGATCATGGTCCTCCTATCTGATCCTGATCATGGTCCTCCTATCTGATCCTGATCATAGTCCTCCTATCTGATCCTGATCATGGTTCTCCTATCTGATCCTGATCATGGTCCTCCTCTCTGATCCTGATCATGGTCCTCCTCTCTGATCCTGATCATGGTCCTCTGTGCTCTCTCTGATCCTGATCATGGTCCTCCTATCAGATCCTTCACACAGATGCACCATCACATAATTATCTGCAATGGTTGGACTTTTTTGTTACTGAATGTTTTTGCCTCTGCGTATGTAGAATTGTAAATCGGTAGTAGACAATCTGCAACTCCATACATGCTCTTCAATAGGTCCAAATATATTGTCACTCCATAAAAGATGAATATACAGCAGATGTTAACAAGTTTCAGCTATAATGCCCTTGTTGTATGTAGTAATTGTGTTTTATTTTCAGCATGTGCACAGTGAAAGGAGACGATGTACTATGAATATGGTGTGTGTCTCTGGAGTGTAACGTGCGTTGAATTTTGTCTTTTCAGGCGTCGGAGTGGAGTTCAGATGAAGATACCCGCCGGTCCTGTCAGAGTAAAGGGAAGACGGAGGTAAGATCAGGTGACTGATGAACGTACATTTTATGGTAGCCCCAATGAGGATCCTGTGACCCCCCCCCCCCATTAGACAATATAGAGCGCCTCTTCAAGGTTCTACTCCAGTGATCCACTACATCTAGGTGCTGGCATCTGTAGTACTCCAAGCCCTCTGAGTAATGTCTAACCACGTGCTTCCCAAGCCAATTCTGTGTAAAAATCAGCATTTTGTGCTCAAAAATTATTTAGAACCCCCAAACGGTATATATATTTTTTTTAAGCAGAGACACTAGAGAATAGAATGGTGGGTGTTGCATTTTTTTCAGATGATATTACGCTGAGTAAATGGATCCCAAACATGTCGCGCTTTAAAAGTGCGGTACTTAGTCCATAGGCAACGCTTTATAAGCCATAAAGGGGTAACTAGTTTAGGGTTACACCGGAAGTCTAGCGCTAGAATTATTGAATTATTGCTCTCGCTATAATGATCGCTGCTAGACATGTGCACTTCCGAAAAATGTGTTTGTTTTCTTTCATTTTTTTTCTTTTTTATGTCCTTAAATTTACGTTATTTGTCGCCGTGGGCAATTTTAAAGCGTGACATGTTCGGTATCTATTTACTTGGCGTAACATCATCTTTCACACTGAGCTGCCCATAGCGTCGGCGGTAAAACGCCACTATTTTTACCGCTGACGCTACGGGCGGATTTGCGGCGCATTTCGGCCGCTGGCGGGGCGGTTTTAGCCCCGCTTGCGTCCGAGAAAGGGTTAAAACCGCCCGCAATGCGCTGCTGAAGCAGCGCATTGCGGGCGGTATAGCCGCGCTGTCCCATTGCTTTCAATGGGCAGGAGCGGTGGAGGAGCGGTAAACACACCGCTCCAAAGATGCGGCTAGCAGGACTTTTTATTACCGTCCTGCTAGCGCAACGCTCCAGTGTGAAAGCCCTCGGGGCTTTCACACTGGAGACAATGGAGCAGCTGTTTGAGGGCGGATTGCAGGCGCTATTTTTAAAGCTATAGCGCCTGCAATACGCTTCAGTGTGAAAGGGGTCTAATATTTTACCAAAAAAATTGGGTTATGTATTATGTGTTATGTATTGTGTTTTTTTTTTTTTTTTTGCATTAAAATTGCGTTTAAAAAAAAGCTGCTGCGCAAATACCGCGTGACACTAAATTGCAAAAAATGGCCAATAGAGTTCTGATTCTTGAGATTATTTTAACCCTTTGACACCGACGTAACCGGTACCGTTTATTTTTTTTGACTGACAGTCGGCTTTCTTGTAACAACCGATGCGGCTAATCAGCCGTTTGGCTGTTATTACAAGCAGCAGCTTATGCGGCTCTCCCGTCCCTCCGGGAGGCCCGAGCGACTAGACGGCACGTCCGCCAGCTGCCCCGGAGACTTCGAACAAAGCCGGAATCGGCTTTGATTGGATCTCGGATCTAGTAACCCGAAAGCGATGTCATGACATCACTTCCGGTTTACTAAAGACTTAAAGGCGCCAGATGGAAAAAAAAAAATTACAGTATTCAAAACAGCCAAACTTGGCGCTTTGAATGCTTTTAAGTGCAAAGGAGGGAGTTGGGGTCTTATAGATCCCTCCATAAAGAGGACCTGTCACTGGGATGTTTACAATCCTTGTGACAGCAGTAAAAGTAATTACCGTATATACTCGAGTATAAGCCGAGTTTTTCAGCACATTTTTTTTGTGCTGAAAATGCCCCCCTCGGCTTATACTCGAGTTACCTTTTTGCGCCTGATCTCCTGAACTTTGGGGACCCGGTACTGGCCAGCCGTAGGTCCCCTGGACCCTAAACCTAGCACACATGTAGCCCCACTCTTTCTCTACAAGTGTGCAAAGTTTGTTGTCCGGAGGATCTACGGCCGGGGAGCACCTATTTTTCAAAGCCGGGCACCACGTCAGTCTAGTCATGGGCACAGTGAGGCATGCAGATGGACACCCTAGGCTTATACTCAAGTCAATACGTTTTCCCAGTTTTTGTGGTAAAATTAGGTGCCTCGGCTTATATCTGGGTCGGATTATACTCGAGTATATACAGTAATAAATTTTTTTTTTTTAAGGGACAGTTTAAAAAAAAAAAAAAAGTAAAGCGCCCCATCCCTCCATGCTCGCGCGCAGAAGCGAACACATATGTAAATTGCGCCCGCAAATGTAAACAGTGTTCAAACCACACATGTGAGGTATCACCACGATCGTTCGAGCGAGTGCAATAATTCTAGCACCAGATCTCATCTGTAACACTAACCTTGGTAACCTGTAGAGAATTTTAAAGCGTCGCCTATGAAGATTTTTTACAAGTACTATAGTTTGTCACCATTCCACGAGCGGGTGCAATTTTAAAGCGTGACATCGTTCACATTATACAAAAAAATTGGGCTAACTTTAATTTTTTTTTTTATTAGTGTTTTTTTAATTCATTTTTTTAATTCATGAAAGTGTATTTCTTCCACAAAAAAATGTGTTTGATAGACCGCTGCGCAAATACAGTGTGACATAAAATATTGCAACGATCGCCATTTTATTCTCTGGGGTCTCTGCTAAAAAATATATATATATAATGTTTGGGGGTTCTAAGAAATTTTTTAGCAAAAAATACTGATTTTAACGTGTAAGCAACACGTGTCAAAAAAAAAAGGTTTAGGCATGAAGAGGTTAATCGATCATTCTACAGTTTACAGTTTTTGGTGGCAGGGGGTGGGGCCGTGACACGAAAGCCAGAGGTGGGGGGTGGGGGGAGCAATCATTTAAAAGTATTTGGGTGGGTAAAATGCGTCCCCGATATAAACACATCACCCGGGTATCTCCCTGTTTTGGATGGAGTTTCCCTTTTTATTTTGAGCTCGTTGATCTCTCAGATCCTGCAAGCTGCCCGGGCGTTGCGCAGTGGGCGGGACTTTTCAGCGTTTGCAGCAGCTGAGCGGTTAATAGGCAGTTTTGGAAATTTCATAGAAGCGACAGTTGGAGGCCCCTCGGCGGCTCTTATCAGATGCTTTCCTGCGAAGCCAAGGGGGCGAGTCTACCGACCAGAGATCTATAATTGCTGACGCGTTGCGCCCGGTGAAGTTCCGGTTATATTGTTCCGCCGCGGCGTTGGATCGGCCTTCTTTTTTTTTTTTACAACCTGCGAAACAGCCAGTTCCTGGCCGGCAGCCATAGAGCTGTGTTTGGAGATTTAATTGTAGACAAGAGCAACTGTTGCATAAAACACTTTTTATAATCGTGTTGCTGTGGTGAGAGTTCCCCGCTGAGCCGGGCGAGATGCTGCGGCGGGTTTAGGTAGGACTCCGCATAATGCATCACCTCTGCTGTCACCTGGAGGACCGGGGGGGGGGGGGGTGGGAAGGTAGAGAACTATCAGCTGTCGGAAAACCATTAATACTCCCTCACTAATCCGCTCAGAGCGACAAAATGACGGCTACCGAGCCAGCCGGGCAATGAGTGACAGCGACAGCATTGTGTGAGCTGCAAACGCTCTCCAGCAAATGATGCAGCTGTGCTCAAGTCAGAGAGTCTGCACAATGCAACTTTAACCCATTAGGGATCTTGGGGTGCAGAGAGGCTCCCCGATTCTCACCAAGACTCCAGTTTTTGGCCTTTTCACACCAAATGCGTTGAGCTGCGTTACTCAGTGCAAAAACAAGAGACTTATTATTAGTGGTGCCAGATTACACCAGAGCCCTGCGTGTGTGTGTGCTGAGAGTACAACACTGATACATAGTTACACAGATGCATAGTTACACTCAGTGGCTGGTGGTGGTATACTTTTGGGGGGGGGGGCGGCAAACAATACACCCCCAGCCAGTGCATTGTTTGCAGCCCCCCCCCCCCAAAGTATACCACCACCAGCCACTAAGTGTAACTATGCATCTGTGTAACTGTGTGTAACTAATCAACTGTGTAACTAATCAACTGTGTAACTAATCAACTGTGTAACTAATCAACTGTGTAACTAATCAACTGTGTAACTATGGCATTGTGTAGCCAATCAACTATGAAGCAGTAATTTAATTGTCGCACAACTTGATGGGCTCGGGGCGCATTGCTCTGCGCCCCGAGCCCACCCTTTTTTGAAGCCAATTAAAGCCTCAGGCTCTAATCATGTGCTTAAAAAAAAAAAAAACATTTAGAACCCATGCGTCCAGTGCCCTGCGTGGAGATTAGGGGGCTGGATGCATGGATAGGGGGGGATGCGCCTCTGTGCCTTGCATTCCGGGCCGCCACTGGTTACACTCCTTCATAGTTACACTGTTACGTAGTTACATTGCTTCATAGTTACACTGCTACATAGTTACATAGTTATACAATTACACAGTTACAATATTGTATAGTAACATAGTTACACATTTCTATAGTAACACTGTTACACAGTTACATTGTTCCTCTGTTACATAGTTACATTGTTGCTCAGGTACATAGTTACAGTTTGAAATAAGACACAAGTCCATTTAGTTTGGGGGTCAGCAACCAGTAGATGGCGGCCAGGTGACTGGTAGATCGCGGTCTGGGCTTACTGACCCGCCATCCCAGAGCATCACAGAGAGTGCAATGCAAAGGGACTACTTGTAAAGTTGGAGGTGTAGTAGGGAGCGGGAGCTGCATAAGCTTATGCCTCCTCTGTAGTGTCGGCTCCTGTCCCATGCGGAGTGAAACCACCTGCACTCTGTGGCGGCTGGTGAGTTTTTCTTTTGGGGGGCAGCGAACACCCCCCCCTCCGGTGGCTGTTTCAGTTGTAGTTGTTGTTTCAGTTGTTAGTTGTTGTTTCAGTTGTTAGTTGTTGTTTCAGTTGTAGTTGTTGTTTCAGTTGTTAGTTGTTGTTTCAGTTGTAGTTGTTGTTTCAGTTGTAGTTGTTGTTTCAGTTGTTAGTTGTTGTTTCAGTTGTAGTTGTTGTTTCAGTTGTTAGTTGTTGTTTCAGTTGTAGTTGTTGTTTCAGTTGTTAGTTGTTGTTTCAGTTGTAGTTGTTGTTTCAGTTGTAGTTGTTGTTTCAGTTGTAGTTGTTGTTTCAGTTGTTAGTTGTTGTTTTCAGTTGTTGTTAGTTGTTGTTGTTTTCAGTTGTTGTAGTTTTCAGTTGTAGTTGTTTCAGTTATTATTGTTGTTTCTATTGTTGTTTAAGTTATTATTGTTGTTTTCAGTTGTAGTTGTTTCAGTTGTAAATTCGAATATTCTAAAATTCGTAAATTTTAAAATTCATAAATCCGAAAATTCAGTAGTTGTCGTTTCAGTTGTTGTCGTTTCAGTTGTTGTTGTTTCAGTTGTTGTTGTTTTTGTAGTTGTTGTTGTTTCAGTGAGGCCCCTTTCACACAGAGGGTCCGTTCAGGTCCGCCTGTCAGTTTTTTAGGCGGACCTGCACGGACGCTCCATGTAGTCCTATGGAGGCACGGATGTCAGCGGTGACATGTCCGCTGACATCCGCTCCGCCAAAGTGTGACGGAGGAAAACCCTATTTTTCCTTCTGTCGGCGGAGCGGATCGGATGACAACGGACTCTATGGTCCGTCATCATCCGATCCCCCATAGGGGAGAGCGGCGCTCTGACAGGGCGGTCCCTGCACAGTGTGCGGGGACCGCCCAGTCATCCGCCGGCTCAGCGGGGATCAACGGAGCGATCCCCGCTGAGCAAGCGGAGCTTCACGGGGCGTATCTTCACGGATCCGCCCCGTGTGAAAGGGGCCTTATTGTTGTTGTTTTCAGTTGTAGTTGTTTCAGTTGTAAATTCGTAAATTCAAATATTCGTAAATTCGTAAATCGTTTCAGTTGTTGTTGTTTCTGTTGTTGTTGTTGTTTCTGTTGTTGTTGTTTCAGTTGTTGTAGTCGTTTTCAGTTGTTGTTGATGTTGTTTCAGTTGTTAAGGATTTTTGAATTTACGAATTTTCCAATTTCGATCATAACCAATGACCCAAAAAACAAAACGAAAATTTTTAAACATTTCGGCAGTGCACATGTCTACCTTGTAGGGTTGGCCCATTGCTGTGGTGCTGGGTGCAGAGGACCCCCTATGTACAGAATGAAGTCGCTCCGCTCTCCCTCCATCCCGGCCGGTTAGTAAGCAGCCTTCATATTTTTTATCTGCGAGCGAACAGAAGAGCGCGGAAGATCAGAGCCCGGCGTGCCGGTAATTAATTGTTCTGCTTCACCAACATTTCGGCATCAGTGAAGCAGATAATTGTGCGGCACTCCGGAATGAGTCTCACTTTGGAAGTAGGTTAGAAAATAATCTGCACCTTCCGTCAGGCAGGCGACGGCTCCCGCAGAGATGTGAATGGCGAAGTTTACAGTGAAAATCTGACCCAAAACCCAAACATTTCCACCTCCTTACCTTATTAGGTTACATATGTGGTCTCCGAACTGGGGCCTGTGTGCCGGATGCAACCCTTTTTTATCCCCTTGGGGCACTATTCCTCCCACTGACACCAATGATGGGGCACTATTCCTCCCACTGACGCCAATGATGGGGCACTATTCCTCCCACTGACACCAATGATGGGGCACTATTCCTCCCACTGACGCCAATGATGGGGCACTATTCCTCCCACTGACACCAATGATGGGGCACTATTCCTCCCACTGACACCAATGATGGGACACTATTCCTCCCACTGACACCAATGATGGGACACTATTCCTCCCACTGACACCAATGATGGGACACTATTCCTCCCACTGACACCAATGATGGGGCACTATTCCTCCCACTGACTCCAATGATGGGGCACTATTCCTCCCACTGACACCAATGATGGGGCACTATTCCTCCCACTGACACCAATGATAGGACACTATTCCTCCCACTGACACCAATGATGGGACACTATTCCTCCCACTGACGCCAATGATGGGGCACTATTCCTCCCACTGACACCAATGATGGGGCACTATTCCTCCCACTGACACCAATGATGGGACACTATTCCTCCCACTGACACCAATGATGGGACACTATTCCTCCCACTGACACCAATGATGGGACACTATTCCTCCCACTGACACCAATGATGGGGCACTATTCCCCCCACTGACACCAATGATGGGGCACTATTCCCCCCACTGACACCAATGATGGGGCACTATTCCTCCCACTGATGCCAATGATGGGACACTATTCCTCCGACTGACACCAATGATGGAACACTATTTCTCCCACTGACACCAATGATGGGGCACTATTCCTCCCACTGATGCCAATGATGGGGCACTATTCCTCCCACTGACACCAATGATGGGGCACTATTCCTCCCACTGACACCAATAATGGGACACTATTCCTCCCACTGACACCAATGATGGGGCACTATTCCTCCCACTGATGCCAATGATGGGGCACTATTCCTCCGACTGACACCAATGATGGGACACTATTCCTCCCACTGACACCAACGATGGGACACTATTCCTCCGACTGACACCAATGATGGGACACTATTCCTCCCACTGACACCAATGATGGGGCACTATTCCTCCCACTGACTCCAATGATGGGGCACTATTCCTCCCACTGACACCAATGATGGGGCACTATTCCTCCCACTGACACCAATGATAGGACACTATTCCTCCCACTGACACCAATGATGGGACACTATTCCTCCCACTGACGCCAATGATGGGGCACTATTCCTCCCACTGACACCAATGATGGGGCACTATTCCTCCCACTGACACCAATGATGGGACACTATTCCTCCCACTGACACCAATGATGGGACACTATTCCTCCCACTGACACCAATGATGGGACACTATTCCTCCCACTGACACCAATGATGGGGCACTATTCCCCCCACTGACACCAATGATGGGGCACTATTCCCCCCACTGACACCAATGATGGGGCACTATTCCTCCCACTGATGCCAATGATGGGACACTATTCCTCCGACTGACACCAATGATGGAACACTATTTCTCCCACTGACACCAATGATGGGGCACTATTCCTCCCACTGATGCCAATGATGGGGCACTATTCCTCCGACTGACACCAATGATGGGACACTATTCCTCCCACTGACACCAATGATGGGGCACTATTCCTCCCACTGACACCAATAATGGGACACTATTCCTCCCACTGACACCAATGATGGGGCACTATTCCTCCCACTGATGCCAATGATGGGGCACTATTCCTCCGACTGACACCAATGATGGGACACTATTCCTCCCACTGACACCAACGATGGGACACTATTCCTCCGACTGACACCAATGATGGGACACTATTCCTCCCACTGACACCAACGATGGGACACTATTCCTCCCACTGACACCAATGAAGGGGCACTATTCCCCCCCACTGACACCAATGATGGGGCACTATTCCTCCCACTGACACCAATGAAGGGGCACTATTCCTCCCACTGACACCAATGATGAGGCACTATTCCTCCCACTGACACCAATGAAGGGGCACTATTCCTCCCACTGACACCAATGAAGGGGCACTATTGATCTTTTATTGAAAAGAATCAAGCAACCAATTTTATACAAAAGTAAAAAACAAAACCATAGTACAAAACTTCAACAGAAAACAAAGGAATACACATCCATGTTCAGAATATATACAATATACACATAATCCACTACCAAAACATTAGAAAACTATCTACATAAAGCAGCAGAGAGGGCCTAAGAGGCACAACCCATCACCTATGTACGCAGCCATTTATCAAAAATACTGATAATCTAGGGTGATAAGAGACAGACAGCCACACCCGGGAAAGAGACTCCTGGCAGTCAGGGAGGCTTGAAACCCCTCCACGCCTTCAACCAAGCCCCCTGACCCCGCTTGTCTCTCTCAAGCTCCCGAATCCTCCCCACCTCATGCAAAATGTCACACACCACCACCTCAACAGGAAGGAGTTTTTGCCGAATGCTGACCTGACACCGTGCATTCCAGGTGAAATAACGGACTACTAGGCTAACTAAAAAAAGTGTATCCAAACAAAAAACTCCACCGGTATTGAATGCTCCGTACACCCACTCAGCATAACCCAGCCTGGAGAGGAAAGGGACACCGAGGGCCCGCCCCACCTGTTTGTACACCTCTATGTTAAAAGGGCAATGAAGCAGAAAATGATCCATAGTCTCCTCCTCATCTGCACACTCCTCCCGAGGACAGCTACGATCCATCCCACTGCGGAATTTCAAATTGCCCCGAACATAGAGCTTCCCATGGAAGCACAACCAGGCCAGATCCCTAAATTTAGGGGGTACTCTATCCAAATTAATCAGTCTTAACCCCGCCCTCAAAACTGGGCCCGGGCAATCCCTTAAGGCCAGTGGGTCATGAAAGACTTCGCTCAAGACTCGACTCATAAGGACTTTCCTTGGAACCGATCTGAGATCTTCAGCCGACAATCGCCACTGCCGCAGTAACTTCAGGCACGGAGCGACATAGGCTGGTAGCTGACCACGATGACCCCTGCGATTCTTCACTTGGCCACCTTCTTCCCAAAGTCGTAGAAAAGGCCTAAACCAAGATCTAAATATGCCTACCCATCCAGGAGGTTCCACTGCAAGCATATTACCAATGTTAAACTTTAGAAATAGCAGTGAAAAGAAAAGAACTGGGTTGACCATACCTAAGCCACCCTCCCTCCTGGATAGGTAGGTGACATTCCTCTTGATGGGGTTCAGTCTGTTCCCCCACAGCATCTGGAAGAACACACTACTGACCCTAGCATAGAGAGACACTGGCAAGATGCAGACAAAGCTGACATACAAGAAGATCGGAATCAGGTAAGTCTTAATCAGATCAACCCTTTCCCTCATAGATAACTTCCATCTCTTCCAGCTGACCACCTTAGTATTGGCAATTTCCAGTCTGCCTTCCCAGTTTTTGAGGCCATAATCGCCGGGTCCAAATTCAATGCCTAGTATCTTAATTCTTTCCTGGGGCACTGGAAAGGTGCCCGGGAGATCAAACCCCTCACCTTCCTTTCCCATCCAGAAAACTTCAGTCTTTTCCTGATTGATCTTGGAGCCTGATGCTTCAGAATACCGTGATGTCAGAGAGACCACCTCCTCCGCTTCATCCGTCCCAGTGACAATCACTGACACATCATCCGCATAGGCAACAACCCTCAATGGCGGCTCACCCGGGAGCCCCACTGGTACCCCACACAACATGCCGCTCTCTAGCCTCCTGATGAAGGGGTCGATTGCAAACACATAGAGCAGGGGACTCAGGGGACAACCCTGGCGCACCCCGGAGCCAACCCCAAAGGACTGTCCAACCCAACCATTAACAAGAGGGAAGCTTTCTGCCCCCTTATACAAGACTTTCAGCCAATCGACAAAACCACCCGGCAGACCGTACTTACTAAGGAGCAACCACAGGTACTCATGGTTAACACGATCAAAAGCCTTTGCCTGATCCAATGTCAGCAAATACTTTCCCCAGCCTGCAGCCCTGCACCGCTCCAAGGCCTCCCGGACAGCTAAAACCGCTGTGAAGGTGCTCCTACCCTGGACCGAACAGTGCTGATGGCGAGAAAGCAAAGACTCTGCCACTGACGATAGGCGCCAGAAAAATATCTTTGCCAGTATCTTTCTATCGACATTAAGAAGGCTGATGGGGCGCCAATTCTCAATCATCGAAGGATCTTTACCCTTTGAAAGAAGAATCACAGCCGAGTGCCTCATGGAAGGGGAAAGCACCCCCTCAGCAAGGCAACTGTTAAAAACCTCTACCAAATGCGGGGCCAGAATAGACTTAAAGGCTTTGTAAAACTCAGCCGTCAAGCCATCCGGTCCAGGCGACTTTTTGATGGCAAGCTGTTCAATTGCCCTCATCACCTCTTCGACTGTGATCTCCTCTGTCAAATTCATCAATGGAACATCTCCACCATTTAGACCTGGAGTAGAGTCCAAAAAGCTTTCCATCTTGTCACGATCAAGCTCTTTCCTCCCAAGAAGGTCGGCATAAAAGGACCTCACGACCTCCAGAATCCCTGACCTGGACTTTGTCAAGGAACCTGTACTGTCCTTAAGGCCAACGACCGTTTTAACAGCTACACCTTGTTTGCAGTTCTGGTAAGGGTCAGGCGAGTGGTACTTCCCATAGTCCCTCTCCAGAACCAAATAGGCATGCCGGTCATATTGACACTTCCTGAGAAGGAGTTTCACTTCGGAGATTGCCCCAGGATCTCCTCCTCTCGAGACAAGAATATCCAGCTTCCTCCGTAAACGTTGGTAGGTCATGTATTTATTAAACTGATTTCTATTGGCTAGGCCCCTGAAGAATCCAGCGATCCTCTTTTTGGTCAGCTCCCACCACTCAGCCTTGCTGCTACAAAAGTCCAGGATGGTCACCTGTGCCTGAAAGAATTCCTCAAAGGATTGTCTAACATGTTCTTCCTTGAGTAGTGTCGAATTTAATCTCCAGATGCCCTTGCCCCTCTGAGGGGCGTCTGAAGCATTCAGTACCACAGATAGCATACAGTGATCAGAGAACTCTACTGCCTGCACCACTGGGGGCGAGAAAGCAGAGGCCTCCTTCAAAAAAAACTATCTATCCTACTCTGACTATTACCACGATGAAAGGTGAACCCGGTGTCATCCGGGAGGTGCTTAATGTGCACATCCACAAGACCAGCATCCCTAACCATACTATTTAAAAAAACGCTATCATATCCCAGCCTGTCCTTGAAGTCCTTCCTGTCCTTGGGCCTAGTTATTGTATTAAAGTCACCTCCAAAGACCACTTGCCGGGATGTAAAAAGAAATGGCTTGATCCTTGTAAAAAGGCATTTCCTGTCCCACTTTGTGTGCAGCCCATAAACATTGATTAGGCGCAGGTCCTGCCCTCCCACAAGGACGTCTAAGACCATACATCTCCCAATCTCCACCTCAATAACCCGCCGGACAGTTACCATGCCGGTTTTAAACAACACCGCCACACCGCCGTAAGGCTCAGCCGCAAGAGACCAGTAAGATGGACCATACCTCCACTCTCTCTTGGCCATATGAATATCTGCCAAGGAGGTGAGCCTAGTCTCTTGCAAAAATAAAATTTCAGCATCTAATTGGCTGAACAAAAAGAAGGCCATAGAACGAGCTCTTACTGACTTAATGCTGGCGACATTAATTGTCACCACTTTTAACGGAGGGGGAACCGCCATTTGGGTTATTGGGTGGATTGCTTCTTAGCTCCCCTCTGCTGCTCGTCACCAGAAGCCTCTCTCTTTCTAGAGGCCGCCTCAAAGTCCATTTCAGAATCGGAACTTCTCTCAGAAGAAGCTCCGGATGAAGAAATATCCCACTTGGAGGACCTATGACGGCTGGAGACAGGAACCGGAGCTTCTCGTCCCCGTTCCGTCCTCACCGCCTGCCTCTTCCGCCTCCCAACCTTCCTTCTCTCCTCCAGGTACCGCAGGTCAGCCTCAGAGATGCCCTCATCTCTTACTTTTTTCTTTAAAGTCTTTCCACAAGACTTCTTTACAGAGGAAGAAGCAACCTTTTTAGTACACGCTGGTGGGGGGGGTGATCCCTTTAAGTCAGACTCAGGAGGGGTAGACTCCTGGGGGGTAACTGACTCGGGGGGCACAGACTTGGAAGGTTCTGACACAAGAGGAGAGGGTACAGTAGGCTGGGGGGACACAGAGACAGAAACAGAAGGAGTACTTACAGACACAGGAGGGGTGGCCACAGGAACTGGAGAGGGATCCTGAGCAGGACCGGGGGAGGGGGTCACCGCAGAGGAGGATGGTACACCAGGGGTCACACCCTCCATCCTGTCCAGCCTTGACATGTCATCTACTACCTCCTTCTCCATATTGTGCCAGGCTTCAGGACACCTGCTGTAGGGGTGGCCAAGGCGCAGGCACAGGTTGCACCTGATCTTCCTGGTACAGTCCTTAGCCATATGACCCTGCCCCCGACACACTGAACACATCAAGGCTGAACAGGAGGAGCTCAAGTGCCCCTTTTCTCCACAGCGGTGACACAGCTTCGGCTGACCAGGGTAGAAAACAGTCATCCTATCCCTCCCTATGAAAGCTGAGGAGGGCAGGTGACGGACAACATTCCCATCCCTGGCCAACCTGACTGTTACCGACCATCCCCCAGTCCAGATGTTACGCTCATCATGGATTTTATTAGGTTTGGTCAAAACCTCCCCATAGTTCCTTAACCAGACCTCTAGATCCCGAGCAGGAACACTCTCATTGGTCAGGATAATGGTAATTTTTTTTACTGTTGACCTCTGAGAAACCGCAACTGGGACCAGACCTTCCCATTCAGGTCTTGACCTGCACCGAGCCTCATATCGCTCCCAGAACAGGTCAAGACCCTCTGGCCTGGTGAAACTAACCGTATAGTCCCTTGTCCCAGCTACGTGTATAAAGGCATACAGGTCATTTGCACCAAAACCCATCTCCAATATCATATCTACCACCGCACGCCGTGCTGGAGGGATGGCACCACCTTCCCATTTCAGAATAACTACATTCCGTCTGGGACCCCCAGCAGAAGCCAGAGACCCAAGACCAGATCCTGGGGCGCTCAAAGTGGCAGCTTGTAGGGGAAAACCCCGCTTGGGAGCGGGACTACCAGGAGCAGAGTGTGCCACCTCTGCAAATGTAGGTTTCTCAGGGCCAGGGGCCCACACTGAAGTCACATTAGTCTGCACATTATCTGCATGAACAGAGTTGGTAGGATTGTCCATCACACTTGTACTGGGACCATTGTTCATCACACGTGTACTGGGACCATTGTTCATCACACCTGAACTGGGAGGATTTTTTTCAGCCACACACACATTCCCATCAGCAATAGTCACAGTTGCTGCAATACCAGTTGTCTCCTGATGCTGCACTGTAGAGCCCTCAGCAGCAGTGGGGCAAACAGCTTTGGACTCAGCCAAAGAAAGGTTAATGGGCTCTTCTGACACTTGCAGTTCATTTACAGAAATGACATTTTTTGAATGCAAGTCTTGCTGCATTGCAGCCTCAGCAGGCACAACATTGTCATTAGGCACATTATCAGTCATGGTGCTAGATGGTACAAAAACAGTCTTATCCACAACATGGGACTTAGCAGGCTTTACTTTATCAGGCACATCATCAGTAATGTCTTCCTCGTTAAACACCATCTGATCCCCCCGCATAGGAGACTCCATTACCTGAATGGCCCTTAGCATGCCTCCTGAGTCCTGGGAAGGCCTGGGGCTTCTTACCTCTCCCTGGGGGGGCAGGGGGTCAGAACTGGGGGTCTCCTCCTCCTCCACCTCCATCTTTGTCACCCTTCCAAACCTCTTGTCGTTGCAAAACTTCTCTTTAAAGGGCCCATCTCTGCCTTCCATCATGGCCACGATGGTTTCCTGATGATCCACACGGACCTTGGCCAGCTGGATTTCTGGATCCATGGATCCCCGTTTCTGGCTATGTAAGCCCTCACGTTGCCTTCGCAGGCGCTTCAACTCCGCTCTCAGCTTGTACAGCTTGTCCCTCTCCCTGTTCAGGACCTTAATCCCGGCCACCACTCGCTCCCGAATGGCCTCCGAGCCTTCATCCTCACCAGGGGTAGAGAGATCAGCTTGTGCAGAGGCAGGCAGTTCACCTGATGGCCCAGGAGATGGCTGGGAGTCTCCAGCAGGAGAGGCCCCGCTGCCCTCCATGGCCTCCCCAGAAAGGGGGCCAGGGAGCTGGAAGAGATTTCACCACCACTCCCTTCTCACAGAGCAGCTTCAGAGGCACCTTCCTCCTGACACACCTGTGCTCCAATGATGGGCGGGACACTATTCCTCCCATTGACACCAACGATGGGGCACTATTCCTCCCACTGACACCAATGATGGGACACTATTCCTCCCACTGACACCAATGAAGGGGCACTATTCCTCCCACTGACACCAATGAAGGGGCACTATTCCTCCCACTGACACCAATGATGAGGCACTATTCCTCCCACTGACACCAATGAAGGGGCACTATTCCTCCCACTGACACCAATGAAGGGGCACTATTCCTCCCACTGACACCAATGAAGGGGCACTATTCCTCCCACTGACACCAATGATGGGACACTATTCCTCCCACTGACACCAATGAAGGGGCACTATTCCTCCCACTGACACCAATGAAGGGGCACTATTCCTCCCACTGATATCCTTTTAATTTTTTTTATCAATTATATTTCTATTACAGGGAATGTAAACATCTCTTGAAAAATAACTTTATCCATAATCCCGGTAAACCGCAACGTATTTACACTATATTGCCAAAAGTATTGGGACGCCTGCCTTTACACGCACATGAACTTTAATGACATCCCAGTCTTTGCAGCTATATACGCTTCAACTCTTCTGGGAAGACTGCCCACAAGGTTTAGGAGGGTGTCTGTGGGAAATGTTTGACCGTTCTTCCAGAAGCGCATTTGTGAGGTCAGGCACTGATGTTGGATGAGAAGGCCTGGCTCGCCGTCTCTGCTCAAATTCATCCCAAATGTGTTCTATCAGGTTGAGGTCAGGACTCTGTGCAGGCCAGTCAAGTTCCTCCACCCCAAACTCGCTCATCCGTGTCTTTATGGACCTTGCTTTGTGTACTGGTCCAAATCCTTTGGTGGAGGGGGGATTATGGTGTGGGGGGGTTGTTTTTCAGGGGTTGGGATTGGCACCTTAGTTCCAGTGAAGGGAACTCTTAAGACGTCAGCATACCAAGACATTTTGGACAATTTCATGCTCCCAACTTTGTGGGAGGAGTTTGGGGACGGCCCCTTCCTGTTCCAACATGACTGCGCACCAGTGCACAAAGCAACGTCCATAAAGACATGGATGAGCGAGTTTGGGGTGGAGGAACTTGACTGGGCCTGCACAGAGTCCTGACCTCAATCTGATAGAACACCTTTGGGATGAATTAGAACCGAGACTGCGAGCCAGGCCTTCTTGTCCAACATCAGTGCTTAACCTCTTCTGGAAGAATGGTCAAACATTCCCATAGACACCCTCCTAAACCTTGTGGACGGCCTTCCCAGAAGAGTTGAAGCTGTTATAGGTGCAAAGGGCGGGGCCAACCCAATATTGAACCCTACGGACTAATGGCCTGTATACACGATCGAGTTTTACGGCGGTGAAAACACCGCCGTGAAACCCGACGGGAAAAACGAGGACCGGCTTGGTCCCCTACTCACCGGCCGTGTGTAGGCTCCCTAGCAGTGTTTCCCTATGGGAAAACTGCCGAGGAAAAAGATGCCGCGATTCGCGACGTAAAAAATTAGAGCATGTTCTAATTTTTCCTGTCGTGATTCTCGCCGTTTTTCTCGTCCAAGAGAAAAAAATTAAATTTTTCCCGACGAGAAAAGTGATCGTGTGTACGCGGCATAAGACTGGGATGCCATTAAGGTTCATGTGCGTGTAAAGGCAGGCGTCCCAATACTTTTGACAATATAGTGTATATCTGTATCCACAATGTTTGAACTCTTGGACACGGCCACCAGATGCGGGAACAGTTTGGGGGACGGCCCCTTCCTGTTCCAACATGACTGCGCACCAGTACACAAAGCAAGGTCCATAAAGACATGGGTGAGCGAGTTTGGGGTGGAGGAACTTGACTGGCCTGCACAGAGTCCTGACCTCAACCCCATAGAACACCTTTGGGATGAATTAGAGCGGAGACTGCGAGCCAGGCCTTCTCGTCCAACATCAGTGCCTGACCTCACAAATGCGCTTCTGGAAGAATGGTCAAACATTCCCATAGACACCCTCCTAAACCTTGTGGACGGCCTTCCCGGAAGAGTTGAAGCTGTTATAGCTGCAAAGGGCGGGGCCAACTCAATATTGAACCCTCCGGACTAAGACTGGGATGCCATTAAAGGTCATGCGTGTGTGTAAAGGCAGGCGTCCCAATACTTTTGGTAATATAGTGTATACGCATTGCAGTGGGGAAGTGGATAATATGAAGAGAGTCACAATGTAGCAATCTTTTACGGTTGTTACATTGTAATTCCCCGACACCCCATAATATGAGAGATCTCGGGGTAATTGTATCGGCTGTCAGATTTCTCTGTGTCTCCCGGTGAACCGGCCGTGATAAATTTCACCTCCCAGTGTGCCGTCCCCTTTATCTCTGAGCGGCGGCGGCGGCGGCGTTCTCAGCGTTGCGTCACTCTCGGATTTCGTGTGTTGCGCGTATTAGTCACCGCGCAGAATGAATCTAGCGGGTTAAACGCTGTAATGCCACGGGGCCCATTTTCACTTAATAATAATGATCGCTTTCTCCAGCCTTTCATCGGCGGTGGAAGGCGTCCCCTCCCCCCCCCACCATACTTCGGAAATAGGATGAAATGACTAACGTGTGCGGAAAGCCGAAAGCAAACAAGAGCGCGGGAAGAAATTAAAGAGGGGAACGTGAGCGCGGCGTAATAACACTCTTCACATTGACAATAAAATTACGGGGAAGGGAAGAATCGGCTTTTTTTTCTTTTCTGGGACAATAAGACGCGTATTTTTACTCCGGGGTCGCCGAAGCCGCCGATGGTGAATTGTTAGAAAAGGTCGATGGGAATTGCTGTTTTCTTAATGGAGGCGACGCTTTAACCCTCGTAGGGAACGGACGCGTTAAGGAATACATAGGGGACTCGTCGTGATAAACGTCTGCCGATTTATCCGCGTACGGCGAGCCGGCGGCGCCTTCGTGGTGCTTCACTGATTTTAATACCGTCCAATCATCACTTACCGCCAGCAATACGAAATTCGGGCCACCAAATGACCCCATTATTATCTCTTGTCACCTAACATATTGGATTACCTGTCCCTGCGTCTGCGTGACACATCGCATGGCGCAGCATCCCGATTAATGTGCAACACTTCCAGCTATATACAGCTCCTTGAAAAAGTATTCATACCCCTTGAAATCTTCCACAATAGCTGGTGTGGTGGCCCTGTGTGATGCCTGAAGAAAGGTGGCGCCGTCATTCTGGAGAGAAAAGCAGATGAAGGTATTGTCAGGGGGGGAGTCCTGTGATCTCTACAGCGCCTTGAAAAAGTATTCATACCCCTTGAAATGTTCCACATTTTCTCATGTTGCAACCAAAAACGTAAATGTATTTTATTGGGATTTTATGTGAAGGACCAACACAAAGTGTCACATAATTGTGAAGTGGAAGGAAAATGATACAAATAAATATGTGAAAAGTGTGTGTGTGTGGGGGGGGGGCATTTGTATTCAGCCCCCTTTACTCTGATACACCTAAATAAAATCTAATGGATCCAATTGCCTTCAGAAGTCACCTAATTAGTAAATAGAGTCCACCTGTGTGTCATGTAATCTCAGTATAAATGCAGCTGTTCTGTGAAGCCCTCAGAGGTTTGTTAGAGAACCTCAGTGAACAAACAGCATCATGAAGGCCAAGGAACACACCAGACGGGTCAGGGATAAAGTTGTGGAGAAGTATAAAGCAGGATTAGGTTATATAAAAAATCTCCCAAGCTTTGAACATCTCACGGAGCTCTGTTCAATCCATCATCGGAAAATGGAAAGAGTATGGCACAACTGCAAACCTACCAAGACATGGCCGTCCACCTAAACTGACCGGGCCGGGCAAGGAGAGCATTCATCAGAGAAGCAGCCAAGAGGTCCATGGTAACTCTGGAGGAGCTGCACAGATCCACAGCTCAGGGGGGAGAATCTGTCCACAGGACAACTATTAGTCGTGCTTCTCCACAAATCTGCCCTTTATGGAAGAGTGACAAGAAGAAAGACATTGGTGAAAGAAAGTCATAAGAAGTCCTGTTTGCAGTTTGTGAGAAGCCATGTGGGGGACACAGCAAACATGTGGGGGACACAGCAATCGTGTGGGGGACACAGCAATCATGTGGGGGACACAGCAATCATGTGGGGGACACAGCAATCATGTGGGGGACACGGCAATCATGTGGGGGACACGGCAATCATGTGGGGGACACAGCAAACGTGGGGGACACAGCAATCATGTGGGGGACACAGCAATCATGTGGGGGACACAGCAATCATGTGGGGGGACACAGCAAACATGTGGGGGGACACAGCAAACATGTGGGGGGACACAGCAAACATGTGGGGGACACAGCAACCATGTGGGGGGACACAGCAACCATGTGGGGGGACACAGCAACCATGTGGAAGAAGGTGCTCTGGTCACATGAGACCAAAATTCAACTTTTTGGCCTAAAAGCAAAACGCTATGTGTGGCAGAAAACTAACACCGCACATCACCCTGAACACACCATCCCCACCGTGAAACATGGTGGTGGAAGCATCATGTGGTGGGGATGCTTTTCTTCAGCAGGGACAGGGAAGCTGGTCAGAGCTGATGGGAAGATGGATGGAGCCAAATACAGGACAATCTTAGAAGAAAACCTGTTAGAGTCTGCAAAAGACTTGAGACTGGGGGGAGGTTCACCTTCCAGCAGGACAACGACCCTAAAGTACAGCCAGAGCTACAATGGAGGGGTTTAGATCAAAGCATATTCATGTGTTAGAATGGCCCAGTCACAGTCCAGACCTAAATCACATTGAGAATCTGTGGCAAGACATGAAAATTGCTGATCACAGACGCTCTCCATCCAATCTGACAGAGCTGGAGATATTTTACAAAGAAGAATGGGCAGAAATGTTCCTCTCTAGATGTGCAAAGCTGGAAGAGACACCCCCAAAAAGACTTGTAGAGAAAGGGGGTTCTACAAAGTATTGACTCCGGGGGGCGCCATACAAATGCCCCTCCCCCCCCCACACACACTTTTCACATATTTATTTGTATCATTTTCCTTCCACTTCACAATTAGGTGCCACTTTGTGTTGGTCCATCACATAAAATGACAAAATGTGGAAAATTTCAAGGGGTATGAAAACTTTTTCAAGGCACTGTAGAGATCACAGGACTCCCCCTGACGATGCCTTCATTTGCTTTTTGTTACACAAACATCACACTTTTTTCCCCAGAAGGGCAGCGCCATCTTTCTTCAGGCATCACACAGCTACTTGCTGATGTTCTCTAATGTCTAACACAGATCAGCTCCTGCGGCCTCTCATCCTTCTGACTTGCTACAGCGTTACAATGTTGCAATCTGATTACCATATAAGTACCTGAAATAAATAAATTACTAGGGAGGGGAGACTGAGGAAATGCTTCTTCATGCCTGTAGCAGACTGATGACATATTTACACTGTTCAAGAGAATGGTGATGTCACTTCCTGTATAATATATCTTATATCTGGAGAGCGGTGATGTCACTCCTGTATAATATATCTTATATCTGGAGAGCGGTGATGTCACTCCTGTATAATATATCTTATATCTGGAGAGCGGTGATGTCACTCCTGTATAATATATCTTATATCTGGAGAGCGGTGATGTCACTCCTGTATAATATATCTTATATCTGGAGAGCGGTGATGTCACTCCTGTATAATATATCTTATATCTGGAGAGCGGTGATGTCACTCCTGTATAATATATCTTATATCTGGAGAGCGGTGATGTCACTCCTGTATAATATATCTTATATCTGGAGAGCGGTGATGTCACTCCTGTATAATATATCTTATATCTGGAGAGCGGTGATGTCACTCCTGTATAATATATCTTATATCTGGAGAGCGGTGATGTCACTCCTGTATAATAGATCTTATATCTGGAGAGCGGTGATGTCACTCCTGTATAATATATCTTATATCTGGAGGGAGGTGATGTCACTCCTGTATAATATATCTTATATCTGGAGGGCGGTGATGTCACTCCTGTATAATAGATCTTATATCTGGAGAGCGGTGATGTCACTCCTGTATAATATATCTTATATCTGGAGAGCGGTGATGTCACTCCTGTATAATAGATCTTATATCTAGAGAGCGGTGATGTCACTCCTGTATAATAGATCTTATATCTGGAGAGCGGTAATGTCACTCCTGTATAATAGATCTTATATCTGGAGAGCGGTGATGTCACTCCTGTATAATATATCTTATATCTGGAGAGCGGTGATGTCACTCCTGTATAATAGATCTTATATCTGGAGAGCGGTGATGTCACTCCTGTATAATATATCTTATATCTGGAGAGCAGTGATGTCACTCCTGTATAATATATCTTATATCTGGAGAGCGGTGATGTCACTCCTGTATAATATATCTTATATCTGGAGAGCGGTGATGTCACTCCTGTATAATATATCTTATATCTGGAGAGCGGTGATGTCACTCCTGTATAATATATCTTATATCTGGAGAGCAGTGATGTCACTCCTGTATAATAGATCTTATATCTGGAGAGCGGTGATGTCACTCCTGTATAATATATCTTATATCTGGAGAGCGGTGATGTCACTCCTGTATAATAGATCTTATATCTGGAGAGCGGTGATGTCACTCCTGTATAATATATCTTATATCTGGAGAGCAGTGATGTCACTCCTGTATAATATATCTTATATCTGGAGAGCGGTGATGTCACTCCTGTATAATATATCTTATATCTGGAGGGAGGTGATGTCACTCCTGTATAATATATCTTATATCTGGAGAGCGGTGATGTCACTCCTGTATAATAGATCTTATATCTGGAGAGCGGTGATGTCACTCCTGTATAATATATCTTATATCTGGAGAGTGGTAATGTCACTCCTGTATAATAGATCTTATATCTGGAGAGCGGTGATGTCACTCCTGTATAATATATCTTATATCTGGAGAGCGGTGATGTCACTCCTGTATAATATATCTTATATCTGGAGAGCAGTGATGTCACTCCTGTATAATATATCTTATATCTGGAGAGCGGTGATGTCACTCCTGTATAATATATCTTATATCTGGAGGGAGGTGATGTCACTCCTGTATAATATATCTTATATCTGGAGAGCGGTGATGTCACCCCTGTATAATATATCTTATATCTGGAGAGCGGTAATGTCACTCCTGTATAATAGATCTTATATCTGGAGAGCGGTGATGTCACTCCTGTATAATAGATCTTATATCTGGAGAGCGGTGATGTCACTCCTGTATAATATATCTTATATCTGGAGAGCGGTGATGTCACTCCTGTATAATAGATCTTATATCTGGAGAGCGGTGATGTCACTCCTGTATAATATATCTTATATCTGGAGAGCGGTGATGTCACTCCTGTATAATATATCTTATATCTAGAGAGCGGTGATGTCACTCCTGTATAATATATCTTATATCTAGAGAGCGGTGATGTCACTCCTGTATAATATATCTTATATCTGGAGAGCGGTAATGTCACTCCTGTATAATAGATCTTATATCTGGAGAGCGGTGATGTCACTCCTGTATAATAGATCTTATATCTGGAGAGCGGTGATGTCACTCCTGTATAATATATCTTATATCTGGAGAGCGGTGATGTCACTCCTGTATAATATATCTTATATCTGGAGAGCGGTGATGTCACTCCTGTATAATATATCTTATATCTGGAGAGCGGTGATGTCACTCCTGTATAATATATCTTATATCTGGAGGGAGGTGATGTCACTCCTGTATAATACATCTTATATCTGGAGAGCAGTGATGTCACTCCTGTATAATATATCTTATATCTGGAGAGCGGTGATGTCACTCTGTATAATATATCTTATATCTGGAGAGCGGTGATGTCACTCCTGTATAATATATCTTATATCTGGAGAGCGGTGATGTCACTCCTGTATAATATATCTTATATCTGGAGAGCGGTGATGTCACTCCTGTATAATATATCTTATATCTGGAGGGAGGTGATGTCACTCCTGTATAATAGATCTTATATCTGGAGAGCGGTGATGTCACTCCTGTATAATATATCTTATATCTGAAGGGCGGTGATGTCACTTCCTGTATAATATATCTTATATCTGGAGAGCGGTGATGTCACTCCTGTATAATAGATCTTATATCTGGAGAGCGGTGATGTCACTCCTGTATAATAGATCTTATATCTGGAGAGCGGTGATGTCACTCCTGTATAATAGATCTTATATCTGGAGAGCGGTGATGTCACTCTGTATAATAGATCTTATATCTGGAGAGCGGTGATGTCACTCCTGTATAATATATCTTATATCTGGAGAGCGGTGATGTCACTCCTGTATAATAGATCTTATATCTGGAGAGCGGTGATGTCACTCCTGTATAATATATCTTATATCTGGAGAGCAGTGATGTCACTCCTGTATAATAGATCTTATATCTAGAGAGCGGTGATGTCACTCTGTATAATATATCTTATATCTGGAGAGCGGTGATGTCACTCCTGTATAATATATCTTATATCTGGAGAGCGGTGATGTCACTCCTGTATAATATATCTTATATCTGGAGAGTGGTGATGTCACTCCTGTATAATATATCTTATATCTGGAGAGCAGTGATGTCACTCTGTATAATATATCTTATATCTGGAGAGCGGTGATGTCACTCCTGTATAATATATCTTATATCTGGAGAGCGGTGATGTCACTCCTGTATAATATATCTTATATCTGGAGAGCGGTGATGTCACTCCTGTATAATATATCTTATATCTGGAGAGCGGTGATGTCACTCTGTATAATATATCTTATATCTGGAGAGTGGTGATGTCACTCCTGTATAATATATCTTATATCTGGAGAGCGGTGATGTCACTCCTGTATAATATATCTTATATCTGGAGAGCGGTGATGTCACTCCTGTATAATATATCTTATATCTGGAGAGCGGTGATGTCACTCCTGTATAATATATCTTATATCTGGAGAGCGGTGATGTCACTCCTGTATAATATATCTTATATCTCGAGGGCGGTGATGTCACTCCTGTATAATATATCTTATATCTGGAGAGCGGTGATGTCACTCCTGTATAATATATCTTATATCTGGAGAGCGGTGATGTCACTCCTGTATAATATATCTTATATCTGGAGAGCGGTGATGTCACTCCTGTATAATATATCTTATATCTCGAGGGCGGTGATGTCACTCCTGTATAATATATCTTATATCTGGAGAGCGGTGATGTCACTCCTGTATAATATATCTTATATCTGGAGA
Source organism: Rana muscosa (assembly GCA_029206835.1). NCBI lineage: Eukaryota > Metazoa > Chordata > Amphibia > Anura > Ranidae > Rana > Rana muscosa. Next base: position 490,890,639 of record CM055127.1, on the reverse strand, counting down.
GCGGTGATGTCACTCCTGTATAATATATCTTATATCTGGAGGGAGGTGATGTCACTCCTGTATAATATATCTTATATCTGGAGAGCGGTGATGTCACTCCTGTATAATATATCTTATATCTGGAGAGCGGTGATGTCACTCCTGTATAATATATCTTATATCTGGAGAGCGGTGATGTCACTCCTGTAAAATATATCTTATATCTGGAGAGCGGTGATGTCACTCCTGTATAATATATCTTATATCTGGAGAGCGGTGATGTCACTCCTGTATAATATATCTTATATCTGGAGAGCGGTGATGTCACTCTGTATAATATATCTTATATCTGGAGAGCGGTGATGTCACTCCTGTATAATATATCTTATATCTGGAGGGCGGTGATGTCACTCTGTATAATATATCTTATATCTGGAGGGCGGTGATGTCACTCCTGTATAATAGATCTTATATCTGGAGAGCGGTGATGTCACTCTGTATAATATATCTTATATCTAGAGAGCGGTGATGTCACTCCTGTATAATATATCTTATATCTGGAGAGCGGTGATGTCACTCCTGTATAATAGATCTTATATCTGGAGAGCGGTGATGTCACTCTGTATAATATATCTTATATCTGGAGAGCGGTGATGTCACTCTGTATAATATATCTTATATCTGGAGAGCGGTGATGTCACTCCTGTATAATATATCTTATATCTGGAGAGCGGTGATGTCACTCCTGTATAATATATCTTATATCTGGAGAGCGGTGATGTCACTCCTGTATAATAGATCTTATATCTGGAGAGCGGTGATGTCACTCCTGTATAATATATCTTATATCTGGAGAGCGGTGATGTCACTCTGTATAATATATCTTATATCTGGAGAGCGGTGATGTCACTCCTGTATAATATATCTTATATCTGGAGAGCAGTGATGTCACTCCTGTATAATATATCTTATATCTGGAGAGCGGTGATGTCACTCCTGTATAATATATCTTATATCTGGAGAGCGGTGATGTCACTCCTGTATAATAGATCTTATATCTGGAGAGCGGTGATGTCACTCCTGTATAATAGATCTTATATCTGGAGAGCGGTGATGTCACTCCTGTATAATATATCTTATATCTGGAGAGCGGTGATGTCACTCTGTATAATATATCTTATATCTGGAGAGCGGTGATGTCACTCCTGTATAATATATCTTATATCTGGAGAGCAGTGATGTCACTCCTGTATAATATATCTTATATCTGGAGAGCGGTGATGTCACTCCTGTATAATATATCTTATATCTGGAGAGCGGTGATGTCACTCCTGTATAATATATCTTATATCTGGAGAGCGGTGATGTCACTCTGTATAATATATCTTATATCTGGAGAGCGGTGATGTCACTCCTGTATAATATATCTTATATCTGGAGAGCAGTGATGTCACTCCTGTATAATATATCTTATATCTGGAGAGCGGTGATGTCACTCCTGTATAATATATCTTATATCTGGAGAGCGGTGATGTCACTCCTGTATAATATATCTTATATCTGGAGAGCGGTGATGTCACTCCTGTATAATAGATCTTATATCTGGAGAGCGGTGATGTCACTCTGTATAATATATCTTATATCTGGAGAGCGGTGATGTCACTCCTGTATAATATATCTTATATCTGGAGAGCAGTGATGTCACTCTGTATAATATATCTTATATCTGGAGAGCGGTGATGTCACTCCTGTATAATATATCTTATATCTGAAGGGCGGTGATGTCACTCCTGTATAATATATCTTATATCTGGAGAGTGGTGATGTCACTCCTGTATAATATATCTTATATCTGGAGAGCGGTGATGTCACTCCTGTATAATATATCTTATATCTAGAGAGCGGTGATGTCACTCTGTATAATATATCTTATATCTGGAGAGCGGTGATGTCACTCCTGTATAATATATCTTATATCTGGAGGGAGGTGATGTCACTCCTGTATAATATATCTTATATCTGGAGAGCAGTGATGTCACTCCTGTATAATATATCTTATATCTGGAGAGCGGTGATGTCACTCCTGTATAATATATCTTATATCTGGAGAGCGGTGATGTCACTCCTGTATAATATATCTTATATCTGGAGAGCGGTGATGTCACTCTGTATAATATATCTTATATCTGGAGAGTGGTGATGTCACTCCTGTATAATATATCTTATATCTGGAGAGCGGTGATGTCACTCCTGTATAATATATCTTATATCTGGAGAGTGGTGATGTCACTCCTATATAATATATCTTATATCTGGAGAGCGGTGATGTCACTCCTGTATAATATATCTTATATCTGGAGAGTGGTGATGTCACTCCTGTATAATATATCTTATATCTGGAGGGCGGTGATGTCACTCCTGTATAATATATCTTATATCTGGAGAGCGGTGATGTCACTCCTGTATAATATATCTTATATCTGGAGGGAGGTGATGTCACTCCTGTATAATAGATCTTATATCTGGAGAGCGGTGATGTCACTCCTGTATAATATATCTTATATCTGGAGAGCAGTGATGTCACTCCTGTATAATATATCTTATATCTGGAGAGCGGTGATGTCACTCCTGTATAATATATCTTATATCTGGAGAGCGGTGATGTCACTCCTGTATAATAGATCTTATATCTGGAGAGCGGTGATGTCACTCCTGTATAATATATCTTATATCTGGAGAGCGGTGATGTCACTCCTGTATAATATATCTTATATCTGGAGAGCGGTGATGTCACTCCTGTATAATATATCTTATATCTGGAGAGCGGTGATGTCACTCTGTATAATATATCTTATATCTGGAGAGCGGTGATGTCACTCCTGTATAATATATCTTATATCTGGAGAGCGGTGATGTCACTCTGTATAATATATCTTATATCTGGAGAGCGGTGATGTCACTCCTGTATAATATATCTTATATCTGGAGAGCGGTGATGTCACTCCTGTATAATATATCTTATATCTGGAGAGCGGTGATGTCACTCCTGTATAATATATCTTATATCTGGAGAGCGGTGATGTCACTCTGTATAATATATCTTATATCTGGAGAGCGGTGATGTCACTCCTGTATAATATATCTTATATCTGGAGAGCAGTGATGTCACTCCTGTATAATATATCTTATATCTGGAGAGCGGTGATGTCACTCCTGTATAATATATCTTATATCTGGAGAGCGGTGATGTCACTCCTGTATAATAGATCTTATATCTGGAGAGCGGTGATGTCACTCCTGTATAATATATCTTATATCTGGAGAGCGGTGATGTCACTCTGTATAATATATCTTATATCTGGAGAGCGGTGATGTCACTCCTGTATAATAGATCTTATATCTGGAGAGCGGTGATGTCACTCCTGTATAATATATCTTATATCTGGAGAGCGGTGATGTCACTCCTGTATAATATATCTTATATCTGGAGAGCGGTGATGTCACTCCTGTATAATATATCTTATATCTGGAGAGTGGTGATGTCACTCCTGTATAATATATCTTATATCTGGAGAGCGGTGATGTCACTCTGTATAATATATCTTATATCTGGAGAGCGGTGATGTCACTCCTGTATAATATATCTTATATCTGGAGGGCGGTGATGTCACTCCTGTATAATATATCTTATATCTGGAGAGCGGTGATGTCACTCCTGTATAATATATCTTATATCTGGAGAGCGGTGATGTCACTCCTGTATAATATATCTTATATCTGGAGAGCGGTGATGTCACTCTGTATAATATATCTTATATCTGGAGAGCGGTGATGTCACTCCTGTATAATATATCTTATATCTGGAGAGCAGTGATGTCACTCCTGTATAATATATCTTATATCTGGAGAGCGGTGATGTCACTCCTGTATAATATATCTTATATCTGGAGAGCGGTGATGTCACTCCTGTATAATATATCTTATATCTGGAGAGCGGTGATGTCACTCCTGTATAATAGATCTTATATCTGGAGAGCGGTGATGTCACTCTGTATAATATATCTTATATCTGGAGAGCGGTGATGTCACTCCTGTATAATATATCTTATATCTGGAGAGCAGTGATGTCACTCCTGTATAATAGATCTTATATCTAGAGAGCGGTGATGTCACTCCTGTATAATATATCTTATATCTGGAGAGCGGTGATGTCACTCCTGTATAATATATCTTATATCTGGAGGGAGGTGATGTCACTCCTGTATAATATATCTTATATCTGGAGAGCAGTGATGTCACTCCTGTATAATATATCTTATATCTGGAGAGCGGTGATGTCACTCCTGTATAATATATCTTATATCTGGAGAGCGGTGATGTCACTCCTGTATAATATATCTTATATCTGGAGAGCGGTGATGTCACTCTGTATAATATATCTTATATCTGGAGAGTGGTGATGTCACTCCTGTATAATATATCTTATATCTGGAGAGCGGTGATGTCACTCCTGTATAATATATCTTATATCTGGAGAGCGGTGATGTCACTCCTGTATAATATATCTTATATCTGGAGAGCGGTGATGTCACTCTGTATAATATATCTTATATCTGGAGAGTGGTGATGTCACTCCTGTATAATATATCTTATATCTGGAGAGTGGTGATGTCACTCCTGTATAATATATCTTATATCTGGAGAGCGGTGATGTCACTCTGTATAATATATCTTATATCTGGAGGGCGGTGATGTCACTCCTGTATAATATATCTTATATCTGGAGAGCGGTGATGTCACTCTGTATAATATATCTTATATCTGGAGAGCGGTGATGTCACTCTGTATAATATATCTTATATCTGGAGAGCGGTGATGTCACTCCTGTATAATATATCTTATATCTAGAGAGCGGTGATGTCACTCCTGTATAATAGATCTTATATCTGGAGAGCGGTGATGTCACTCCTGTATAATATATCTTATATCTGGAGAGCGGTGATGTCACTCCTGTATAATATATCTTATATCTGGAGAGCGGTGATGTCACTCCTATATAATATATCTTATATCTGGAGAGCGGTGATGTCACTCCTGTATAATATATCTTATATCTGGAGAGTGGTGATGTCACTCCTGTATAATATATCTTATATCTGGAGAGCGGTGATGTCACTCCTGTATAATATATCTTATATCTGGAGAGCGGTGATGTCACTCCTGTATAATATATCTTATATCTGGAGAGCAGTGATGTCACTCCTGTATAATAGATCTTATATCTAGAGAGCGGTGATGTCACTCTGTATAATATATCTTATATCTGGAGAGCGGTGATGTCACTCCTGTATAATATATCTTATATCTGGAGAGTGGTGATGTCACTCCTGTATAATATATCTTATATCTGAAGGGCGGTGATGTCACTCCTGTATAATATATCTTATATCTGGAGAGCGGTGATGTCACTCCTGTATAATATATCTTATATCTAGAGAGCGGTGATGTCACTCCTGTATAATATATCTTATATCTGAAGGGCGGTGATGTCACTCCTGTATAATATATCTTATATCTGGAGAGCGGTGATGTCACTCCTGTATAATATATCTTATATCTAGAGAGCGGTGATGTCACTCCTGTATAATATATCTTATATCTGGAGGGAGGTGATGTCATTCCTGTATAATATATCTTATATCTGGAGAGCGGTGATGTCACTCCTGTATAATATATCTTATATCTGGAGAGCGGTGATGTCACTCTGTAAAATATATCTTATATCTGGAGAGCGGTGATGTCACTCCTGTATAATATATCTTATATCTGGAGAGCGGTGATGTCACTCCTGTATAATATATCTTATATCTGGAGAGTGGTGATGTCACTCCTGTATAATAGATCTTATATCTGGAGAGTGGTGATGTCACTCCTGTATAATAGATCTTATATCTGGAGAGCGGTGATGTCACTCCTGTATAATATATCTTATATCTGGAGGGCGGTGATGTCACTCCTGTATAATATATCTTATATCTGGAGGGCGGTGATGTCACTCCTGTATAATATATCTTATATCTGGAGAGCGGTGATGTCACTCCTGTATAATATATCTTATATCTGGAGAGCAGTGATGTCACTCCTGTATAATAGATCTTATATCTAGAGAGCGGTGATGTCACTCTGTATAATATATCTTATATCTGGAGAGCGGTGATGTCACTCCTGTATAATATATCTTATATCTGGAGAGCGGTGATGTCACTCTGTATAATATATCTTATATCTGGAGAGCGGTGATGTCACTCCTGTATAATATATCTTATATCTGGAGAGCGGTGATGTCACTCTGTATAATATATCTTATATCTGGAGAGCGGTAATGTCACTCCTGTATAATATATCTTATATCTGGAGAGCGGTGATGTCACTCCTGTATAATATATCTTATATCTGGAGAGCGGTGATGTCACTCCTGTATAATATATCTTATATCTGGAGAGTGGTGATGTCACTCCTGTATAATATATCTTATATCTGGAGAGCGGTGATGTCACTCCTGTATAATATATCTTATATCTGGAGAGTGGTGATGTCACTCCTGTATAATATATCTTATATCTGGAGAGTGGTGATGTCACTCCTGTATAATATATCTTATATCTGGAGAGCGGTGATGTCACTCCTGTATAATATATCTTATATCTGGAGAGCGGTGATGTCACTCCTGTATAATATATCTTATATCTGGAGAGCGGTGATGTCACTCTGTATAATATATCTTATATCTGGAGAGCGGTGATGTCACTCCTGTATAATATATCTTATATCTGGAGAGCGGTGATGTCACTCCTGTATAATATATGTCGTATCTGGAGAGCGGTGATGTCACTCCTGTATAATAGATCTTATATCTGGAGAGCGGTGATGTCACTCTGTATAATATATCTTATATCTGGAGAGCGGTGATGTCACTCCTGTATAATATATCTTATATCTGGAGAGCAGTGATGTCACTCCTGTATAATAGATCTTATATCTAGAGAGCGGTGATGTCACTCTGTATAATATATCTTATATCTGGAGAGCGGTGATGTCACTCCTGTATAATATATCTTATATCTGGAGAGTGGTGATGTCACTCCTGTATAATATATCTTATATCTGGAGAGCGGTGATGTCACTCCTGTATAATAGATCTTATATCTGGAGAGCGGTGATGTCACTCTGTATAATATATCTTATATCTGGAGAGCGGTGATGTCACTCTGTATAATATATCTTATATCTGGAGAGCGGTGATGTCACTCCTGTATAATATATCTTATATCTGGAGAGCAGTGATGTCACTCCTGTATAATAGATCTTATATCTAGAGAGCGGTGATGTCACTCTGTATAATATATCTTATATCTGGAGAGCGGTGATGTCACTCCTGTATAATATATCTTATATCTGGAGAGTGGTGATGTCACTCCTGTATAATATATCTTATATCTGGAGAGCAGTGATGTCACTCCTGTATAATATATCTTATATCTGGAGAGCGGTGATGTCACTCCTGTATAATATATCTTATATCTGAAGGGCGGTGATGTCACTCCTGTATAATATATCTTATATCTGGAGAGCGGTGATGTCACTCCTGTATAATATATCTTATATCTGGAGAGCGGTGATGTCACTCCTGTATAATATATCTTATATCTGAAGGGCGGTGATGTCACTCCTGTATAATATATCTTATATCTGGAGAGCGGTGATGTCACTCCTGTATAATATATCTTATATCTAGAGAGCGGTGATGTCACTCCTGTATAATATATCTTATATCTGGAGGGAGGTGATGTCATTCCTGTATAATATATCTTATATCTGGAGAGCGGTGATGTCACTCCTGTATAATATATCTTATATCTGGAGAGCGGTGATGTCACTCTGTAAAATATATCTTATATCTGGAGAGCGGTGATGTCACTCCTGTATAATATATCTTATATCTGGAGAGCGGTGATGTCACTCCTGTATAATATATCTTATATCTGGAGAGTGGTGATGTCACTCCTGTATAATAGATCTTATATCTGGAGAGCGGTGATGTCACTCCTGTATAATATATCTTATATCTGGAGGGCGGTGATGTCACTCCTGTATAATATATCTTATATCTGGAGGGCGGTGATGTCACTCCTGTATAATATATCTTATATCTGGAGAGCGGTGATGTCACTCCTGTATAATATATCTTATATCTGGAGAGCAGTGATGTCACTCCTGTATAATAGATCTTATATCTAGAGAGCGGTGATGTCACTCTGTATAATATATCTTATATCTGGAGAGCGGTGATGTCACTCCTGTATAATATATCTTATATCTGGAGAGCGGTGATGTCACTCTGTATAATATATCTTATATCTGGAGAGCGGTGATGTCACTCCTGTATAATATATCTTATATCTGGAGAGCGGTGATGTCACTCTGTATAATATATCTTATATCTGGAGAGTGGTGATGTCACTCCTGTATAATATATCTTATATCTGGAGGGCGGTGATGTCACTCCTGTATAATATATCTTATATCTGGAGAGCGGTGATGTCACTCCTGTATAATATATCTTATATCTGGAGGGCGGTGATGTCACTCCTGTATAATATATCTTATATCTGGAGAGCGGTGATGTCACTCCTGTATAATATATCTTATATCTGGAGAGCGGTGATGTCACTCCTGTATAATATATCTTATATCTGGAGAGCGGTGATGTCACTCCTGTATAATATATCTTATATCTGGAGAGCGGTGATGTCACTCCTGTATAATATATCTTATATCTGGAGAGCGGTAATGTCACTCCTGTATAATATATCTTATATCTGGAGAGCGGTGATGTCACTCCTGTATAATATATGTCGTATCTGGAGAGCGGTGATGTCACTCCTGTATAATAGATCTTATATCTGGAGAGCGGTGATGTCACTCTGTATAATATATCTTATATCTGGAGAGCGGTGATGTCACTCCTGTATAATATATCTTATATCTGGAGAGCAGTGATGTCACTCCTGTATAATAGATCTTATATCTAGAGAGCGGTGATGTCACTCTGTATAATATATCTTATATCTGGAGAGCGGTGATGTCACTCCTGTATAATATATCTTATATCTGGAGAGTGGTGATGTCACTCCTGTATAATATATCTTATATCTGGAGAGCGGTGATGTCACTCCTGTATAATAGATCTTATATCTGGAGAGCGGTGATGTCACTCTGTATAATATATCTTATATCTGGAGAGCAGTGATGTCACTCCTGTATAATATATCTTATATCTGGAGAGCGGTGATGTCACTCCTGTATAATATATCTTATATCTGAAGGGCGGTGATGTCACTCCTGTATAATATATCTTATATCTGGAGAGCGGTGATGTCACTCCTGTATAATATATCTTATATCTGGAGAGCGGTGATGTCACTCCTGTATAATATATCTTATATCTGGAGAGCGGTGATGTCACTCCTGTATAATATATCTTATATCTGGAGAGTGGTGATGTCACTCCTGTATAATATATCTTATATCTGGAGGGCGGTGATGTCACTCCTGTATAATATATCTTATATCTGGAGAGCGGTGATGTCACTCCTGTATAATATATCTTATATCTGGAGGGCGGTGATGTCACTCCTGTATAATATATCTTATATCTGGAGAGCGGTGATGTCACTCCTGTATAATATATCTTATATCTGGAGAGCGGTGATGTCACTCCTGTATAATATATCTTATATCTGGAGAGCGGTGATGTCACTCCTGTATAATAGATCTTATATCTGGAGAGCGGTGATGTCACTCTGTATAATATATCTTATATCTGGAGAGCGGTGATGTCACTCCTGTATAATATATCTTATATCTGGAGAGCGGTGATGTCACTCCTGTATAATATATCTTATATCTGGAGAGCGGTGATGTCACTCCTGTATAATATATCTTATATCTGGAGAGCAGTGATGTCATTCCTGTATAATATATCTTATATCTGGAGGGCGGTGATGTCACTCCTGTATAATAGATCTTATATCTAGAGAGCGGTGATGTCACTCTGTATAATATATCTTATATCTGGAGAGCGGTGATGTCACTCCTGTATAATATATCTTATATCTGGAGTGCGGTGATGTCACTCTGTATAATATATCTTATATCTGGAGAGCGGTGATGTCACTCCTGTATAATAGATCTTATATCTGGAGAGCGGTGATGTCACTCTGTATAATATATCTTATATCTGGAGAGCGGTGATGTCACTCCTGTATAATATATCTTATATCTGGAGAGCAGTGATGTCACTCTGTATAATATATCTTATATCTGGAGAGCGGTGATGTCACTCCTGTATAATATATCTTATATCTGGAGTGCGGTGATGTCACTCTGTATAATATATCTTATATCTGGAGAGCGGTGATGTCACTCCTGTATAATAGATCTTATATCTGGAGAGCGGTGATGTCACTCTGTATAATATATCTTATATCTGGAGAGCGGTGATGTCACTCCTGTATAATATATCTTATATCTGGAGAGCAGTGATGTCACTCCTGTATAATAGATCTTATATCTAGAGAGCGGTGATGTCACTCTGTATAATATATCTTATATCTGGAGAGCGGTGATGTCACTCCTGTATAATATATCTTATATCTGGAGAGTGGTGATGTCACTCCTGTATAATATATCTTATATCTGGAGAGCGGTGATGTCACTCCTGTATAATATATCTTATATCTGGAGAGCGGTGATGTCACTCTGTATAATATATCTTATATCTGGAGAGCAGTGATGTCACTCCTGTATAATATATCTTATATCTGGAGAGCGGTGATGTCACTCCTGTATAATATATCTTATATCTGGAGAGCGGTGATGTCACTCCTGTATAATAGATCTTATATCTGGAGAGCGGTGATGTCACTCCTGTATAATATATCTTATATCTGGAGAGCGGTGATGTCACTCCTGTATAATATATCTTATATCTGGAGAGCGGTGATGTCACTCTGTATAATATATCTTATATCTGGAGAGCGGTGATGTCACTCCTGTATAATATATCTTATATCTGGAGAGCAGTGATGTCACTCTGTATAATATATCTTATATCTGGAGAGCGGTGATGTCACTCCTGTATAATATATCTTATATCTGGAGAGCGGTGATGTCACTCTGTATAATATATCTTATATCTGGAGAGCGGTGATGTCACTCCTGTATAATAGATCTTATATCTGGAGAGCGGTGATGTCACTCCTGTATAATATATCTTATATCTGGAGAGTGGTGATGTCACTCCTGTATAATATATCTTATATCTGAAGGGCGGTGATGTCACTCCTGTATAATATATCTTATATCTGGAGAGCGGTGATGTCACTCCTGTATAATATATCTTATATCTGGAGGGCGGTGATGTCACTCTGTATAATATATCTTATATCTGGAGAGCGGTGATGTCACTCCTGTATAATATATCTTATATCTGGAGAGCGGTGATGTCACTCCTGTATAATATATCTTATATCTGGAGAGCGGTGATGTCACTCCTGTATAATATATCTTATATCTGAAGGGCGGTGATGTCACTCCTGTATAATATATCTTATATCTGGAGAGCGGTGATGTCACTCCTGTATAATATATCTTATATCTGGAGAGCAGTGATGTCACTCTGTATAATATATCTTATATCTGGAGAGCAGTGATGTCACTCCTGTATAATATATCTTATATCTGGAGAGTGGTGATGTCACTCCTGTATAATATATCTTATATCTGGAGAGCGGTGATGTCACTCCTGTATAATATATCTTATATCTGGAGAGTGGTGATGTCACTCCTGTATAATATATCTTATATCTGGAGAGCGGTGATGTCACTCCTGTATAATATATCTTATATCTGGAGAGCGGTGATGTCACTCCTGTATAATATATCTTATATCTGAAGGGCGGTGATGTCACTCCTGTATAATATATCTTATATCTGGAGAGCGGTGATGTCACTCTGTATAATATATCTTATATCTGGAGAGCGGTGATGTCACTCCTGTATAATATATCTTATATCTGAAGGGCGGTGATGTCACTCCTGTATAATATATCTTATATCTGGAGAGCGGTGATGTCACTCTGTATAATATATCTTATATCTGGAGAGCGGTGATGTCACTCCTGTATAATATGTCTTATATCTGGAGAGTGGTGATGTCACTCTGTATAATATATCTTATATCTGGAGGGCGGGTGATGTCACTCCTGTATAATATATCTTATATCTGGAGAGCGGTGATGTCACTCCTGTATAATATATCTTATATCTGGAGAGCGGTGATGTCACTCCTGTATAATATATCTTATATCTGGAGAGCGGTGATGTCACTCCTGTATAATATATCTTATATCTGAAGGGCGGTGATGTCACTCCTGTATAATATATCTTATATCTGGAGAGCGGTGATGTCACTCCTGTATAATATATCTTATATCTGGAGAGCGGTGATGTCACTCCTGTATAATAGATCTTATATCTGGAGAGTGGTGATGTCACTCCTGTATAATATATCTTATATCTGGAGAGCGGTGATGTCACTCCTGTATAATATATCTTATATCTGAAGGGCGGTGATGTCACTCCTGTATAATATATCTTATATCTGGAGAGCGGTGATGTCACTCCTGTATAATATATCTTATATCTGGAGAGCGGTGATGTCACTCTGTATAATATATCTTATATCTGGAGAGCGGTGATGTCACTCCTGTATAATATATCTTATATCTGGAGAGCGGTGATGTCACTCCTGTATAATATATCTTATATCTGGAGGGCGGTGATGTCACTCCTATATAATAGATCTTATATCTGGAGAGCGGTGATGTCACTCCTGTATAATATATCTTATATCTGGAGGGCGGTGATGTCACTCCTGTATAATATATCTTATATCTGGAGAAGCGGTGATGTCACTCCTGTATAATATATCTTATATCTGGAGAGCGGTGATGTCACTCCTGTATAATATATCTTATATCTGGAGAGCGGTGATGTCACTCCTGTATAATATATCTTATATCTGGAGAGCGGTGATGTCACTCCTGTATAATATATCTTATATCTGGAGAGCGGTGATGTCACTCCTGTATAATATAATGTGTTGCTCTTATCTGGTTGGTGTCTTTAGTTCTGTGTTTAGGTTTCCTATAAATAAAGCTTTTATCATAGTCGGGCCCCGGGGCCCTGCACTCCTTTTATCCCCATATATGGAGCACACACGCAGTAAACGCGTCTGGCTCCTGGCAGGGAGATTACAGGGCAGTCTGAGTTCTGACACTTCAATGGAGAAATGTAAATCATGCCGGGTTAGTGAATATGAAGGGGGGCTAGGGAGGGGGGGGTCTATGGAGGGGGGGGGTCTATGGAGGGGGGGGTCTATGGAAGGGGGGTTATGGAGGGGGGGTCTATGGGGGGGTCTATGGAGGGGGGTCTATGGAAGGGGGGGTCTATGGAAGGGGGGGTCTATGGAGGGGGGGGGGTCTATGGAAGTGGGGTCTATGGAGGGGGGGGTCTATGGAAGGGGGGGTCTATGGAGGGGTGGAGGGGGGTCTATGGAGGGAGGGGTCTATGGAAGGGGGGTTATGGAGGGGGGGTCTATGGAAAGGATGGGGGGGTCTATGGAAGGGGGGGGGGGTCTATGGAGGGGGGGGGTCTATGGAGGGGGGGGTCTATGGAAGGGGGGGGTCTATGGAAGGGGGGGGTCTATGGAAGAGGGGGGTCTATGGAAGGGGGGGTCTATGGAGGGGGGGGTCTATGGAAGGGGGGGTCTATGGAGGGGGGGGTCTATGGAAGGGGGGGGTCTATGGAGGGGGGGGTCTATGGAGGGGGGGTCTATGGAAGATGGGTCTATGGAGGGGGGGTCTATGGAGGGGGGGGGTCTATGGAGGGGTGGGGGTCTAGTGGAGGATGGGGGGGTGGTCTATGGAAGGGGGGGGGGTTTATGGAGGGGGGGGTCTATGGAATGGGGGGTCTATGGAGGGGGGGTCTATGGAAGATGGGTCTATGGAGGGGGGGGTCTATGGAGGGGGGGGGTCTATGGAATGGGGGGTCTATGGAAGGGGGGGGGGTTTATGGAGGGGGGGGGTCTATGGAAGGGGGGGTCTATGGAGGGGGGGTCTATGGAAGATGGGTCTATGGAGGGGGGGGTCTATGGAGGGGGGGGTCTATGGAATGGGGGGGTCTATGGAAGGGGGGGTCTATGGAAGATGGGTCTATGGAAGGGGGGGTCTATGGAGGGGGGGGTCTATGGAAGGGGGGTCTATGAGGGGGGGGGTCTATGGAAGGGGGGGTCTATGGGGGGGGGTTATGGAGGGGGGGTCTATGGAAGATGGGTCTATGGAAGGGGGGGTCTATGGAAGGGGGGGGTCTATGGAGGGGGGGTCTATGGAAGGGGGGGTCTATGGAGGGGGGGGGTCTATGGAAGGGGGGGGTCTATGGAGGGGGGGTCTATGGAAGATGGGTCTATGGAGGGGGGGTCTATGGAGGGGGGGGTCTATGGAATGGGGGGTCTATGGAAGGGGGGGTCTATGGAAGATGGGTCTATGGAAGGGGGGGGTCTATGGAGGGGGGGTCTATGGAAGGGGGGGTCTATGGAGGGGGGGGGGGTCTATGGAAGGGGGGGGGTCTATGGAGGGGGGGGTTATGGAGGGGGGGTCTATGGAAGATGGGTCTATGGAAGGGGGGGTCTATGGAAGGGGGGGGTCTATGGAGGGGGGGTCTATGGAAGGGGGGGGTCTATGGAGGGGGGGGGGTCTATGGAAGGGGGGGTCTATGGAGGGGGGGTCTATGGAAGATGGGTCTATGGAGGGGGGGGTCTATGGAGGGGGGGGGTCTATGGAATGGGGGGTCTATGGAAGGGGGGGGTTTATGGAGGGGGGACACACATAACCAGCTCCTGGGGGCACAACACCTGATTATGATTCAGGGTCCACAGACAAACATTAGGGGGGGGATGGGAGGGTCAGGCAATGTAAATATTAATAAGAGAAATACCTTCACATGGCTCATGAACACTAATAAAGAGGACCTGTCTTCCCAATATAAGCCGTATTCCTGATGGGGAATGTGGGCGCCATCCGCTGATTGCATTGAATTTCTGAGAATGATTTGTGGTGTTTCTCCGTCTTCTTGTTCCAGGAGGAATGTCAGAACTACATCCGAGTCCTGATTGTGACGGGGAAGAGAGTGTTCACCTGCGGGACCAACGCCTTCTCACCGGTGTGCACGAGTCGCCAGGTAATCCCTATGTGATGTGTCAGCGCCATGGCGGGAAGGAGGAGGGCTTTTCTTATTATACCCCCCCATATATTGTCCTATAGTGTGTCTATAAGGGAGTCGCCAACGTATAGTATTCTGAGGAGTTCCCACCATCCCTGTGCTGAGTTCCCGGGTCTGTACACCCGCTGTGCCAATTATGAGGGGTTCCCACCATCACTGTGCTGAGTTCCCGGGTCTGTACACCCGCTGTGCCAATTATGAGGGGTTCCCACCATCACTGTGCTGAGTTCCCGGGTCTGTACACCTGCTGTGCCCATTATGAGGGGTTCCCACCATCCCTGTGCCGAGTTCCCGGGTCTGTACACCTGCTGTGCCCATTATGGGGGTTCCCACCATCCCTGTGCTGAGTTCCCAGGTCTGTACACCCGCTGTGCCCATTATGAGGGGTTCCCACCATCCCTGTGCTGAGTTCCGGGGTCTGTACACCTGCTGTGCCCATTATGAGGGGTTCCCACCATCCCTGTGCGGAGTTCCCGGGTCTGTACACCCGCTGTGCCCATTATGAGGGGTTCCCACCATCCCTGTGCTGAGTTCCCGGGTCTGTACACCCGCTGTGCCCATTATGAGGGGTTCCCATCATCCCTGTGCTGAGTTCCCGGGTCTGTACACCCGCTGTGCCCATTATGAGGGGTTCCCATCATCCCTGTACTGAGGTCCCGGGTCTGTACACCTGCTGTGCCCATTATGAGGAGTTCCCACCATCCCTGTGCTGAGTTCCCGGGTCTGTACACCTGTTGTGCCCATTATGAGGAGTTCCCGGGTCTGTACACCTGCTGTGCCCATTATGAGGGGTTCCCACCATCCCTGTGCTGAGTTCCCGGGTCTGTACACCTGCTGTGCCCATTATGAGGGGATCCCACCATCCCTGTGCCGAGTTCCCGGGTCTGTACACCCGCTGTGCCCATTATGAGGGGTTCCCACCATCCCTGTGCTGAGTTCCCGGGTCTGATATTATGTCAGAGGAGGTCAGGGCAGGCAATGAGTGGAGGTGATGGGGGCCATTGATATGATGTCAGAGGAGGAGGTCAGGATGGGCAACGAACGGAGGTGAGTGGGGACTTTACCTTTGCTATGATATTGGGGGGAGGTCGGGACAGGGTATGAGTGGAGGTGATGGGGGCCTTTGATATGATGTCGGAGGAGGTCGGGGCGGGCGATGAGTGGAGGTGATGAGGGCCTTTGATATGATGTCGGAGGAGGTCGGGGTGGGCGATGAGTGGAGGTGATGGGGGACCTTTGATATGTTGGAGGAGGTTGGGGCGGGCGATGAGTGGAGGTGATGAGGGGCCTTTGATATGATGTCGGAGGAGGTCAGGGCAGGCGATGAGTGGAGGTGATGGGGGCCTTTGATATGATGTTGGAGGAGGTCGGGGCGGGCGATGAGTGGAGGTGATGGGGGCCTTTGATATGATGTCGGAGGAGGTCGGGGCGGGCGATGATTGGAGGTGATGGGGACCTTTGATATGATGTCGGAGGAGGTCGGGGCGGGCAATGAGTGGAGGTGATAGGGGGCCTTTGATATGATGTCGGAGGAGGTCGGGGCAGGCGATGAGTGGAGGTGATGGGGGCTTTTGATATGATGTCGGAGGAGGTCGGGGCAGGCGATGAGTGGAGGTGATGGGGGCTTTTGATATGATGTCGGAGGAGGTCAGGGCAGGCGATGAGTGGAGGTGATAGGGGGCCTTTGATATGATGTCGGAGGAGGTCGGGGCAGGCGATGAGTGGAGGTGATGGGGGCTTTTGATATGATGTCGGAGGAGGTCGGGGCGGGCGATGAGTGGAGGTGATGAGGGGCCTTTGATATGATGTCGGAGGAGGTCGGGGCGGGCGATGAGTGGAGGTGATGAGGGGCCTTTGATATGATGTCGGAGGAGGTCGGGGCGGGCGATGATTGGAGGTGATGGGGACCTTTGATATGATGTCGGAGGAGGTCGGGGCGGGCAATGAGTGGAGGTGATAGGGGGCCTTTGATATGATGTCGGGGCGGGCGATGAGTGGAGGTGATGGGGGCTTTTGATATGATGTCGGAGGAGGTCAGGGCGGGCGATGAGTGGAGGTGATGGGGGCCTTTGATATGATGTCAGAGGAGGTCGGGGCGGGCGATGAGTAGAGGTGATGGGGGCCTTTGATATGATGTCGGAGGAGGTCAGGGTGGGCGATGAGTAGAGGTGATGGGGGCCTTTGATATGATGTCGGAGGAGGTCAGGGTGGGCGATGAGTGGAGGTGATGGGGGCCTTTGATATGATGTTGGAGGAGGTCGGGGCGGACGATGAGTAGAGGTGATGGGGGCCTTTGATATGATGTCAGAGGAGGTCGGGGCGGGCGATGAGTAGAGGTGATGGGGGCCTTTGATATGATGTCGGAGGAGGTCAGGGTGGGCGATGAGTGGAGGTGATGGGGGCCTTTGATATGATGTTGGAGGAGGTCGGGGCGGGCGATGCGTGGAGGTGATGGGGGCCTTTGATATGATGTCGGAGGAGGTCGGGGCGGGCGATCAGTGGAGGTGATGGGGGCCTTTGATATGATGTCAGAGGAGGTCGGGGCGGGCGATGAGTGGAGGTGATGGGGGGCCTTTGATATGATGTCGGAGGAGGTCAGGGCAGGCGATGAGTGGAGGTGATGGGGGCCTTTGATATGATGTCGGAGGAGGTCGGGGCGGGCGATGAGTGGAGGTGATGGGGGCCTTTGATATGATGTCGGAGGAGGTCAGGGCGGGCGATCAGTGGAGGTGATGGGGGCCTTTGATATGATGTTGGAGGAGGTCGGGGCGGGCGATGAGTGGAGGTGATGGGGGCCTTTGATATGATGTCGGAGGAGGTCGGGGCGGGCGATGAGTGGAGGTGATAGGGGCCTTTGATATGATGTCGGAGGAGGTCGGGGTGGGCGATGAGTGGAGGTGATGGGGGCCGTTGATATGATGTCGGAGGAGGTCAGGGCAGGCGATGAGTGGAGGTGATGGGGGCCTTTGATATGATGTCGGAGGAGGTCAGGGCAGGCGATGAGTGGAGGTGATGTGGGGGCCTTTGATATGATGTCGGAGGAGGTCAGGGCAGGCGATGAGTGGAGGTGATGGGGGCCTTTGATATGATGTCGGAGGAGGTCAGGGCAGGCGATGAGTGGAGGTGATGGGGGCCTTTGATATGATGTCGGAGGAGGTCGGGGCGGGCGATCAGTGGAGGTGATGGGGGCCTTTGATATGATGTTGGAGGAGGTCGGGGCGGGCGATGAGTGGAGGTGATGGGGGCTTTTGATATGATGTCGGAGGAGGTCAGGGCGGGCGATGAGTGGAGGTGATGTGGGGGCCTTTGATATGATGTCAGAGGAGGTCAGGGCGGGCGATGAGTAGAGGTGATAGGGGCCTTTGATATGATGTCGGAGGAGGTCGGGGCGGGCGATGAGTGGAGGTGATGGGGGCCTTTGATATGATGTCGGAGGAGGTCGGGGCGGGCGATGAGTGGAGGTGATGGGGGCCTTTGATATGATGTCGGAGGAGGTCGGGGCGGGCGATGAGTGGAGGTGATGGGGGCCTTTGATATGATGTCGGAGGAGGTCGGGGCGGGCGATGAGTGGAGGTGATGGGGGCCTTTGATATGATGTCGGAGGAGGTCGGGGCGGGCGATGAGTGGAGGTGATGGGGGCCTTTGATAAGATGTCGGAGGAGGTCGGGGCGGGCGATGAGTGGAGGTGATGGGGGCCTTTGATAAGATGTCGGAGGAGGTCGGGGCGGGCGATGAGTGGAGGTGATGGGGGGCCTTTGATATGATGTCGGAGGAGGTCGGGGCGGGCGATGAGTGGAGGTGATGGGGGCGTTTGATATGATGTCGGAGGAGGTCGGGGCGGGCGATGAGTGGAGGTGATGGGGGCCTTTGATATGATGTCGGAGGAGGTCGGGGCGGGCGATGAGTGGAGGTGATGGGGGCCTTTGATAAGATGTCGGAGGAGGTCGGGGCGGGCGATGAGTGGAGGTGATGGGGGCCTTTGATAAGATGTCGAAGGAGGTAGGGGCGGGCGATGAGTGGAGGTGATGGGGGCCTTTGATATGATGTCGGAGGAGGTCGGGGCGGGCGATGAGTGAAGGTGATGGGGGCCTTTGATATGATGTCAGAGGAGGTCAGGGCGGGCGATGAGTGGAGGTGATGGGGGGCCTTTGATATGATGTCGGAGGAGGTCGGGGCAGGTGATGAGTGGAGGTGATGGGGGGCCTTTGATATGAGGTCAGGGCGGGCGATGAGTGGAGGTAATGGGGGCCTTTGATATGATGTCAGAGGAGGTCGGGGCGGGCGATGAGTGGAGGTGATGGGGGCCTTTGATATGATGTCGGAGGAGGTCGGGGCGGGCGATGAGTGGAGGTGATGGGGGCCTTTGATATGATGTTGGAGGAGGTCGGGGCGGGCGATCAGTGGAGGTGATGGGGGCCTTTGATATGATGTCGGAGGAGGTCGGGGCGGGCGATGAGTGGAGGTGATGGGGGCCTTTGATATGATGTCAGAGGAGGTCGGGGCGGGCGATGAGTGGAGGTGATGGGGGGCCTTTGATATGATGTCGGAGGAGGTCAGGGCAGGCGATGAGTGGAGGTGATGGGGGCCTTTGATATGATGTCGGAGGAGGTCAGGGCAGGCGATGAGTGGAGGTAATAGGGGCCTTTGATATGATGTCGGAGAAGGTCAGGGCAGGCGATGAGTGGAGATGATGGGGGCCTTTGATATGATGTCGGAGGAGGTCAGGGCAGGCGATGAGTGGAGGTGATGGGGGCCTTTGATATGATGTCGGAGGAGGTCAGGGCAGGCGATGAGTGGAGGTGATAGGGGCCTTTGATATGATGTCGGAGGAGGTCGGGGTGGGCGATGAGTGGAGGTGATGGGGGGCCTTTGATATGATGTCGGAGGAGGTCGGGGTGGGCGATGAGTGGAGGTGATGGGGGCCTTTGATATGATGTCGGAGGAGGTCAGGGCAGGCGATGAGTGGAGGTGATGGGGGCCTTTGATATGATGTCGGAGGAGGTCAGGGCAGGCGATGAGTGGAGGTGATGGGGGCCTTTGATATGATGTCGGAGGAGGTCGGGGTGGGCGATGAGTGGAGGTGATGGGGGGCCTTTGATATGATGTCGGAGGAGGTCAGGGCAGGCGATGAGTGGAGGTGATGGGGGCCTTTGATATGATGTCGGAGGAGGGCGGGGCGGGCGATGAGTGGAGGTGATGGGGGCCTTTGATATGATGTCGGGGTGGGCGATGAGTGGAGGTGATGGGGGCCTTTGATATGTCGGAGGAGGTCGGGGCGGGCGATGCGTGGAGGTGATGGGGGCCTTTGATATGATGTCGGAGGAGGTCGGGGCGGGCGATCAGTGGAGGTGATGGGGGCCTTTGATATGATGTCGGAGGAGGTCGGGGCGGGCGATGAGTGGAGGTGATGGGGGCCTTTGATATGATGTTGGAGGAGGTCGGGGCAGGCGATGAGTGGAGGTGATGGGGGCCTTTGATATGATGTCGGAGGAGGTCAGGGCAGGCGATGAGTGGAGGTGATGGGGGCCTTTGATATGATGTCGGAGGAGGTCGGGGCAGGCGATGAGTGGAGGTGATGGGGGCCTTTGATATGATGTCGGAGGAGGTCAGGGCGGGCGATCAGTGGAGGTGATGGGGGCCTTTGATATGATGTTGGAGGAGGTCGGGGCGGGCGATGAGTGGAGGTGATGGGGGCCTTTGATATGATGTCGGAGGAGGTCGGGCGGGCGATGAGTGGAGGTGATAGGGGCCTTTGATATGATGTCGGAGGAGGTCGGGGGTGGGCGATGAGTGGAGGTGATGGGGGCCTTTGATATGATGTCGGAGGAGGTCAGGGCAGGCGATGAGTGGAGGTGATGGGGGCCTTTGATATGATGTCGGAGGAGGTCAGGGCAGGCGATGAGTGGAGGTGATGGGGGCCTTTGATATGATGTCGGAGGAGGTCAGGGCAGGCGATGAGTGGAGGTGATGGGGGCCTTTGATATGATGTCGGAGGAGGTCAGGGCAGGCGATGAGTGGAGGTGATGGGGGCCTTTGATATGATGTCGGAGGAGGTCGGGGCGGGCGATCAGTGGAGGTGATGGGGGCCTTTGATATGATGTTGGAGGAGGTCGGGGCGGGCGATGAGTGGAGGTGATGGGGGCCTTTGATATGATGTCGGAGGAGGTCGGGGCGGGCGATGAGTGGAGGTGATGGGGGGCCTTTGATATGATGTCGGAGGAGGTCGGGGCAGGCGATGAGTGGAGGTGATGGGGGCCTTTGATATGATGTCGGAGGAGGTCGGGGCAGGCGATGAGTGGAGGTGATGGGGGCCTTTGATATGATGTCGGAGGAGGTCAGAGCAGGCGATGAGTGGAGGTGATGGGGGCATTTGATATGATGTTGGAGGAGGTCAGGGCGGGTGATGAGTGGAGGTGATGGGGGCCTTTGATATGATGTCGGAGGAGGTCGGGGCGGGCGATGAGTGGAGGTGATGGGGGCCTTTGATATGATGTTGGAGGAGGTCGGGGCGGGCGATGAGTGGAGGTGATGGGGGCCTTTGATATGATGTCGCAGGAGGTCAGGGCAGGCGATGAGTGGAGGTGATGGGGGCCTTTGATATGATGTCGGAGGATGTCAGGGCGGGCGATGAGTGGAGGTGATGGGGGCCTTTGATATGATGTCGGAGGAGGTCAGGGCAGGCGATGAGTGGAGGTGATGGGGGCCTTTGATATGATGTTGGAGGAGGTCGGGGCGGGCGATGAGTGGAGGTGATAGGGGCCTTTGATATGATGTCGGAGGAGGTCAGGGCGGGCGATGAGTGGAGGTGATGGGGGCCTTTGATATGATGTCGGAGGAGGTCAGGGCAGGCGATGAGTGGAGGTGATGCGGGCTTTTGATATGATGTTGGAGGAGGTCAGGGCAGGCGATGAGTGGAGGTGATAGGGGCCTTTGATATGATGTCGGAGGAGGTCAGGGCAGGCGATGAGTGGAGGTGATAGGGGCCTTTGATATGATGTCGGAGGAGGTCAGGGCAGGCGATGAGTGGAGGTGATGGGGGCCTTTGATATGATGTCGGAGGAGGTCGGGGCAGGCGATGAGTGGAGGTGATGGGGGCCTTTGATATGATGTCGGAGGAGGTCGGGGCGGGCGATGAGTGGAGGTGATGGGGGCCTTTGATATGATGTCGGAGGAGGTCAGGGCAGGCGATGAGTGGAGGTGATGCGGGCTTTTGATATGATGTTGGAGGAGGTCAGGGCAGGCGATGAGTGGAGGTGATAGGGGCCTTTGATATGATGTCGGAGGAGGTCGGGGCAGGCGATGAGTGGAGGTGATAGGGGCCTTTGATATGATGTTGGAGGAGGTCGGGGCGGGCGATGAGTGGAGGTGATAGGGGCCTTTGATATGATGTCGGAGGAGGTCGGGGTGGGCGATGAGTGGAGGTGATGGGGGCCTTTGATATGATGTCGGAGGAGGTCAGGGCAGGCGATGAGTGGAGGTGATGGGGGCCTTTGATATGATGTCGGAGGAGGTCAGGGCAGGCGATGAGTGGAGGTGATGGGGGCCTTTGATATGATGTCGGAGGAGGTCAGGGCAGGCGATGAGTGGAGGTGATGGGGGCCTTTGATATGATGTCGGAGGAGGTCGGGGCGGGCGATGAGTGGAGGTGATAGGGGCCTTTGATATGATGTCGGAGGAGGTCGGGGTGGGCGATGAGTGGAGGTGATGGGGGCCTTTGATATGATGTCGGAGGAGGTCAGGGCAGGCGATGAGTGGAGGTGATGGGGGCCTTTGATATGATGTCGGAGGAGGTCAGGGCAGGCGATGAGTGGAGGTGATGGGGGCCTTTGATATGATGTCGGAGGAGGTCAGGGCAGGCGATGAGTGGAGGTGATGGGGGCCTTTGATATGATGTCGGAGGAGGTCGGGGCGGGCGATGAGTGGAGGTGATGGGGGCCTTTGATATGATGTCGGAGGAGGTCGGGGCGGGCGATGAGTGGAGGTGATGGGGGGGCCTTTGATATGATGTTGGAGGAAAACCTGAAAACACGGCCTGTTGGGGGTACTTGAGGCCCGAGGCTCAGAACACGGAAATCTCTGTCGCGCGCCTCCTGCGTATGTCGGACAAAACAGCTGCATCCATTTAAAGGTTCGTCTCCCTCCTCCCCCCCCCCGCGCAGCATAAACAGATCACCGATAAGAATATTCTCAATCGTCGCAGCGCATGGGGGAAGGGGGGGGGCGGCGGCCTTTCCATATAAAAGGATATTAAACCCTTTGTGACCCCCGGGGAGGAGATTTGGCAGATTTTCCTGCTGGAGCCGCGGCCTCGCTCTGGGCGGTACGGGGGTCACTTTAAGGGCGTTGCACCACCTGAGCGAACGTTCTTGAGTCTGCGCCAGCCAGAGAGCGTGAAGCGAGATTTCAGCGATTCGCACATTCCTCGGCTCTCCTGGCACAAGAGGGGCGGCAGCTCGCCTACAGAACACGGGGGCGCTGCGGGAGAGGGGGGGGGGTTCTGTTACAAATGGATACATCGATTTCCTGCGCACCGACATACAATGTAACATTCGGAGATAGGAGATTTATGTTGCAGTTTTCTGGCACTTTCTAAAAAAAATAAGCTTTCTTTTTATTTTGCAACCCTGGCAACAGTACTCTCCTAAAATCCTAACCCCTCCCCCCCCCTTCCTGTGATTGGTGCAAAAGCATAGCAGCCCATCGGAGTCGCCAAATGACACTCCAAGGACCCCCTGTCTACTATCATAGGCACATCGGATAGATCCCGCCCCATTTCCTGGCGGGGGGGACGTCCAGCATCAACCAGCCTGTCCCCGCCCTGCCCCGCCCCTTTCATTCATTGGATTTCAGTCCTTTACAAAGATAGAGGCTCAGCATCACATGTGGGCGTTACCTATGCAAATACAGCCTGCCTAGGGACGCCCACTCCTCCAGACTGATACCCGCCCATCAAGGCATTTTGATATTTGCATAACTCCTCCCACTGCTTGAATCAGGACCGAGGGCTGCTGGGAGGAGTACTGAGGTGGGGGTGGGGGGGGGGCTGTGATGTTATCAGGAAGTTATGTACAGCCCCCTGCCGGCCCCTCCCACCAGCCACTATCTGTCTGCATTGTATAGAGAAGCACAGGGACCCGCTGATGACATCACTGTTTCTAAAATAAAGTATGTAATGAAAACAGAAAGTTGTTTTTCTCATTCAGTTATTAATAAGGGGGGGAGGAGCCAGCAAAGTAAACTTCCACCTTAAAATGTGGGCGGCAGGGCTGAGACAGGGGGGGGGGGCAGGAGGGGCGGCTGCCCTGGGCAGTGTGGTATTATGTGAGGTGGGGGGGGAGAGTGTCACAAGGAGATTGCGGGGAGGGGATTTGTGTTGGGAGGGGGATTGGGGGGGCAGCAGGGGGGAAGTAATATTCTAGGAGGGGAAATTTAGGGGGGAAGGGGGGTGAAAGTAATGTTTTTTAGGGGGATGGGGGAAGATAATTTGTGCTAGGTGGGGGGATTTTGCCGTTTTTGGATGGGAAGAGGTGATATAGCAGCAGAGGGGAATTTGTTTTTGTCAAGTGGGGGGGGGATTTGTGCTAGTAGGGATGATTGTGTGTGCTATAGGATTTGGGGGGCAGAATTATTCTAGGAGGGGAAACTTGGGGGGGGGGGGTGCTCGTATTGTTTGTTTTTTTTGGGGGGGATGGGGAAGAGGAATTGTTAGGAGGGGGATTTTGGGGGGTTTGGGTCTGGAAGAGGTGATATGGCAGCAAAGGGGGGAGGAGAATTGTGCCAGAAGGGGATTCTTTTGGGGGGGGGTTGTACTAAAAGGGGAAATCATGTGTGTGCTCTAGTAGTGGTGTTTTAGGTGGATGAATGTTGAGAGGGGGGATGGGGAAGAGGATTTGTACTAGGAGGGGATTCTTTTTTTGGGGGGGGGGATTTGTGCTAGTAGGGATGATCAGGGGGTATTTGTGCTAAAAGGGGAAATTTAAGTGTGTGTGCTATGGGATTTGGGGGGCAGCAGGGGGTAAGAATTATTCTAGGATGGGAAATGGGGGGGGGGGGGGTGCTAGTAGTGGTTTTTTTAGGGGGATGGGGAAGAGGATTTGTGCTAGGAGGCGAATTTTGGTGGGTTTGGGGCTGGAAGAGATGATATGGCAGCAGAGAGGGGAGGAGAATTGTGCTAGTAAGGGATTGTCTTTTCTTTTTTTTTTTTTTGGGGGGGGGGGGGGGTGTTGTGATTAAAGGGGAAAATTGTGTGTGTGCTATAGTAGTGGTATTTTAGGCGGATGAGTGTTGAGAGGGGGGGGGGATGGGGAAGAGGATTTGTACTAGGAGGGGGATTCTTTTTTTGGGGGGGGGGATTTGTGCTAGTAGGGATGATTAGGGGGTATTTGTGCTATAGGAGGTGTGTTTTAGGGGATTTGTGATGCGAGGGGGGATGGGGAAGAAGATTTGTACTAGGAGGGGGATTTGGGGTGGGTGGAAGAGGTGATATGGCAGTAGAGCGGGGAGGAGAATTGTACTAGGAGGGGATTCTTTTTTTCGGGGGGGGGGGGCATTTGTGCTAGTAGGGATGATTAGGGGGTATTTGTGAGGGGGGGATGGGGAAGAGGATTTGTACTAGGATTTGGGGTGGGTGGAAGAGGTGATATGGCAGCAGAGGGGGGAGGAGAATTGTGCTAGGAGGGGATTTTTTTTTTTTCGGGGGGGGGGGGGGGGTTGTGCTTAAAGGGGAAAATTGTGTGTGTGCTATAGTAGTGGTATTTTAGGCAGATGAGTGTTGAGAGGGGGGGATGGGGAAGAGGATTTGTGTTGGGAGGGGGGATGGGGCAGAGGGTTTGTACTGGGAGGGGATTCTTTTATTTGGGGGGGGGATTTGTGCTAGTAGGGATGATTAGGTGTTATTTGTATCATAGGAGGTGTGTTTTAGGGGATTTGTGTTGCGAGGGGGGATGGGGAAGAACTAGGAGGGGGATTTGGGGTGGGTGGAAGAGGTGATATGGCAGCAGAGGGGGAGGGGAATTGTGCCTAGGGGGATCCTTTTTTTGGGGGGGGGGTGGGATTTGTGCTAGGAGGGGAATTTTTTTTGGGGGGGAAGGGTTTGTGCTAGGAACATTTGGGGGATGGGGGGGGGCAAAGATTTGTGCTGGGTGGGGGGATTTTTCCAAGGGGTGGTCTGGTACTTTGTCTGGTGGGTGTGGCCTGAGCACAATGACGATGTGCAGGAAATGTGTGGTTGATGTGAATTTGGCCGTCACAATCGGATTGTACAATCTCTTGTAGATACTATGCGGTGTAATTGGGAATTGATACAATCCAGTTAATGTGTAACCAGTCAGGCCGGTCCCTCCAGTATGTTGTGTGTTTGGTAAATCTAAAGCAGATTGTACAATCAGATTGTTCCATGTATGGTCAGATGTACAGTAATTGTCCATTAGAAAGAATGGGGGAGGGGGGTCTCTGTTGTTCTCTATGAGGAGGAGCAGATTCATGTGCTTTGGATTGTCCCTCAATCCGTGTTTTCTGCTTTATTTCAGGTGGGGAACATCAGCCGAGTCATTGAGAAGATAAACGGCGTAGCCCGCTGCCCGTACGACCCTCGCCACAACTCCACCGCCGTCATCACATCCAGGGGCGAGCTGTACGCCGCCACCGTCATCGACTTCTCCGGCCGCGACCCGGCCATCTACCGCAGCCTGGGGAGCGTCCCCCCCCTCCGCACGGCGCAGTACAACTCCAAGTGGCTGAACGGTGAGCTCATTAAAGAGGACCTGTCACCCGGGTGCAAGTCTCCGATTCCCACACAAAGAAAAACGTTTGATTGGAGTCGGTAGACGGGGATTGTGCAGGAGAGAGGAGGGTCAGGCTTTAGGGGTCAATCCGCACACGTGTGCGTTTTACCGGCGTCTGTCACCGCGGGGACAATTGTTTCCTGTGTGTCCCATTCACACCGCAACGCAGCCCAGGACTGCGCTAAGAAAAGGCAGACATGCTGCATTTTATCGGCCCGAAACGCACTGCAATGGCAGGCAGCGCAGCAGCGTAGCACGCCACCCGACGTTGCAATGAATGAAGTGTATGTTTTGTACGCTTTAAATAAAGCTTCTACAAAAAAAAAGGGAGCCGCGCGATGCGCTAAATCGGCATACAATACGTACACTTTGTTAGGCACACAATTAACCCCTTGATTGCCCTTCTGATCACCCCTTAGTGTCATTGGTACATCAGGAATTTTGTGGCCCCTTACACAGCTTCAGGCATGGGCCCCCTGGAGCAGAGGAGAACCGGCGGGGGTGCTGCCGCCGCACATTGAGTAGCGGGGCGAGGGGGGGGCTACCGCGAATTGGGAAGCGGGGGGGGGTGCCACGAATTGAGAAGCGGGGGGGTGCTGCCGCAGCGAATTGTTGTGGTATGCTGGTGAACAAAAAAAAAGGGGGGTTGCCATCCGGGGGCCCTGGGGACCTCTGGGCCCCTTACTAAAAAAAAAAATAACATAAAAAAAATTATAAAAAAAAAATATATGAAAAAAAAAGGGGGGGTTGCCATCCAGGGCCCTGGGGACCTCTGGGCCCCTTACTAAAAAAAAAGAAATTAAAAAAATAACATAAAAAAAATTATAAACAAAAAATATATGAAAAAAAAGGGGGGTTGCCATCCGGGGCCCTGGGGACCTCTGGGCCCCTTACTAAAAAAAAAGAAATTAAAAAAATAACATAAAAAAAATTATAAACAAAAAATATATGAAAAAAGGGGGGTTGCCATCTGGGGACCTCTGGGCCCCTTACAAAAAAAAAAAAAGAAATTAAAAAAATAACATAAAAAAAAATTATAAAAAAAAAATATATGAAAAAAAAAGGGGGTTTGCCATCCGGGGCCCTGGGGACCTCTGGGCCCCTTATGAAAGAAAAAAAAAAGTTATAAAAAAAATATTTAAAACTAAATTTTTTTATATAAAAAAAGGGGGGTTTGCCATCAGGGGGACCTCTGGGCCCCTTACAAAAAAAAAGAAATAAAAAAAATAACATAAAAAACTAATTAAAAAAAAAAACTTATGAAAAAAAAAGGGGGGTTGCCATCCGGGGCACTGGGGACCTCCGGGCCCCTGGGCACCTCTGGGCCCCTTACAAAAATAAATAAATAATAAAAATAAATAAATAATGGGGGTTGCCATCTGGGCCCCTGGGGACCGCCGGGCTCCTTACAGGTGTACTGCCTGTACCCCCCTGATGGCGGCCCTGTTAGTACATTATAATCCCTGATCACCTATTAGTGTCATTAGTACATTATAATCACTAGCATCATCAGTGTCAGTTAGTGTCTCTCCCTACCAGTGTCAGTTAGCACCAGATTGTCCGCCACCCTATCACGGCCATAGTATAAGGCCCCTTTCACGCTGGGGTGCTTTTCAGGCGTTTTAGCGATAAAAATATCGCCTGTAAAGCACCTCTCCTGTCGCTCCAGTGTGAGAACCCGAGTGCTTTCACACTGGGGCGGTGCGCTTGCGGGAGGGGAAAAAAAGTGTATACAACGCTCGTCCACCACCGCTCCTGTCCATTGGAACCGATGGGCAGCGCTGCCAAAGCGCCACTAAATGGGCGCTATTAGCCCTTTCCTCGGCCGCAAGGGGAGGTTAAAAGCGCCCCGCTAGCGGCCAAAAAAGCGCGGCTATAACAGCGGGATTTACCGCGAACGCCCGCACCGCCCCAGTGGGAAAGGGGTCCAGTACTAGTACAGTGCCTGAAGCTGTGAAAATTCCAGTTTATAGACCAGAGTTTGGAGACGATCACTTTCACACAAACCAATCAATATTCACTTTCACACTGGGGCGGTTTGCAGGCGCTATTGCGCTAAAAATAGCGCCTGAAAACCGACCCTAAACAGCGGCTGCTTTTTCTCCAGTGTGAAAGCCCCGAGGGCTTTCACACTGGAACTGTGCGCTAGCAGGACCGCTTCAAAAGTTCTGCTAGCCGCATCTTTGGAGCGGTGAGAGGAGCGGTGTGTTTACCCCTCCCCCACCGCT
The DNA here is from genome assembly GCA_029206835.1 of Rana muscosa. Lineage (NCBI taxonomy): Eukaryota > Metazoa > Chordata > Amphibia > Anura > Ranidae > Rana > Rana muscosa. The sequence continues at coordinate 490,861,247 of CM055127.1, read as the reverse complement.
CCTTCCCATTGAAAGCAATGGGACACCGCGGCTATACCGCCGGGCAATGCGCCTCTGAAGAGGCGCATTGCCGGCGGTATTAACCCTTTTTCGGCCGCTAGCAGGGGTTAAAACCGCACCGCTAGCGGCCGAATACCGCCGGTATAGCGCCGCTAAAATTAGCGGCGCTATACCGCCAGCGCACCTTCCGCCCCAGGGTAAAGGGGGCCTTATTGGTATTTTCTTATATCAAAGAAATGTAGCGGAATACATTTTGGCCAAAATTTATGAAGACGTTTGATTTTATTAAAGAAGTTTTATAACAGAAAGTAAAAAATATTCTTTTTTTTTGTTTGTTTTTCTACATTTTTGCCCTTTTTTTCATTTATATAATAAAAAATGTAAAACCCAGTGGTGATCAAATACCACCAAAAGAGAGCTCTATTCTTGTGTAAAAAATATAAAAATTTCATTTGGGTACAATGTTGCATGATTGCGCAATAGCCAGTTAAAGTAGCGCAGTGCTGAATAGTGAAAAAAATCCTGGTCATGAAGGGGGGTAATACCTCCCGGAGGTCAAGTGGATAATAGGCACAGGCTAGAAACAGGAGGTGAAGATGGGATTTTAAATTTTGACCATCGATACATTTCAACTGAAATCATATGCAGATAGAAGCCATCTCTCTGGTCAGCAGATGAATGAAACAGAATAGGTGCTTTGTATCTATCTCCTGTCTGATCAATGTTTATAAACAATGTTACCTTGTATCTCTCCATCTCCTGTCTGATCAATATTTATAAACAATGTTACTTTGTATCTCTCTATCCCCTGTGTAAACAATGTTTATAAACAATGTTACTTTGTATCTCTCTATCTCCTGTCTAATCAATGTTTATAAACAATGTTACTTTTCTATCTCTCTATTTCCTGTCTGAACAATGTTTATAAACAATGTTACTTTGTATCTCTCTATGTCCTATGTGAACAATGCTTATAAACAATCTTACTTTGCAGCTCTATCTCCTCTCTGAACAATGTTTATAAACAATGTTACTTTGTATCTCTCTATCCCTGTGTGAACAATGTTTATAAACAATCTTACTTTGTATCTCTCTATCCCCTGTGTGAACAATGTTTATAAACAATGTTACTTTGTATCTCTCATCTCCTGTCTGAACAATGTTTATAAACAATGTTACTTTGTATCTCTCCATCTCCTGTCTGATCAACGTTTATAAACAATGTTACGTTTTTATCTCTCTAGCTCCTGTCTGAAAAATGTTTATAAACACGGTGTCAGACGGTCCATTTTTGTTACAGCAGCAGCTTTTGCTGCTTTTGCATTTACACAGCAACTCCCAACTGTCATTTTGACAGCTTGAGCTTCTGACAAATGTTGGGGTAAAGGTTGTCACTGGAACAGGTGTCCCCGTTGGAAGATGCCCCCTCACTTCCTGTTTTGGTGGCAACTGTCTACGTTTAGATAACTGGGTACATTTTTGGAATTTCCATCAGTTTCTGTCCTTGGTGGCCAAGTTCACCAGAATAATTGAAGAAGGTGACTCTGGATCCTTCAATGTAATAGCTGGTCCTCACTGACCAACACCAGAGGCCAGGAAGCAGAAGAGGGTAGGACCAACCATGACTGAAATCCCCGAGATAGTGAAAGTATTTTTATTTTTTTTTGTGGCAGGAAGAAAAAATTTAGGTCCCCTAAACTCAATGCCTGCTTCTTTCAGAACCCAACTTCGTGGCCGCCTACGACATCGGCCTGTTCACCTACTTCTTCTTCCGGGAGAACGCGGTGGAGCACGACTGCGGCAAGACGGTGTACTCGCGGGTGGCGAGGGTCTGTAAGAACGACTTCGGGGGGCGCTTTCTGCTGGAGGACACCTGGACGACGTTCATGAAGGCGAGGCTGAACTGCTCCCGCTCGGGGGAGATCCCCTTCTACTACAACGAGCTGCAGAGCACCTTCCTTCTCCAGGAGCAGGACCTCATCTATGGTGTCTTCACCACCAACGTGTAAGTACCGAGCCCCGCCCTGAGTGTTCTACACCAATGTGTGAGTACCGAGCCCCGCCCTGAGTGTTATACACCAATGTGTGAGTACCGAGCCCCGCCCTGAGTGTTCTACACCAATGTGTGAGTACCGAGCCCCGCCCTGAGTGTTCTACACCAATGTGTGAGTACCGAGCCCCGCCCTGAGTGTTCTACACCAATGTGTGAGTACCGAGCCCCGCCCTGAGTGTTATACACCAGCGTGTGAGTACCGAGCCCCGCCCTGAGTGTTATACACCAATATGTGAGTACCGAGCCCCGTCCTGAGTGTTATACACCAATGTGTGAGTACCGAGCCCCGCCCTGAGTGTTCTACACCAATGTGTGAGTACCAAGCCCCGCCCTGAGTGTTCTACACCAATATGTGAGTACCGAGCCCCGCCCTGAATGTTATACACCAATGTGTGAGTATCGAGCCCCGTCCTGAGTGTTATACACCAATGTGTGAGTACCGAGCCCCGCCCTGAGTGTTATACACCAACGTGTAAGTACCGAGCCCCGCCCTGAGTGTTATACACCAACGTGTGAGTACTGAGCCCCGCCCTGAGTGTTCTACACCAACGTGTGAGTATCGAGCCCCGCCCTGAGTGTTATACACCAATGTGTGAGTATCGAGCCCCGTCCTGAGTGTTATACACCAATGTGTGAGTACCGAGCCCCGCCCTGAGTGTTATACACCAACGTGTAAGTACCGAGCCCCGCCCTGAGTGTTATACACCAATGTGTGAGTATCGAGCCCCGTCCTGAGTGTTATACACCAATGTGTGAGTACCGAGCCCCGCCCTGAGTGTTATACACCAACGTGTAAGTACCGAGCCCCGCCCTGAGTGTTATACACCAATGTGTGAGTATCGAGCCCCGCCCTGAGTGTTCTACACCAATGTGTGAGTACCGAGCCCCGCCCTGAGTGTTATACACCAGTGTGTGAGTACCGAGCCCCGCCCTGAGTGTTATACACCAACGTGTGAGTACTGAGCCCCGCCCTGAGTGTTATGCACCAATGTGTGAGTACCGAGCCCCGCCCTGAGTGTTATACACCAATGTGTAAGTACCGAGCCCCGCCCTGAGTGTTATACACCAGCGTGTGAGTACCGAGCCCCGCCCTGAGTGTTATACACCAGCGTGTGAGTACCGAGCCCCGCCCTGAGTGTTATACACCAGCGTGTGAGTACCGAGCCCCGCGCTGAGTGTTATACACCAATATGTGAGTACCGAGCCCCGCCCTGAGTGTTATACACCAATGTGTAAGTACCGAGCCCCGCCCTGAGTGTTATACACCAATGTGTGAGTACCGAGCCCCGCCCTGAGTGTTATATAAGAGTAGCGTCATGTCACAACTGAGTATAAAAGAGAAGAGAGGCGCCTCTAAGTGTAGTAATATGGTTACATTTAATGAAGCTACAACATTTAGAAACTCACATGGTTGATGATTAAAAGAGGCACATCTAAGTATGCAGACATCTGGGGTAAAGCTGTCCACATAGACCGTCCTCCTCACCGCCATTGATGTCGTCCCTTCCACGCTGCGCTTCAAGCCTCGCTCTCAGATCTCTCTACTGCAGAGTAGACTTCCTTGTCATGATTGCAGACTCAAGCCCCATACACACTATCAGTTTTCTTGCAGGTTTTTCTCTTCAGGTTTACCAAAACCATCTAATATGAGGTCAAACCTTAAGAGTTTCAATTCGTATGCAATCAGGCAGGCCCTTGCACTACATGGTTTTGGTAAACCTGAAGAGAAAAACCTGCAAGAAAACTGATAGTGTGTATGGGGCTTGACAGCGGTGAGAGCCGGCGGTGAGGAGGACGGTCTATGTGGATCGCTTTACCCCAGATGCCTCCATACTTAGATGTGCCTCCTTTAATCATCAACCATGTGAGTTACTAAATGTTGTAGCTTCATTAAATGTAACCAAATTGCTACACTTAGAGGCGCCTCTCTTCTCTTTTATACTCTGGAGCTCCTGCTGGATTTTTGCTTCCAATCCCCTTGTGGAGGCTTCCATGTGTGGACATTTTATAGTTACACAACCCATCACATTGCTATAATCTTTTTATATGGACTATAAACTGAAGTACTTTTCCCAGCAGCCTCTACGCGTTTCACAAATTTTATCAGTTTCCGCGTGACTCAATCACATTTGCGAAACACGTAGAGGCTGCTGGGAAAAGTATTACGTCACTTCCTGCGGAATGAGAGCCAGGCCTGGGACGCACGCCGACATAGGAGAAAATAGGCTGCACGCACGGCGATACCTTCACCCCATTTAAACCGCTGGATAGGCTTGGTGCCGGGCCTATGGGAACATCCAAATGTGAGTTTAATAATCTCTTTTAACCTTTTTATGAATAGACAGTAAATCCATACTGCGCAATGATCGCTGTTTATTTTTTATGAGAACTGGTAAAACAGGAGAAATCTATTGCACCGTTACATTGGGAAAAGCGCAGATTGATCCCCTGGGTGGAGTGGTTATCCCATTAATGAACCAAAGGCGTAGTCCTACTTCTGGTGAGCGGCCAATCTATATGGTGGTGGTGTTGTCACAATATCGGTGGAATCAATGACACGGAATCACGGATGAGGGATAAACACACAGAAACAAGTTGATTCACATTGGAGAGATTCACTGGGACTTGTTAGATATTTTATAATATTGTATTATTCACTGGATTTATCTAACTGGTTCACTCTAACCCAGAACACACACTGGACATTCATTTATTCATTCATAATAATTATTGTTATAGATTACAGAGAATGTTTTTTGGTGTATTACATGTAAAGTTTTTTTCTTTTCCTTTTTTTGGGGAATAAATGTAATGGGGCTGATGCTCAGATATATACACAATATCTTGTGTCACTAAATAGGGCGCTGGCAGGGCCGCCATTAGGGGGGTACAGGCAGTACACCTGTAAGGGGCCCCGAGGTCCTCAGGGGCCTGGGTGGCAACCCCCCCTTTTTTATTACTTTTTTTTTTAATATATTTTATTTTTTTTGTAAGGGGCCCAGAGGTCCCCAGGGCCCCGGATGGCAACCCCCTTTTTTTTTTTTTTTTTTATTTATATAAAAAAAATGTTTTTTTATTTATTTCTTTTTTTTTTGTTTTTTATTTATTTATTTTTTGTGTTTTTTTTGTAAGGGGCCCAGAGGTCCCCAGAGGCCCGGAGGTCCCCAGGGGCCCCGATGGCAACCCCCCCTTTTTTATTTATTTTTTATTCCATTTTTTATTTATTTTTTGTAAGGGGCCCAGACGCCCGGAGGTCCCCAGGGGCCCGGATGGCAACCCCCACTTTTTTTTTTTAAGGGGCCCTGAGGTCCCCAGGGCCCCGGATGGCAACCCCCCTTTTTTTATAATAAAAAACAATTTAATATTTATTTATTTTTTATTCTTTTTTTATTTGTTTTATTTTTATTTTCTATTTTTTGTAAGGGGCCCAGAGGTCCCCGGAGGTCCCCAGATGGCAACCCCCCCACCTCAATAATTTGCGCCGGCAGCACCCCCCGCTTCTCAATTTGCAGCGACCCCCCCCCCCCCCGGTTCTCTGCTCCAGGGGGCCCATACCTGAAGCTGTGTAAGGGGCCCCAAAATTCCTGATGGCGGCGGGCCTGGGCGCTGGTATTTGTGTGATAGAACACAGTGATAACTTTTCACTTTTGCAATAGGAGTGGTGTGTAATATAATATTATTTAGGGGTTAGCGCAGTCAACATTCTTTGTTTTATTTTTTTCAAGTCTTGCCACAGATTCTCAATGGGATTTAGGTCTGGACTGTGACTGGGCCATTCTAACACATGAATATGCTTTGATCTAAACCATTCCATTGTAGCTCTGGCTGTATGTTTCGGGTCGTTGTCCTGCTGGAAGGTGAACCTCCACCCAGTCTCAAGTCTTTTGCAGACTCGAACAGGTTTTCTTGTAAAGCCCCGTGCACACAGTAGGACTTTTTGACAACAAACTTCAAAATGAGAAGGTTTTCAAAAAAATCCGACCGTGTGTACGCTCCATCGGACAAACTTTTTCGGTTTTCATCGGACAAAAGGTTTCGCTCTGCAAACGGACAAACTTTTCGGCAACAAAAGTCCGATGGTGCAAAGTCCTATCGTGTGTACAGAAATCCATCGGACTTTTGTCCGAAGTACAAACACGCATGCCCAGCACCAATGTTAAAATCAACCAACAATAGCAGAAGTTGACCAAAGAGCGGCGGTAAAGAGCAGAAAAGAGCAGGAAAAACCACGTGATGTTGGAAAGTTTGCAGAAAAGTCCTGCCATGTGTATGCTATGGGTGTGCCCAGCCAACTCACTTCGGACAAAAATCCACAAAAAAGTTTGTTTGAAGTCCGATCGCGTGTATGAGGCTTAAGATTGTCCTGTATTTGGTTCCATCCGTATTCCTATCAACTCAGGCCAGCTTCCCTGTCTGTCCCTGCTGAAGAAAAGCATCCCCACCACATGATGCTGCCACCACCATGTTTCACGGTGGGTATGGTGTATTCAGGGTGATGTGCAGTGTTAGTAGACAATGTAGACAAGCACAGGAACGGCTGTTGCGGAGGTGAGTATGTTGCGGGGGGGGGTCTTAGGTTGGGTCAGGGGAAGGGGCACAAAGGATATAACACTGTGTCTGCGCATTAGTGCCCCATAGACTTCTATTGTCCCGTCTCTGACCATCTCCGGCCTTGGACACAACCCTGTAGAAGTCTATGGGGCACTAATATGCAGACACGGCCAGGACAGTGAGACCTGCTGTGATTGATGTAAACAAGAATAGAAGCCGCTGCTGTGAAGGTGAGTATGGTGGGGGGTGGGGGGGGTGGGAGTAGGTCAGGGAAAGGGGCACAAAGGCTAGAACACTGTGTCTCCACATAAGTGCCCCATAGACATCTAGGGAACGGCTGTTGCGGAGGTGAGTATGTTGGGGGGGTCTTAGGTTGGGTCAGGGGAAGGGGCACAAAGGATATAACACTGTGTCTGCACATAAGTGCCCCATAGACATCTATGGAACGGCTGTTGCGGAGGTGAGTATGTTGGGGGGGGGTGTCTTAGGTTGGGTCAGGGGAAGGGGCACAAAATATATAACACCGTGTCTGCACATAAGTGTGCCCCATAGACATCTTGGGAACGGCTGTTGCGGAGGTGAGTATGTTGGGGGGGGGGGGGGTGTCTTAGGTTGGGTCAGGGGAAGGGGCACAAAGGATATAACACTGTGTCTGCACATAAGTGCCCCATAGACATCTATGGAACGGCTGTTGCGGAGGTGAGTATGTTGGGGGGGGTGTCTTAGGTTGGGTCAGGGGAAGGGGCACAAAATATATAACACCGTGTCTGCACATAAGTGTGCCCCATAGACATCTTGGGAACGGCTGTTGCGGAGGTGAGTATGTTGGGGGGGGGGTGTCTTAGGTTGGGTCAGGGGAAGGGGCACAAAGGATATAACACTGTGTCTGCACATAAGTGCCCCATAGACATCTATGGAACGGCTGTTGCGGAGGTGAGTATGTTGGGGGGGGGGTGTCTTAGGTTGGGTCAGGGGAAGGGGCACAAGATATATAACACCGTGTCTGCACATAAGTGTGCCCCATAGACATCTTGGGAACGGCTGTTGCGGAGGTGAGTATGTTGGGGGGGGGGTGTCTTAGGTTGGGTCAGGGGAAGGGGCACAAAGGATATAACACTGTGTCTGCACATAAGTGCCCCATAGACATCTAGGGAACGGCTGTTGCGGAGGTGAGTATGTTGGGGGGGGGTCTTAGGTTGGGCCAGGGGGAGGGGCACAATAGATATAACACTGTGTCTGCACATAAGTGCCCCATAGTCTTCTATTGGCCCATCTCTGACCATCTCCAGCCTTGGACACAACCCTTTAGAATTCTATGGGGCAATAATGTGCAGACACGACCAGGACAGTGAAAGATGCAGCAATGGATATAAACAAGCACAGGAACGGCTGCTGTGGAGGTGAGTATGTGGTGGGGGGTGGGGGTGGGTAGCTCAGGGAATGGGCACAAAAGGATAAAATGCCCCCTCTGCACATTAGTGCCCCACAGACTTCCATGCCCTGAAGTTTTCAAGTGCACTTAAGCCCGACAAAGCGTTTGTTTGTTTCGCTTTTTTTAAACATCTCTCAGTGTTGTTTGTTTTTCCCCCGGAAGTCGCATTCATGAGGACGGAGCGCATATTTGTTCCATCGATTGCATGGCGGTTTTATGAAGTCGGATTGCATTGTGTAGCTGGATTTTAATTCAGCATCTCGAGGCCGGGGCTCTGCTCTTCATTCAGAAGAATTTTCAGTGCTTTTAACTACGTACCACTCTCAGGAAAAAAAGAAATAAAACTACAAAAAAAACACTTTTAAGCCGTACCCTGTGACTCCAGTACACCCCAGAGAATTCTATGGCATCTTGTGACCTCAGTGTGCCTCTGTGCACCCCATGAATCCAGTGCACCCCAGAACATCCTGTGCTATTTAGCGACCCCAACGTGCCCCTATATGTGATATGAATCTCATGAACCCCAGAACATTCCTGCATCATCTAGTGACCCCGGTGTGCCTTATGACTCCATTGCACCCCAAAACATCCTGTGACATCTAGTGACCCCTCCAATGTACTCCTCTGTGCCCTGTGACACCAGTGTGTGCATCCGGTAGCATCTGGTGACCCCAATGTGTCCCTGTATATGATTTGACTCCCATGAACCCCAGAATATCCTGTGTCATCTAGTGACCCCAACGTGCCCCTATATGTGATATGAATCTTATGAACCTCAGAGCATCCTGTGTCATCTGTGACCTCAGTGCACCCCTGGGTGCTCTATGACTCCATTGTACCCCAAAAATCCTGTGACATCTAGTGACCCCCCAATGTACTCTTCTTTTCCCTGTGACGCCAATGCACCCGAAAGCATCCTGTAGCATCTAGTAACCCTAATGTGCCCCTATATGTGATCTGACTCCCATGAACCCAAGAGCGTCCTGGGTCACCTAGTGACCCCAATGTGCCCTATATGTGATCTGACTCCCATGAACCCCAAAGAGTCCTGGGTCACCTAGTGACCCCAATGTGCCCCTATATGTGATATGAACCCTAGAAAATCCTGTGTCATCTAGTGACCCCAAAATGCCCCTATATGTGATATGACTCCTATGAACCTTAGAACATCCTGCATCATCTAGTGACCCCAATGCGCCCCTATATGTGATATGAATCCCGTGGACCCCAGAACATCCTGTGTCATCTAGTGCCCCCGATGTGCCCCTATATGACTCCCATGAACCCCAGAATGTCCTGTGTCATCTAGTGAACTTAGTGCACACCTGTGTGCCCTGGGACTCCAATGTACCCCAGAACATCCATGACACCTGTCTCCCCCCACAGTCTCTGGCATGCTCCACGGTTGTCTGGCCTCCTACACTCCACTGACAGTCCCCTCTACTGACCCTGAGGCACGATCCCGCCATCACCTGGACTGTCCAATGTGCCCCCACATGTGATATGACTCCCATGAACCCCAGAGCGTCCTGGGTCATTGCACCCCCAAACCATCCTGTGACATCTAGTAACCCCCCCAATGTACTTCTGTGTGCCCTGTGACTCCAGTGCACCCCATACCATCCTGTATTTTTTAGTGACCCCAATGTTTTTCTATATGTGATATGATTCCCATGTGCCCCAGAACATTCTGTGTCATCTAGTGACCCCAAAATGCCCCTATATGTGATTTGAATCTTATGAACCCCAGAACATCCTGTGTCCTCTAGTGACCCCCAACATGCCCCTATATGTGATTTGAATCTTATGAACCCCAGAAAATCCTGTGTCCTCTAGTGACCCCCAACATGCCCCTATATGTGATTTGAATCTTATGAACCCCAGAACATCCTGTGTCCTCTAGTGACCCCCAACATGCCCCTATATGTGATTTGAATCTTATGAACCCCAGAACATCCTGTGTCCTCTAGTGACCCCCAACATGCCCTTATATGTGATTTGAATCTTATGAACCCCAGAACATCCTGTGTCATTTAGGGACCCCAATATGCCCCTATATGTGATATGACATAAGGGAAAAAGAAACAGTGCGCCTACTAAGTGCAGTATGTTGGTATTGATTTATTATAAAAGTAAAATTACAGCCAAATGGCTACTCACAGGATAGAAATGAAGTACTGGCATAGACAGATATCAATGGTTGTCTGCGGGGGGTGTGTGTCACTCCGTTCATCTGTAGTATTATGGCAGTGTGGAGCTGCTCCGGTGTTAGGATCACACAGAATGGTGTAGTTGGAGCGGTGGCTGGATGGTGGACGAGCGGTAAATAGCGTGGTAAAGCTTGTTGCTGTCCTAGGATCCGAGATCCGAGGAAAATGCGGAAGCATTGAAACGCGTCATCAACCAGAGTCTGCCATTGACGTCACATCCTGTCGCCACAGTCAGCTGCGCTCCAGCGTGAACCGCACGCCGCGGTGTATCCACTTCCTACACCTAGGACAGCAACGAGCTTTACCACGCTATTTACCGCTCGTCCACCATCCATCCACCGCTCCAACTACACCATTCTGTGTGATCCTAGCACCGGAGCAGCTCCACACTGCCATAATACTACAGATGAACGGAGTGACACACACCCCCCGCAGACAACCATTGATATCTGTCTATGCCAGTACTTCATTTCTATCCTGTGAGTAGCCATTTGGCTGTAATTTTACTTTTATAATAAATCAATACCAACATACTGCACTTAGTAGGCGCACTGTTTCTTTTTCCCTTATTGCATATAGAGTTTACTTCACTCTTCAAGTGCTGCCAACGGTGTATATGTCATCAAGATCATCATTATCACATGAACTTTTATTCCCTTATTGACAATTTCTTTTAGAGAATTGAGACATTTTTTATTAAGTTTTTAATTGACACTGTAATTCCTCCATATTTTTAGGTATTGCATAATGTGCTATTTATTATACATTACATATCAGGTAATCCTCTTGCTCCCTTAATCTATCAGTGAGTTTCCTGTTCCTTTTATTTTTGCGCCGTCATTTGTGTTATATTGTATATGTGATATGACTTCCATGAACCCCAGAACATCCTGTGTCATCTAGGGACCCCAATGTACCCTTTGATGTGATATGAATCTTTTGAACCCCAGAACATCCTGTGTCATTTAGGGACCCCAATGTGCCCCTATATGTGATGTGGCTCCCATGAACCCCAGAGCATTCTGGGTCATTGCACCCCCAAACCATCCTGTGACATCTAGTAAACCCCCCCAATCTATTTCTGTGTGTCCTGTGACTCCAGTGCACCCCATAGCATCCTGTATTATTTAGTGACCCCAATGTGTTCCTATATGTGATATGAATCCCCATGTGCCCCAGAACATTCTGTGTCATCTAGTGACCCCAAAATGCCCCTATATGTGATATGACTGTAATGACTCCCATGAACCCCAGAACATCCTGTGTCATCTAGTGACCCCCAACATGCCCCTATATGTGATTTGAATCTTATGGACCCCAGAACATCCTGTGTCCTCTAGTGACCCCCAACATGCCCCTATATGTGATATGAATCTTATGAACCCCAGAACATCCTGTGTCATTTAGGGACCCCAATGTGCCCCTATATGTGATATGACTTCCATGAACCCCAGAACATCCTGTGTCATTTAGGGACCCCAATGTGCCCCTATATGTGATGTGGCTCTCATGAACCCCAGAACATCCTGTGTCATTTAGGGACCCCAATGTGCCCCTATATGTGATGTGGTTCTCATGAACCCCAGAATGTCCTGTGTCATTTAGGGACCCCAATGTGCCCCTATATGTGATGTGGCTCTCATGAACCCCAGAACATCCTGTGTCATTTAGGGACCCCAATGTGCCCCTATATGTGATGTGGCTCTCATGAACCCCACAACATCCTGTGTCATTTAGGGACCCCAATGTGCTCCTATATGTGATGTGGCTCTCATGAACCCCAGAACATCCTGTGTCATTTAGAGGCCTTAGTGTACCCCTGTGTGCCCTGTGACTCCTATGTACCCCAGAACACTGTGTGGGCACCCTGTGCACCTCCATGACGCCTGTTGTCGATGGACGCTCCGCGGTTATGTGGCCTCCTACACTACACCAACAGTCCCCTCTGCTGACCCCCGAGGCACGATCCCACCAACACCCGGACTGTCCTTCTATGAACTCCTGACCATGACATTCAATGCTCCCACTGCTGGCTGCTGGGGCCAGAGGGCCACTCAGTGAGGACCAAAGGGGGCCGATGGTTGAGCTGCAGAGCATGAGTCCGTTACTTTTCAGGTGTGAGAATTATATATCATGTGTGCAATAAGATTTATTTACAATAAAAAAAAGTTGCAGCCAAAGTCAATCTTTAAACGTTGCATTGGCTGCAGTTTGAGGTTAGAAAAAAGAACGATCCCCTCCCAGGTGACCTGTATACATTGTATATAGATTGTCAGGATTTCTGAGACGTTGTTGCAGATTCTTTCCTTTCTGTTCTAAAGAAACAGCTGAAGTCCTTTCCCAGACTGACTTCTAGAGGGAAGACTTCAAGTTTAATTTACACTCTCCCTTTTTCTGTATGTGGAGGATGACGCTGTAATTATTTTAATAAACAAAAACATCTAAGTCCCCTTTTTCCTATGTGATATCCAGCTGTCACATGACCCGGCTCTCTCCCAGCCTGTCTGCAGGGAAACAGTGGCAGGAGGAGCTTCTAGTCCTCTGCTGCTGGTCACATCTTCAAAACAGGAAAAAAAAAACAGCCTTTGGAATACAGAGTAAAAAGAAATAATTAACCACTTGCCGCCCGCCATATAGCAGACTGACGGCGGCAAAGTGGTTGTGATATCCTGACTGGACGTCATATGACGTGATCAGGATATCACTGCCGGCGCGCGCCCGTGGGGGTGCGCAGCGCGGCGATCGGGGGTGCTGTGTGTCAGTCTGATACACAGCAACTCCGATCGTGGTATGAAGCCTCTGACAGAGGCTTCATACCACGTGATCAGCTGTGACCAATCACAGCTGATCATCGCGTGAACCAAGAAGTGCCGGTAAACGGCTCTCCTCGGTTCATGCTGACAGGGAGAGCCGATCGGCGGCTCTCCCTGTCAGAGGGGGGGTCTGTGCTGATAATCAGCACATTGATTATCACCACAGCTCCATCAAAATGTGCCAATCAGTACCCCAAAATAAATGCCCATCACATGCCAGCCTGTGCCCCTATATAAAGCCTGTCAGTGCCCATATCCGTGCAGATCAGTGCCCACAACAGTGCCCAAAAAGTGCCAATCAGTACCCCATCAGTAATGCCTGTCAGTGCCCCATCAAAGTGCCAATCAGTGCCACTCAGAAAAGCCTGTCAGTAGCTTCTCATCAGTGCTGCCTATCCAGTGCCACCTATCAGTGCCCATCAGTGCCGCCTATCAGTGCCCATCAGTGCCGCCTATCAGTGCCCATCAGTGCCGCCCATCAGTGCCCATCAGTTTTTTTTTCAAATTTTCGCTCTTCTTTCGATTATAGCGCAAAAATTTAAAACCGCAGAGGTGATCAAATAGCACCAAAAGGAAGCTCTATTTGTTGGAAGAAAATGATAAAAATTTAATTTGGGTCTAGTGTAGCATGACTGCGCAATTGTCATTTAAAGTGCGACAGCGCTGGAAGATAAAAATTGTCCTGGGCAGGAAGGGGGGAAAGTGCCCGGTATGGAAGTGGTTAATATCAAAAAACGGTTTTAAATTGTCATACAAATATATATTTGAAATCAAATCTTTATTATTATTTTTTTGGTCAATAACATGGTGTGGGCGGATTTCTGCCAGTCACAGGCTGTGTCACGCCCCCTCCAGTGTCTGTGTCTAAAGCCTCGTACACACGATCGGATTTCCATTGGACAAAGCGTAGGACTTTTGTCCGAAGGGCGTTGGCCGTGAACTTGTCATGCATACAAACGGCAAAGGATTGTCAGCCAACAAACACGAAACTACGTTGTTTTTTTTCCAGCTCTTTAGCACCACCCCTTGGGCAACTTCTGCTAATGTTGTGTTATGGTTTGCATTGCTTCTGAGCATGCGTGTTTGTAGTTTAGTCCGACGGACTTGTGTACACAAGATCGGAAAATCCGACAACACACATTTGTTGTCGGAAAATTTTAAAGCACGCTATCCCACATTTGTTGGCGGAAAATCCGACAACAATTATCTGATGGAGCGTACAAACGGTCGGATTTTCCGACAACAGCCTGCCATCACACAATTCCCATCGGGGAAAAACGATCGTGTGTACGAGGCTTTAGAATAAGAGGGAGGTGAAGCCTCCATCAATTTATCATGTAAAATCCCACCCCCATTGTGTTTAACTGGTTATTGGACATGAAGGAGGAGGGAGGGAGGGAGTGGGCTGTCATTGTGTATACGCCCACATGTGTGACTCTATAGTCACATGGGCTGCTCAGACGTGATGGGGGAGGAAATGCTCAGCATAGAAACTCACTGAAAACTGAGCATGTGCAGAGCTGCCACCACCGCTCTGCAAAATCCCTAATGGCAGTGGGGACATGGACAGAAGGGGGAGACAGAGAGCAGCAGGAGTGAGTATGATTAGCATGGAATACACCATTTATTGATCGTTTTTTGATGTGGGTTTAGTGACACACCCGCTGGTAGAATTTTGTTAGCAATTTTTCACTTTAACCACTTCAACCCCGGGGCTTTTTATACCACATCCATACCGGGCCTATTCTGGCACTTCTCTCCTACATGTACAAATCATCATTCTTTTGCTAGAAAATTACTTAAAACCCCCAAACATTATATATGTTTTTTTTTAGCAGACACCCTAGGGAATAAAATGACGGTCGTTGCAACTGTTTTTTACTTGCACGATATTTGCGCAAAAAAATTTCAAACGCCTTTTTTTGGGAAAAAAAATGGTTTCATGAATTAAAAAAATAACAAAACAGTAAAGTTAGCCCAATTTTTTTGTAAAATATGAAAGATGATGTTATGCCGAGTAAATAGATACCTAACATGTCACGCTTTAAAATTGCGCACACTCATGGAATGGCGCCAAACTTCGGTACTTAAAAATCTCCATAGGCGACGCTTTAATTTTTTTTACAGGTTACCAGGTTCGAATTACAGAGGAGGTCTAGTGCTAGAATTGTTGCACACGCTCTAACGCACGCGGCGATACCTCACATATGTGGTTTGAACGGCTTTTACATATGTGGGCGGGACTTGCGTGTGCGTTCGCTTCTGATCGCGAGCTACCGGGGACAGGGGCGTTTTCATTTTTTTTATTTTTTTTTACTTATTTTTTTTTTATTTTTACACTTATTTTACATTATTATTTTTTTTGATCACTTTTATTCCTATTACAAGGAATGTAAACATCCCGTGTAATAGGAATGTGTGTGACAGGTCCTCTTTATGGAGAGATGCGGGGTCTATCAGACCTCCCCCTCCCCCCACATCTCTCCTCCAGGCTGGAAAGCATGAGATCGGGAAAATAATTTCACTGATCTCATGTTTACTAGCCGCAATGGCGCGGCTTTGTTTACATCTGAGGACCCCCGGGCGTGACGTCATTACATCGCGCCCGGGCCTCCGACGGTCATAGAGATGACTGGTGGCCATCTGGTCACCAGTCATCTCTATGGTTCCTATCCGGCGCCGGACGATTAATTCTCCGGGCCCCCGATGGCACGGGAGAGCCTGGAGAAGCACCGGATGGCGGCGGCAGGGGGGGGGATGTCCCCTCCGGCCGCCTATAAGAACGATCAAGCGGCGGAACCACCGCTATGATCTTTCTTATGGTGCGCAGAATCGCCGGCAGAAGAGAAGGATATCTCAATGATGCCTCTAGCTGCACCCATCATTCAGATATCCCCCCACAAAGCGGAGGACGTCATATGACGCCCACCCAGGAGGGGAGATCCCATCTGTGGACGTCATATGACTATGGCTGGGTAGGGAAGTGGTTAAAGAACATTCATTCGATCTTCTAGTGACCAGAAAATTCGAAGGAGCAGAATGGACATTTTTCTCAAAGTAATATCTTCTAGCTGTGTGTTGGTGGTTTTATTTGGGGAAATGACATTCATTCCAAAACCAAATGTTAAAAGTAAATACAATTTTGAAGTACTTTTTTCACACGGCTTTTGTCAAGGCATCGAATGTACTGAGAATTTTGTACGAACATACGTTCGGAAAAATAGGATTTTTATAACAGCTTACCTGTAAAATCCTTTTCTTGGGAGTACATCACGGGACACAGAGCGACATAGTCATTACTAATGGGTTATATAGATACCGTCAGGTGCTGGCACTGGCAACTTCCAAAACCGGAAGTACCCTCCCCTATATAAGCCCCTCCCATCCGGGAGCACCTCAGTTTTGTAGCAAAGCAATAAGTGTCCCCAAAGAGGGGCGGGAGCTCTGTGTCCCGTGATGTACTCCCAAGAAAAGGATTTTACAGGTAAGCTGTTATAAAAATCCTATTTTCTTTCTCGTACATCACGGGACACAGAGCGACATAGTCATTACTAATGGGATGTCCTAAAGCAATGCCCAATGAGGGGGGGGGATACACCATATATAAGCTGAGCGCTATCAGACATGAGGATCTTTTGCGGCCTGCAACACACTGCGCCCAAAGGCGACATCCTCCTGACTTCTAACGTCCACCTGGTAGAACCTAGTAAACGTGTGTACTGAAGACCATGTTGCGGCCTTACAGATTTGAGCCAGGGAGGCCTGGTGATGCACTGCCCATGAAGTTCCAACTGCTCTCGTGGAGTGCGCCCTAACTTTGAACGGAGGCGGTCTCCTTCTCAAGCCATAGGCTTGTATTATGACCTGTCGAATCCACTTGGCTAAAGTAGATTTTGACGCTGCCTGACCCTTTCTGGGGCCTTCCGGCAGAATAAACAAAGTATCCGTTCTGCGAATCTGAGCAGTGGCTTTTAGATAAGCTTTAACTGCTCTTACTACATCCAAAGAATGCAATAACTTTTCCTCTACCGAACTAGGTTTGGGGAAAAAAGAAGGAAGAACCACATCTTGGTTCAAATGAAACCTCGATACCACCTTAGGAAGAAAGGCTGGATGAGGACGTAACACTACTCTGTCCTTATGGATAACCAGATATGGCTCCTTACAGGACAAGGCTGCTAATTCCGATACTCTTTTAGCCGAACAAATGGCTACTAGAAAAATCAATTTCCTGGTGAGAAGAACCAAGGAAATATGCTGTAATGGTTCAAATGGTTGTTTCTGTAGAACCGACAGAACCAAGTTTAGATCCCATGGACATATGGGAATATTAACCGGAGGACTAATACGCATCACTCCTTGTATAAAGGCTTTGGCTAGTGAATGCGAAGCCAAGGGCCTTTGAAAAAATATTGACAAGGCCGAAATCTGACCCTTGATAGTACTCAAGGCCAGCTTCCTATCTACAGCCCACTGTAGGAAGTCCAGAATCCTACCTATTACGTATTTACGTGGATGCCATTTCTTGGCTTCACACCAGGCGATGTACGCCTTCCAGATTCTATAGTAGATCTGCCTGGATACCGGCTTCCTGGCATTGATCATGGTAGATACCACAGCATTAGAGAGCCCTCTCTTTTTTAGAATGTGGGCTTCAATAGCCAGGCCGTCAAACCTAGGGCTGGTAAGGAAGGGTGGTATATCGGTCCTTGCGAAAGCCGGACGACGTGGGAGAGTCCAAGGACTCCCCACTGAAATTTTACAATCTCCGCGTACCACGCTCTTCGGGGCCACGCTGGAGCCACCGGAATCACCGGTTTCTTTTCTACCCTGATACTGCGGAGTAATCGAGGTAACCATTGTGGCGGTGTGAATGCATATATCAGCTTGAACTGATCCCAAGGGAACACTAGGGCATCCGAGCCGCAAGCTAGGGGATCCCTTGTCCGAGAGACAAACCTGTCCCCCTTTGCGTTGAATCTGGATGCTAGAAGATCTACATCCGATGTTCCCCACCGCTGACATATTGTCCAGAAAACCTCGGGGTGAAGGGACCCTTCCTCTGGGCCTAATTGCTGGCGACTTAGAAAGTCCGCCTTCCAATTCTCCACTCCTGGAATGAATACCGCAGATATGGCTGGGACATATTTTTCTGCCCATTTCAGGATGTAATTTACTTCCCTCTGGGCTGCACGACTCCTGGTGCCCCCCTGATGATTGATATATGCCACTGCTGTGGCATTGTCTGATTGCATTCTGACAGGGGACCCTTGGAGTTTGGATGTCCATGCTACTAGGGCATACCGGGCTGCTCGTATCTCTAAGAGATTGATGGGCAGGGCCTTTTCTGCATCCGACCATCTGCCCTGGAGAGACTATTGCTCCAGTACTGCTCCCCAGCCTATAAGGCTGGCATCTGTAGTGACCACCTTCCAAGAAATCGGACTGAAGGATTTCCTTTTTTCCAGATTCTGGGGAACCAACCACCAACGGAGGCTCTTGCGAACGGAAGGGGACAAGGACATTGTAAGTCTAGGGCCTGAACTTTTTTGTTCCAGGCTGACAGTATGGCCCCTTGCAAATTCCTTGAATGGAATTGACCGTAGGGTACTGCTTCGAATGATGCCACCATTTTTCCCAGGAGCCTCATATACAGGCGTATGGACGGCTGTCTTTTTTGTACCCACTAAGTGGATCAAATCTTTCAAAGACAACACCTTTCCTCGAGGCAAGAATATTTTTCTCTGGTCTGAATCCAACCTTAGCCCCAAGTATTCCAGACTTTTGACTGGTTTTTAGGGCTGACTTGTCTCGGTTGATAATCCAACCGTGAGATTCCAGATACTTGATCGTCTTGTGAACGACCACGTCTAGTTTTTTCACTGAGTGGTCTATCAGCAACAAGTCATCCAGATATGCCATTATCATTACACCTTGTGTTCTTAGATTGGCCAATAAAGGGCCAGAATTTTTGTAAACACTCGTGGTGCTGTGGCCAAACCGAAGGGTAAGGCTCTGAACTGAAAATGGCGCCCTTCTACTGCAAAGCGTAGAAATTTTTGGTGGACTGGAAAGATGGGAATGTGCAAATAAGCATCTTTGATGTCGATCGTGGCTAACCAATCCTCCCCTTGTAGGGCAGTGGCCACCGATCGGATCGACTCCATCGGAAAGTCCTGATATACAGGAATTTGTATAGCCCTTTTAGAATTAATATGGGCCTCCCGTCCGCGTTTGCTTCGGGACTGTAAAGAGGTTTGAGTAAAACCCGAACCCTCATTCTTCCAGGGGAACCTCCATAATTACTCCTTGGAGCAATAGTTGTTCTAGTGCCAACAGGAGGGACTCTCTCTTCCGGGGATCCCTTGGCACGTTTGACCTCAAAAATGGGAAGGAGGAGAGTCTTTTAACTCCAAACTGTATCCCAAACCTACTGCGGAGAGCACCTATCTGTCTTGATCGTGTCCCGCCAGGTCTCTTGCGAACAACTGGAGTCCTCCCCCCACCCGACTGAGTGAAGGCTTCATGAATTTAACTTTGGGGGAGGTTTTGTACCTCCCCTGACCCAGGGTTTCTCATTACCCTGCTACTGTCCCTGTTTTTTACCCCCGGGATCTGACCGAGGAGGCCGTCGGAACTGTTACACAGCCGATGCCCCAGGGACTGGAGAAGCAGGCCTCTTAAAGAGGGACCTCTAACTCTGCTTTTAACCGGCAAGAGCGTATTTTTACCGCTGGAAATTTTCTGGATATTTGTCCAGGTTTTCCCTGAATAAGCGTTCACCATGAAATGGGACGCTAACCAGCCATTCTTTACAGGGAGCTTCAGCAGACCAGTTTTTGAGCCATAGGAGCCTACGCATATGTACTATAGACAGCGTAAGGCGGGAGGCCTGATGGACTGAATCCTCTATGGCGTCAACCGCAAAGCCTAAGGCTCTAGGTAGATCAGCTAGGGCAAAGCCTGCTGATCTGTCAAGTCCCTCAAGACCTGTTTCAACTGATCCTTCACTGCTTAGCAGACCCCAATAGCTGCTACTGCTGGTTGTATCACCAAGCAGATTTTCATAAGGACTCCAATCTTTTATCTATTGGGTTCTTGAACATTTGGACATTATCCACTGGACATGTCAGTGATTTATACATACAAGAGATGGCTGCGTCCATTGTAGGGACCTTCCATTTTTTTTTTTTTTTTTTTGATGAACTTATCCTCCATGGGATAGACCACCGGAAATCTCTTGGGGGAATAAATATTTTCTCAGGACGTTCCCAATCCTGGTAAATGAGCCCTTTCAGTAAAGGGTGAAGTGGAAAAGAACAAACAGTCTGGGGGCTTCTAGCGACCCCAACGAGGATACAGTAGTGGTTGATGGTTCCGCAAGGTGCATTTTTAAATGCTGATCGGACCATGTTAGTCAGAGACTGAACCCATAATCTTTCAGCTTGAGATGCTGAGAAAAGGTTCCCCCACTGTTGATTCCTCTATAACAGAATCAACCTCATCCTGATCCCCTTCAGGCAGGTCGATCCCTGTATGGGACTGTTGCTCTGCTAACAGGCATTCTGAAGGAGGAGACGGAGATCGGGCGTGCTTTCCCTGACAGGGAGGCAGCGATAAATGTTGACAATCTCTCTCTAATCCTCCCAGAGCTGAGGAAAAAACCTCCTCTGTTACATACACAGGAGCAGGTGACTGAGGACAGCCACAGTACCAAGTACCCCTGCGGGGTCTCTACGGACACTTACCTCTGAACTTCAGGGGAGACTGGTGCAGCAGGAGTATGCCCAAGATCCTCCGAGCCCGATGAGACCCCCTTCGCTTCCTGGAAGATTCAGTTCCGGAGCTACTGGACGGCATATTCCTAAGCCTAAAGCTGAGGTATTCCAGCCGTAATACACCACTTTTACTGAGAATAGTCTAGCACAATTGCTGCTATATCACAGTTAGTGTCTACTAATGTGCCTTTCTAGGGGATGCCTGTATCAACCGCTATGCTGTATGCCTTTAAATGTTGCCAGCTCTGTCTCTGTACTTCATAGCCAGCTCACTACAATATTGTGGTTTTTTTAAACTGCTGGGACGCCCGCACATGCGCAGAAGCGCTGCGGCGCGCACAGAGCGTCATCCCCCAGGCTCCGCCCCCTTTCCCGGCTCACCTCTATATATAGAGGCGCGTGCACGCGCACGCGCGCGGGCACGTGCGCCTTCGGCGCTAATTTCAAATAAGGTAACAAGGGACAGGAGCCAGGGCCCCTCTTTGCCGCAGGCCGGGGGATGGACAAACACTGCAACATGGCAGAGGAAGCAGTTTCCTATAAGAGAACTCACCATCTGCCTGGACTTTGCTCTGCTGAGAAGAAGCTAGTCCACATGACAAGAAAACATTCCACAGCGGCCTCTAGTGGACAAACACAGGTACCGCAGTCTAATATATTAAATATATATATATAAATTTTTTTTTTTTTTTTTTTCTTGACCACCATTAAAAATTATTACATTTTTTTAGTAGTTACAGGCATGCACAGAATTTTGCGGGAATACCATTAGGTAACAGACAGAAAGACAAATTAGGCTTGGGGGTCCCCCAATAGAACCAAGTTCCTGGGGGCCCCCACTTACCTGTTCCCCGCCGCAGGACTTTGTTTGGTCCACAAAAGCCCAAACTTCACCTATCACGGCAGGCATTGTAATCAAACCTTCAGGGACCGGGTTCCCAAGGATTCCACTCCCCTGGACCTGTATAGCACCCTGCACAGAAAACATCTTGGTCGTGGGTATGACCAGAGCTCTGGATCCCAGGGTCCAGCCCTCCTAAGAGAAGCATTACAGGCAAAACCTTGCTCTTCTCTGCAAGGCCCGGGTACCGACCGTTTAGCTATGAAGCTTTTTTGGTCGGATCCGGAATAGCTTACTAAGGCCCAAAAGAACCTGTACGCAAGCTCAGTGAAAAACACATGTTACTTCTTGGCCAACACCTTAGACACTGGCAAAAAACTGAGGTGCTCCCGGATGGGAGGGGCTTATATAGGGGAGGGTACTTCCGGTTTTGGAAGTTGCCAGTGCCAGCACCTGACGGTATCTATATAACCCATTAGTAATGACTATGTCGCTCTGTGTCCCGTGATGTACGAGAAAGAAAATAAATCTTCTGGTATTTGGCCACCTTCCCTCCCTTCTATCAACCTGAAGAATCTCAGTGTTGTAATCAGAAAAGCTGCAGTGTCTGCATCTCTTAGGGCTCATTCACACAAGTAGTGCTCTCTGAAGAGCGATCCACGCTCAGATCACTCTTCACAAAGCATTTTGACAGTCAGTGAGCAGGCGCCATATCACCTCCTCGCCACCTACTTTAACCCCTTATTTGCTGCACTAGCATACTGCAACCACGTGCATTGCATGCAGCGGCTGGGCTCTTGCAGAGCTGCTCCGTTTACTTCAATGGGTTACAGTCGGTCGGCGATACGCCTGCTAAAAATGATGGGATATTCAGTAATTCCTATCACAGCCGCAGCATGTGTACACCCCCGGCTGCTGTCTCTGCAGCTAAAGGGGGCAGTAAAAGTACGGCTCAACCACAGGGCTTTACTTGCCCCTCAACCACATGTGTTAATGAGTCCTTAGGAAGACAGAAGACCTTAGTTATTAGACATGTGCACTGCTGAAAAATTTGTTTGTTTTCGTTTAATTCGGGTTTATTTTCTGTTTGTTTGTTTTCCGGGTCAATCGTTATGATCACAATTCGTAAATTCTAAAATTTGTAAATTCATAATTTGTAGATTCGTAAATTCAAAAACTCAAAAAATTGTAAATGTGTAAATATAGAATTTTTGCATTTTTGAATTTGTAGATTTGTAGATTCGGATATTCTAAAATTTGTAAATTAAATTAAAAAATTAAAAAATTTGGCAATTTTGAATTTACAAATCTACAAATTTTGGAATTTTTTAAATTTCTAAAATTTGTAGATTCTAAAATTCTAAAATTTTGTAAATTCTAAAATTTGAAAATTTGTAAATTCTAAAATTTGTAGATTTGTACATTCGTAAATTCTAAAATTTGTAAATTCTAAAATTTGTAAATTCTAAAATTTGTAAATTAAAAAAATTTGTAAATTTGTAATTTCTAAAATTGTAAAATTTGACAATTTTAAAATGTTAAAATTCGAAAATTCAAAAGAATAACTAACTGTTAAATTATAGGCATTGGAATTTCCTTTCAAATTTGGCTGTTAGTAAACGTAATGAATACAAATTTATCCAAAGTTACGAATTATCCGAAATAATGAATGCCGCATCTAAACAAATGGAACGAAACAAATTAATAATAAATAACAATAAAAATAATACGTTTTTATTATTATTTTTATTAATACTAATTTGTTCCATTCCATTAGTTAAGATGCGGCATTCATTATTTCGGATATTTCGTAACTTCAGATGAATTCGTATTCGTTACGTTCACTAACAGCCACGTTTAAAAGGACATTCCAATACCTTTAATTTAATTGTTTAGTAATAGTTACGTTATTAATAGTTGTTATTTCAGATTTTTGAATTTTCAGGTTTTCGGAATTTCAAATTTCCGAATTTTTGAATTTGCAAATATTCTAATTTACGAATATTCGGGAAATATTCGTTAAACGGGTTTTCGTTAATTCTTGTATTTCCGAATTAACAAATTTGACGAAATTTGTTAAAAAAAACAAATTCGGAACGAAACGAATTACACGTCTATTAGTTATTTGTAATAATGACCACCGCCATAGGGACAATCCAAAATGTCATGGTTGTCATTAGACCATATAGAGGAGATATTTGCCAAATGAGACACTAGGCTTAAGACTGAGTTAGAGCTGTCCAATCAGCAGGTAGCATGAGCTTTACTGATTGGAGAGCTCTAGTTCTGGCTCAGTGGGGATGTGCTGAACCTCTGCAGAGAGACCACTGCTTCCTCAGAGAGGGAGCAAGGGTCCTTTTTTTTTGCAATATGCTGGCAGGGGAGGGGCTTTTCTACTCAAGCTTTGGCTGCTTTTTAAAGAAAACAAACTGTAAGACTTTTCTCACCTTTTTGGGGAATGCATTTGGCTGATTTGGATGAAAGTTCAATTGGCTCTTCTTGTATTTTTCTGATGTATTTGCTGTTTGTTATGCCTCTCTCGTTCTTGTATTTTGATACCCAGAGATGGCAGCCGACGTTTTTGATGGGTTAAATAATAAAAAAGTGTACAAATAGCGGAGAGCGAAGCTGCTGGCCTGATCGGTCGTATTCGGGTTTACGATGTTGAGCGGCGCGCTCATTAGGAGCCGCGTTGGTGTGTCGGCGGGGGGTTTCTTCAGCTTGAGCTGCAGTGCGAATCGTGCCAGGAGTTCCAATGTACAAACAACTTCTCCTGATTTACAATCCTGTAAAATGAGGCCGCAGCCCGTATCGCCCTATCATATCCGATACGCAGTGCTGGAAATTGGCCTCGCTGGGACATAAAAAATGGTTATCGGCCCCCTAACAGCGTTTCAGAGGCAGTCGTCATGGTAACCTCCAAAACACAGGAAAATATTATATTTCGTACACAGGACAAGTGCTCTGACTGCTAAAGAGAAGAACATCACCACTGGGGTGTTGGTGGGTGGAGGCCCGCTTTATGTTAGGCTCATACAGAATTGCTCAGGAAGAACCTAGTTCAGTAGCCAATCGCAACCGATCAGCAGTTATTTTAAGTGACCACGGTAAACTGAAATGTTGTTGCTTGTTGGCCTTTGCGTGTTGAATAACCACGTTTCTCACATCACTTGTGGTCTGAGTTGTGTACTGGTTGGGCCTTAGCAGTGTTTCTATGAGCTGCCACCGCGGTAAGGTAGGTCACCCATGTCTGTGGTTGGGTTTATGGGTGTAGGCATCAGAGGTTCCCCATATCTATGGCTGGGTTTATGGTTTTAGGCATTGGAGGCACTCCACATCTGTGGCTGTGATCATGGGTGTGAGCATCGAGGTTCTCCATACCTGTGGCTGGGTTTATTGAAGGCATCAGAGGTCCTCCATATCTGTGGCTGGATTTATTGGTGTAGGACATCGGAGTTCCCCCCCATGTCTGTGGCTGGGTTTATCGGTGTAGGCATCAGAGGTTCCCCGTATCTGTGGTTGGGTTTATGGGTGCAGTAATCAAAGATCCCACATATCTGTGGCTGAGATTTTGGGTGTAGGCATCAGTGGCCCTCCATATCTGTGGCTGGGTTTATAGATGTAGGCATCAGAGGTCCCTCATATCTGTTGCTAGGTTTATGGGTGTGGGCATCAAAGATCCCACATATCTGTGGCTGAGATTTTGGGTGTAGGCATCAGTGGCCCTCCATATCTGTGGCTGGGTTTATGGATGTAGGCATTGGAGGTCCCCCATATATGTGGCTGGGTTTATGGGTGTAGGCATTGATGGTACTTCATATCTGTGGTTGAGATTATTGGTGTGAGCATCAGAAGTTTTCCATATTTGTGGCTGGCTTTTGTAGTGTAGGCATCAGAGATCCTTCATATCCGTGGCTGGGTTTATGGGTGTAGGCATCAAAGGTCCCACATATCTGTGGCTGGGTTTATGGGTGTAGGCATTAGAGGTCCTCCATACCTGTGGCTGGGTTTATAGATGTAGGCATCAGAGGTCCCTCATATCTGTCGCTGGGTTTATGGGTGTAGGCATCAAAGGTCCCACATATCTGTGGCTGGGTTTATGGGTGTAGGCATTAGAGGTCCTCCATACCTGTGGCTGGGTTTATAGATGTAGGCATCAGAGGTCCGTCATATCTGTCGCTGGATTTATAGGTGTAGGCATAAGAGGTCCCACATATCTGTGGCTGAGATTATGGGTGTAGACATCAGTGGCCCTCCATATCTGTGGCTGGGTTTATAGATGTAGGTAGCATCAGAGGTCCCTCATATCTGTGGTTGGGTTTATGGGTGTGGGCATCAAAGGTCCCACATAATTGAAATGTTTGTAGATCATAAGTATTTTATGGATGATACTATTCGTTTTTGTATATGGGGGGGAAAAAAAATCAATAAAGTTTAAATATAAAAAAATAAATAAATAATAACTGTCCACGCCAAGTGCTGGGAACAGGTCTGCCCCCGTTATAGAGGGGTAATCACAGCTTACAGTTGTAACCGAAAGGAGAACTTTTCAGTGGCTGATTGTCAGCCCCGGCAGAGACGTCACTCATCTGCTTTGTGTAAGGTTTGTAGTCCTTAATATCAGGTGATTTACTCAGACGTTCGCTCGCCATGTCAGCGCTCAATCAGACGCAGAACAGGAGCGCGGGCCAGAAATAAACGGCTCTTATTGTGCTGTAATAGCGCCGTGTGTCGTGACACGAGGCGGTTTTGTGGCCCGGTGACGGGAGCTCTTTGTCCCGTCGTGTTAGTCATATGAAAAGCCAGAAATGAAAGTGGGGCTTATTGGCGGAGATTGTGACAGGACTCTGTTTAATGCCGCATTTGGCATTCACTTTATATAAAGGCCCTCCTTGAGAGTGACTGACTAATAAGACGTTTTATCAGTTTCAGCGCTCTCCTCTCCTCTGTCCTTTCCTCTCTTCTGTCCTTTCCTCTCCTCTGTCCTTTCCTCTCCTCTGTCCTCTCCTCTCCTCTGTCCTCTCCTCTCCTCTCCTCTGTCCTTTCCTCTCCTCTGTCCTTTCCTCTCCTCTGTCCTTTCCTCTCCTCTGTCCTTTCCTCTCCTCTGTCCTTTCCTCTCCTCTGTCCTTTCCTCTCCTCTGTCCTCTCCTCTCCTCTGTCCTCTCCTCTCCTCTGTCCTCTCCCCTGTCCTCTCCTCTCCCCTGTCCTCTCCTCTGTCCTTTCCTCTCCTCTGTCCTTTCCTCTCCTCTGTCCTTTCCTCTCCTCTGTCCTTTCCTCTCCTCTGTCCTTTCCTCTCCTCTGTCCTCTCCTCTCCTCTGTCCTCTCCTCTCCTCTGTCCTTTCCTCTCCTCTCCTCTGTCCTTTCCTCTCCTCTGTCCTCTCCTCTCCTCTGTCCTGTCCTCTCCTCTCCTCTGTCCTCTCCTCTCCTCTGTCCTCTCCTCTCCTCTGTCCTTTCCTCTCCTCTGTCCTTTCCTCTCCTCTGTCCTCTCCTCTGTCCTCTCCTCTGTCCTTTCCTCTCCTCTGTCCTCTCCTCTCCTCTGTCCTCTCCTCTCCTCTGTCCTCTCCTCTCCTCTGTCCTTTCCTCTCCTCTGTCCTTTCCTCTCCTCTGTCCTTTCCTCTCCTCTGTCCTTTCCTCTCCTCTGTCCTATCCTCTCCTCTGTCCTATCCTCTCCTCTGTCCTTTCCTCTCCTCTGTCCTTTCCTCTCCTCTGTCCTCTCCTCTCCTCTGTCCTCTCCTCTGTCCTCTGTCCTCTCCTCTCCTCTCCTCTGTCCTCTCCTCTCCTCTGTCCTCTCCTCTGTCCTCTCCTCTCCTCTGTCCTCTCCTCTGTCCTCTCCTCTCCTCTGTCCTCTCCTCTCCTCTGTCCTCTCCTCTCCTCTGTCCTCTCCTCTCCTCTGTCCTTTCCTCTCCTCTGTCCTTTCCTCTCCTCTGTCCTCTCCTCTGTCCTCTCCTCTGTCCTTTCCTCTCTTCTGTCCTTTCCTCTCCTCTGTCCTCTCCTCTGTCCTCTCCTCTGTCCTCTCCTCTCCTCTGTCCTCTCCTCTCCTCTGTCCTCTCCTCTCCTCTGTCCTTTCCTCTCCTCTGTCCTCTCCTCTCCTCTGTCCTTTCCTCTCCTCTGTCCTTTCCTCTCCTCTGTCCTTTCCTCTCCTCTGTCCTTTCCTCTCCTCTGTCCTATCCTCTCCTCTGTCCTTTCCTCTCCTCTGTCCTTTCCTCTCCTCTGTCCTTTCCTCTCCTCTGTCCTTTCCTCTCCTCTGTCCTCTCCTCTCCTCTGTCCTTTCCTCTCCTCTCCTCTGTTCTTTCCTCTCCTCTGTCCTTTCCTCTCCTCTGTCCTCTCCTCTCCTCTGTCCTCTCCTCTCCTCTGTCCTCTCCTCTCCTCTGTCCTCTCCTCTCCTCTGTCCTTTCCTCTCCTCTGTCCTTTCCTCTCCTCTGTCCTTTCCTCTCCTCTGTCCTTTCCTCTCCTCTGTCCTTTCCTCTCCTCTGTCCTTTCCTCTCCTCTGTCCTTTCCTCTCCTCTGTCCTCTCCTCTCCTCTCCTCTGTCCTTTCCTCTCCTCTGTCCTTTCCTCTCCTCTGTCCTTTCCTCTCCTCTGTCCTCTCCTCTCCTCTGTCCTCTCCTCTCCTCTGTCCTTTCCTCTCCTCTGTCCTTTCCTCTCCTCTGTCCTTTCCTCTCCTCTGTCCTTTCCTCTCCTCTGTCCTTTCCTCTCCTCTGTCCTCTCCTCTGTCCTCTCCTCTGTCCTTTTCTCTCCTCTGTCCTTTTCTCTCCCCTGTCCTTTTCTCTCCCCTGTCCTTTTCTCTCCCCTGTCCTTTTCTCTCCTCTGTCCTGTCCTCTCCTCTCCTCTGTCCTGTCCTGCCCTCTCCTCTCCTCTGTCCTCTCCTCTCCTCTCCTCTGTCCTCTCCTCTCCTCTCCTCTGTCCTCTCCTCTCCTCTCCTCTGTCCTCTCCTCTCCTCTCCTCTGTCCTCTCCTCTCCTCTCCTCTCCTCTGTCCTCTCCTCTCCTCTCCTCTGTCCTCTCCTCTCCTCTCCTCTGTCCTCTCCTCTCCTCTGTCCTCTCCTCTCCTCTGTCCTTTTCTCTCCTCTGTCCTTTTCTCTCCTCTGTCCTTTTCTCTCCTCTGTCCTTTTCTCTCCTCTGTCCTTTCCTCTCCTCTGTCCTTTCCTCTCCTCTCCTCTGTCCTTTCCTCTGTCCTCTCCTCTCCTCTGTCCTCTCCTCTCCTCTGTCCTTTTCTCTCCTCTCCTCTGTCCTCTCCTCTCCTCTCCTCTGTCCTCTCCTCTCCTCTGTCCTCTCCTCTCCTCTGTCCTTTTCTCTCCTCTGTCCTTTTCTCTCCTCTGTCCTTTTCTCTCCTCTGTCCTTTCCTCTCCTCTGTCCTTTCCTCTCCTCTGTCCTCTCCTCTCCTCTGTCCTCTCCTCTCCTTTGTCCTTTCCTCTGTCCTCTCCTCTGTCCTCTCCTCTCCTCTGTCCTTTCCTCTGTCCTTTTCTCTCCTCTCCTCTGTCCTCTCCTCTCCTCTCCTCTGTCCTCTCCTCTCCTCTGTCCTCTCCTCTCCTCTGTCCTCTCCTCTCCTCTGTCCTTTTCTCTCCTCTGTCCTTTCCTCTCCTCTGTCCTTTCCTCTCCTCTGTCCTTTCCTCTCCTCTGTCCTCTCCTCTCCTCTGTCCTCTCCTCTCCTTTGTCCTTTCCTCTGTCCTCTCCTCTGTCCTCTCCTCTCCTCTGTCCTCTCCTCTCCTCTGTCCTCTCCTCTCCTCTGTCCTCTCCTCTCCTCTGTCCTCTCCTCTCCTCTGTCCTTTTCTCTCCTCTGTCCTTTCCTCTCCTCTGTCCTCTCCTCTCCTCTGTCCTCTCCTCTCCTTTGTCCTTTCCTCTGTCCTCTCCTCTGTCCTCTCCTCTCCTCTGTCCTCTCCTCTCCTCTGTCCTCTCCTCTCCTCTGTCCTCTCCTCTCCTCTGTCCTCTCCTCTCCTCTCCTCTGTCCTCTCCTCTCCTCTGTCCTCTCCTCTCCTCTGTCCTTTCCTCTCCTCTGTCCTTTCCTCTCCTTTCCTCTCCTCTCCTCTGTCCTTTCCTCTCCTCTCCTCTGTCCTTTCCTCTCCTTTTCTCTCCTCTCCTCTGTCCTTTCCTCTCCTCTCTCCTCCCCTCTCCCCCTTACCCTCCATATTCTGTCATTCCCATTCTCTCTGCTATCCTCTATTTACCACAGCCCTCTCCTTTCCTCTATCCTCTGCTCACCCTGCTCTTTCCTTTTCACTCTCTTCTCTACCATTGGTCTTCTCTCTTTTGTACTCTCTGCTCTCCTCTATCCTCTTTATACCCCATGCTTTTCTTTTCCTTTCTTTTATCTCCCTTCATCTCCCCCCTTCCCCTTCTCCTCCTCCTCATCCTCCTCCTCCCCTTCTCCTCCCCCTCCTCATCCTCCTCCTCTTCTCTTTTCTCCCCTTATCTATTCTCTCTTCCCTTCCCTTCTCCTTTCCTTTCCTCTCCTCTCTTCTCTTCCTTCATCTTCACTTCTCTTCCTTCATCGTCACTTCTCTTCCTTCATCGTCACTTCTCTTCCTTCATCGTCACTTCTCTTCCTTCATCGTCACTTCTCTTCCTTCATCGTCACTTCTCTTCCTTCATCGTCACTTCTCTTCCTTCATCTTCACTTCTCTTCTCCTTCATCTTCACTTCTCTTCTCCTTCATCTTCACTTCTCTTCTTCTTCATCTTCACTAGTGATGAGCCGAACACCCCCGGGTTCGGTTCGCACCAGAACCCGCGAACGGACCGAAAGTTCGAACGAACATTAGAACCCTATTAAATACAATGGATGCGAACGTTCGAATTCTAAAGTGCTAATTATAACAACTATTATGCATGTTATTGTCCTAAAAAGGGTTTGGGAACCCGGGTTCTGCACCAGGGGACATGTATCAATGCAAAAAGAAGTTTTAAAAACGGTCGTTTTTCGGGAGCAGTCATTTTAATGATGCATAAAGTGAAAAAAAAAAAGTCAAATATTCCTTTAAATATCGTACCTGGGGGGTGTCTAAAGTATGCCTGTGAAGTGCCACGTGTTTCCCGTGTTTAGAACTGTCCCTGCACAAAATGACACTTCTAAAGGAAAAAAAAGCCATTTAAAACTGCTTGCGGCTTTAATGTAATGTCTGGTCCCGGTAATATGGATGAAATTCTTTAAGAAAAATGGCATAGCTACCCCATGACCCCCCCCCCTACCCCAGCCCATTACCAGCCCCTTTGGGTCTTGTATGGATATTAAGGGGAACCCCGCACATAAAATAAAAAAGGCCCTATATACTCTGAACAGCCCTATACAGGCGGTGCATACAAGACAGGGACTGTAGGTTTGTTCTTATGTAGAGTCTGTTTGTAATTTTGAACAGGTACATTGTTGAAGTGTAGCTCCAGACCAAAAATCTATTTTTAAACTTTTTGGAAAACATAGGTAAGGGTTATCACCCCTGTAACATTTGTTTTGCTGTCTGTGCCCCTGTTCAGAACATTTCACCTCACTTTCCGTCCCAATGACAACTGTTTTTGAAATGTGGTGTTTTTCTTGAAACAAGGATTGCTGATAAAGCATCAGTACAGAGGAGACACCTTTCTCCCATATTTATTCTTACAGGAGAGAATTTTCCTTCCTAGGGGTAGATTTCCTCTCACTTCCTGTTGTCTTCTTGCGTTTGCAAGTAGGAGTCGTTTGTAAGTTGGATGTTTGAAAGTAGGGACCTGCCGTATATACTCTGCAGAAATAGGCCCCTTAGTTGTTGGTGTTGGCACAACACTGTAAGCACTCACAGTTACTCTTGGTTGGTGCTGGAACGCCCTGCTGTCAACTATTATATCAGGAATTTTAATTACATATAATTGTTGAACAGTGGTAGTAAAAATTGGGCCTTTGATGGTGGTGCTGGTGCCACAACACTGTAAGCCCTGACAGTTACTCTTGGTGGGTGCAGCAATGGGCCCTGCTGTGAATTATTAGATCAAGAATTGTAATTACATGCCCCTGTTGAACAGGGGCAGAAAAATTGGGCCTTAGGCACTGGTGCCACAACACTGCAACCCCTCACAGATACTGTACTTGGAGCACAGCAATGAGCCCTGTTGCAAAGTATTGCTTCAAAAATTGTAATGACACGCCCCTGTTAAACAGGGGCTGAAAAATTGGGCCTTAGGCACTGGTGGCACAACACTGCAACTCCTCACAGATACTGTACTTGGAGCACACCAATGAGCCCTGTTGCAAAGTATTGCTTCAAAAATTGTAATGACACGCCCCTGTTAAACAGGGGCTGAAAAATTGGGCCTTAGGCACTGGTGGCACAACACTGCAACTCCTCACAGATACTGTACTTGGAGCACAGCAATGAGCCCTGTTGCAAAGTATTGCTTCAAAAATTGTAATGACACGCCCCTGTTAAACAGGGGCTGAAAAATTGGGCCTTAGGCACTGGTGGCACAACACTGCAACTCCTCACAGATACTGTACTTTGAGCACAGCAATGAGCCCTGTTGCAAAGTATTGCTTCAAAAATTGTAATTACACGCCCCTGTTAAACAGGGGCTGAAAAATTGGGCGTTAGGCACTGGTGGCGGCACCCATAAACAAAAATGATCTTACAAGCTATCATCATCAATCGTATCATTGAGGACTCGGAGGAGGAGGATAGCCAGTCAACATAACAGCACAGGCACTCAGCATCAGCATCAGTCTTGAAGGGATGTGACATGTTAAAATCAATTAGTCTGTTATATCAGCATCAGGTGTGTGGTAGCTGGTGGTGATCCAAGACTGGTTCATCTTGATGAAAGTCAGTCGATCAACCGAGTCGGTGGACAGGCGCACCCTGTGATCCGTGACAAATCCTCCAGCAGCACTGAATGTGCGTTCCGAAAGAACGCTGGATGCAGGACAGGCCAGTAGCTCAATTGCATACTGTGCAAGCTCTGGCCAGTGATCCATCCTCAAGACCCAGTAAGCCAGAGGATTTTCGGTGGGGAAGGTGTCCAAGTCTGACCTTGCCCCTAGATATTCCTGCACCATGTTTATCAGACGCTGGCGATGGTTGCTGGAACCGATCATACTTTGGGGCTGCGGACTAAAGAATTGTCTGAACGCATCGGTCAGACGGCCACCTTCCCCACCGCTCCTTCTTTGACTGGCCGAAGCCTCAGCAACTCGTTGTCCAGGACCAGGAGTTTGCAACCTCCCAGTCTCTGGGAACGCGTTGCACAGACCTTTCTGCAAGGCCTCCCGGAGTTGTCTCATCCTCTGCTCCCTCTGCGACGGTAACATAAGGTCCGCAACCTTACCCTTGTACCGTGGATCAAGGAGAGTGGCCAGCCAGTAATGGTCCCTCTCCTTGATCCGAAGAATACGAGGATCCTTCCGCAGACTTTGCAGGATCAGGGAGGCCATGCAGCGTAGGTTTGCTGAGGCATTCGCTCCGGAGTCCTCTGGGTCACTAAGGACGACATGATCCGCAGCCACCTCCTCCCAGCCACGTACAAGTCCACTGGTTTCTTGGGACTGTAAATCATCCCTAAAAGACTGCTGCTGATGATGCTGAGTGCCAGCCTCCACCTCCATGCTGACACAATCCTCCTCCTCCTCCTCCTCCTCCTCCTCCTCCTCCTCTTCCTGTGCGATGGGTGGGACAGAAGGAACACTGTCTGGGTAAAGGGGGCCTTGAGAGGCAAGGAAGTCCTCCTCTTCCTGCCTCTGTTCTGCCTCAAGTGCCCTGTCCATTATTCCACGCAGCGTGTGCTCCAACAGGTGGACAAGAGGTACAGTGTCACTGATGCATGCACTGTCACTGCTCACCATCCTCGTGGCCTCCTCAAATGGTGCCAGGACAGTGCATGCATCCCTGATCATGCCCCACTGGCGTGGAGAAAAAAAACCAAGCTCCCCTGACCCTGTCCTGGTGCCGTAGTCGCACAGGTACTCATTGATGGCCCTCTGCTGCGTGTGCAGCCGCTGCAGCATGGCCAACGTTGAGTTCCACCTGGTGGGCATGTCACATATAAGGCGGTTCTTGGGCAGGTTCAACTCCTTTTGCAGCTCAGCCAGGCGAGCACTGGCATTATAAGATCTGCGGAAATGCACACAGACTTTCCTGGCCTGCCTCAGGACATCCTGTAAGCCCGGGTACCTGCCCAAGAAGCGCTGCACCACCAGGTTAAGGACGTGAGCCACACAGGGCACATGGGTCAGTTGTCCCTGTCGGAGGGCGGAGAGGAGGTTGGTGCCATTGTCGCAAACCACCATTCCTGGCTTAAGCTGGCGTGGCGTCAACCACCTCTCGGCCTGGCCCTGCAGAGCAGACAGGACCTCTGCCCCAGTGTGGCTTCTGTCCCCCAAACACACCAGCGCAAGCACGGCATGGCATCTTTTTGCCTGCGTACTTGCGTAGCCCCGTGAACGGCTACGGAGCACCGCTGGTTCATAGGACAAACCACAGGAAGAGGCCATGGAGGAAGAAGAAGAGGAGGGGGTGGAGGAGAGAGGTGTGTCACAACCAGTAGTAGCATTTTGGAGGCGTGGCGGTGGGACAACCTCCAACACTACTGCACCTTGTCCTGAATCCTTCCCAGCTGCCAAAAGAGTGACCCAATGGGCCGTGAAAGAAAGGTAACGTCCCTGTCCATGCCTGCTGGACCATGAGTCAGCGGTAATATGCACCTTACCGCTGACCGCCCTGTCCAGCGAGGCCAAGACATTGCCTTCCACATGCCGGTAGAGAGCCGGAATAGCCTTCCGTGAGAAAAAGTGGCGTTTGGGAACCTGCCACTGAGGAACTGCACATTGCACAAACTCACGGAAGGGGGCCGAGTCTACCAACTGAAAAGGCAGCAGTTGAAGCGCTAGCAATTTAGCCAAGCTAGCATTCAACCGCTGGGCATGTGGATGGCTGGGAGTGAACTTCTTTCGACGGTCCAGCAGCTGGGGCAGGGAAATTTGCCTGCTAGAATCGGACGTCGGTGTACTGCTAGCAGAGTGGGCGCAAGTACTTGGCTGTGACACACCTAATTCTACACCTTCATTCCTCTCAGTGCATGTTTCAGAGAGGACTGAAGTTATAGTGGGGTTGGAGATCCCAGCTGATGCGGTGCAAGGAGAGGTCCGCTTTGTTCTTTGGTGTGGGTCTTTGAGGTAGGCTTGCCAACGAGCTGCATGGCAGGTCAACATATGTCTGGTCAGGCATGTGGTACCCAAGCGGCTGATGTTTTGGCCACGCGATATACGCTTGAGACATATGTTGCAAACAGCAGCTGTGCGATCTGATGCACTAGCCTCAAAAAAGGCCCACACCAAAGAACTTTTTGAATGACGGGCAGAGGCAGCGCCCTGCACAGGCGGAGCTCTGCGGTGTGATTCCGTCGGTGTACTGCCCTTACGCTGGCCACCAAAGGGCATCCTGCCTCGTTGGAGATGTGCCTCCTCCTCATCCTCCTCCTCCTCCTCTCTCCTATTAGGCACCCACGTGGAGTCAGTGACCTCATCATCCCCTCCCTCCTCATCACTGGAGCCAATCTGGCAGTATGCTGCAGCTGCTGGAACATGACTGCCAGATTGGTGTCCTTCTTGAGCATCCCCTCTGTCTGCTCTCACGCTACTGCCTTCCTCTAGCTGGGTTTCATCATCAGACCCTTCGAAACGCTGGGCATCCTCCTGGAGCATGTACCCAACACTGTGCTGAAACAGTTCGGGGGACTCCTCAGGAGGAGGACATGGTGGGTCTAGGGAAGGAGTGACTGATGATTTGTCTGACATTGATACCAGGGAAGACGACGCTTTGGCAGCTGCTTTTCCAGTACCCTGAGCCTGGGTGAGAGAGGATGAGGAGGAGGAGGAGGGCTTGGTCATCCACTCTACCAAGTCTTCGGCATGATGTGGCTCAACATGTCCAGCTGCCGAAAAGAAGGACAAGCGTGTCCCATGGCCATGTGCTGATGACAATGCACCGCGTCCACGACCAGCACTGTTGCCCCCAGACACAGAGCCTGCTTGCCCTCTTTTATTGCCTCCTGACTGTCTGCCTCTCCTTGTTTGCCTTCCAGACATTCTAATAGATGGCCTGCAGGGAGATGGGAAAAAAGCAATAAGGGCTACCTTCAGGTGTCCTTCTCTGTCCCTTGAAACAAGGACTTTCACAGTGAAAGAAACTGACACTCTCCCTACCTACAGTTTTCTGTCCCTAGAAAAAATGTTTTTTTTAATCACAATATAGCACAAGGACAATTCACTCACTGTCCTTCCAGGTCCCTGGAAACAAGGACTTGCAGAGTGAAATAAACTGACACTCTCCCTACCTACAGTTTTCTGTCCCTAGAATAAATGTTTTTTTTAAGCACAATATAGCACAAGGACAATTCACTCACTGTCCTTACAGGTCCCTGGAAACAAGGACTTGCAGAGTGAAAGAAAAAAAACACTCTCCCTACCTACAGTTTTCTGTCCCTAGAAAAAATGTTTTTTTTAATCACAATATAGCACAAGGACAATTCACTCACTGTCCTTACAGGTCCCTGGAAACAAGGACTTGCAGAGTGAAATAAACTGACACTCTCCCTACCTACAGTTTTCTGTCCCTAGAATAAATGTTTTTTTTAATCACAATATAGCACAAGGACAATTCACTCACTGTCCTTCCAGGTCCCTGGAAACAAGGACTTGCAGAGTGAAATAAACTGACACTCTCCCTACCTACAGTTTTCTGTCCCTAGAATAAATGTTTTTTTTAAGCACAATATAGCACAAGGACAATTCACTCACTGTCCTTACAGGTCCCTGGAAACAAGGACTTGCAGAGTGAAAGAAAAAAAACACTCTCCCTACCTACAGTTTTCTGTCCCTAGAAAAAATGTTTTTTTTAAGCACAATATAGCACAAGGACAATTCACTCACTGTCCTTACAGGTCCCTGGAAACAAGGACTTGCAGAGTGAAAGAAAAAAAACACTCTCCCTACCTACAGTTTTCTGTCCCTAGAAAAAATGTTTTTTTTAATCACAATATAGCACAAGGACAATTCACTCACTGTCCTTACAGGTCCCTGGAAACAAGGACTTGCAGAGTGAAAGAAACTGACACTGTCCCTACCTACAGTTTTCTGTCCCTAGAATAAATGTTTTTTTTAAGCACAATATAGCACAAGGAGAATTCACTCACTGTCCTTCCAGGTCCCTGGAAACAAGGACTTGCAGAGTGAAATAAACTGACACTCTCCCTACCTACAGTTTTCTGTCCCTAGAATAAATGTTTTTTTTAAGCACAATATAGCACAAGGACAATTCACTCACTGTCCTTACAGGTCCCTGGAAACAAGGACTTGCAGAGTGAAAGAAACTGACACTCTCCCTACCTACAGTTTTCTGTCCCTAGAATAAATGTTTTTTTAAGCACAATATAGCACAAGGACAATTCACTCACTGTCCTTCCAGGTCCCTGGAAACAAGGACTTGCAGAGTGAAAGAAACTGACACTGTCCCTACCTACAGTTTTCTGTCCCTAGAATAAATGTTTTTTTTAAGCACACTATAGCACAAGCACAAAACACACTGACACTCTCCCTACCTATCCTTCTCTTTCCCTAAACTAAAGGAATCCAGGTTAAGCAAGAAAGAAATAACAGTCACTGTCCCTGCCTATGCTGCTCTATCCCTGCTCCGGAACACACTACACTAGGCCGCCGTGCTGGCGGCCTTTTATAGTGTGGGGCGTGTACTAAACACCCTCAGCAATAATTGGCCACAGGCATCCTGCCTGTGGCCAATCATTGCTCTCCTCGCTGCCGGCGCTGTGATTGGCCAAGCATGCGGGGTCACAGTGCATGCTTGGCCAATCACAGCGCCTGGATGACACTGCGATGGCGTAGTGCATTGTGGGCCGTTCGCATCACTCGAATTTGGCGCGAACGGCCCAAATCGTTCGATCTTCGTCGAACGATCGAACAGCCGATGTTCGAGTCGAACGTATGTTCGACTCGAACACGAAGCTCATCCCTAATCTTCACTTCTCTTCTTCTCCTACATCTTTTCTTCTCCTACATCTTCTCTTCTTCTCCTACATCTTCTCTTCTTTACCTTCATTTTCTCTTCTCTTCTTCTCTTCTCCATCTTCTCTTCTCCTTCATATTCACTTCTCTTCTTCTGCTTCATCTTCTATTGTCTTCTTCTCCATCTTCTCTTTCCCCTTCTGCTTCTCTTTCTCCTTCTCTCTTTTCTCTCTTCTCTTCTCTCTTCCCTCTTCTCTTCACCAGTGTCCCATGTACATGATAGCCTCCTCATGTGCTATAATGCCCGGATGTCATGCCCAACACTAGGGGCGCCCTCATTGGCACACTCTCTGATACACAGATAGTGGCATCTGCTAGATATCAGCAAAGCCTGTTCCTTAGGACCGCTGCATTTGGCAGTTGCAGCCCTAATACCCGGGGGACTTAGTAAAGAGACGTGGAGCCAGTGCCCTGAATGTCAGGCCCAGGTGAGTACAGAGGTAGCCTGGACAGGGTGTTGGAAGAAGTGTAACCTGTGAAGTGATGATCATTGCTGACTATGTAGTATTGGAAGGTGACACCTGACTTTTGTATAGTCGCCGCGGTCCTGCTGATCTCCATTTTCTGCTTTCTATTGTCCACACGTTGGGCTAGGAGGACTCTCCATTGTCATCCCAGCCGCCCATCCTCTATTATCGCCTCATAATTAATGAGAACGGTTGCCGGATTTTCTGTGTAATGACCATTTTATTGTCTCTACTTCCAGAAATAGCATCGCTGCCTCAGCGGTTTGTGCCTTCAACCTCAGCGCAATCACACAGGCCTTCAACGGTCCCTTCAGATTCCAGGAGAACCCACGCTCCACCTGGCTGCCCACACTCAACCCCATCCCCAACTTCCAGGTGAGGTGCAGAGAGAAACTTCCCGAATAATACCTGCCGTGTGTCCTGTCTTGTGTAACATAATTTATTTCTCGTACATCACGGGACACAGAGCGGCATAGTCATTACTATGTGGGTTATATAGTTTACCTTCAGGTGCTGGCACTGGCAACTTCCAAACCGGAAGTACCCTCCCCTATATAAGCCCCTCCCATCCAGGAGCACCTCAGTTTTTTGCCAGTGTCTAAGGTGTTGGCCAAGAAGTAACATGTGTTTTTCACTGAGCTTGCGTACAGGTTCTTTTGGGCCTCAGTAAGCTATTCCGGATCCGACCAAAAAAGCTTCATAGCTAAACGGTCGGTACCCGGGCCTTGCAAGAGAAGAGCAAGGTTTTGCCTGTAATGCCTCTCTTAGGAGGGCTGGACCCTGGGATCCAGAGCTCTGGTCATACCCACGACCAAGATGTTTTCTGTGCAGGGTGCTATACAGGTCCAGGGGAGTGGAATCCTTGGGAACCCGGTCCCTGAAGGTTTAATTACAATGCCTGCCGTGATAGGTGAAGTTTGGGCTTCTGTGGACCAAACAGAGTCCTGCGGCGGGGAAAAGGTAAGTGGGGGCCCCTCAGGAACTTGGTTCTATTGAGGGGACCCCCAAGCCTAATATGTCTTTCTGCCTGTTACCTAACGGTATTCCCGCTAAATATTTATGCATGCCTGTAACTACTAAAAAAATGTAATATTTTTAATAGTGGTCAAGAAAAAAAAAATATAT
The DNA here is from genome assembly GCA_029206835.1 of Rana muscosa. NCBI lineage: Eukaryota > Metazoa > Chordata > Amphibia > Anura > Ranidae > Rana > Rana muscosa. The sequence goes on along the minus strand of CM055127.1, from coordinate 490,821,949 downwards.
ATATAGACTGCGGTACCTGTGTTAATCCACTAGAGGCCGCTGTGGAACGTTTCTTGTCATGTGGACTAGTTTCTTTTCATCAGAGCAAGTCCAGGCAGATGGTGAGTTCTCTTGTGGGAAACTGCTTCCTCTGCCATGTTGCAATGCTCGTCCATCCCCCGGCAAAGGGCCCTGTCTCCTGTCCCTAGTTTCCCTTTTCAAAAAAGAGCGCCGAAGGCGCACGTGCCCGCGCGCGTGCGCGTGCACGCGCCTCTATATATAGAGGTGAGCTGGGAAAGGGGGCGGAGCTTGGGGGATGACGCTCTGTGCGCGCCGCAGCGCTTCTGCGCATGTGCAGGCGTCCCAGCATGTTAAAAGGCACAATTATGTGTTGTGAGCTGGCTATGGAGTGCAGAGACAGAGCTGGCAACATTTAAAAAAGGCATACAGCAAGCGGTTGATGCAGGCATCCCCATAGAAAGGCACATTAGTAGACACCAACTGTTTTTATAGCAGCAATTGTGCTAGACTATTGTCAGTAAGTGGTGTATTTCGGCTGGAATACCTCAGCTTTGGGCTTAGGAATATGCCGTCTAAAAACTCTGGGACTAAAAATCCCAGGAAGCATAGGGGGTCTCCATCGGGCTCTGAGGATCTTGGGCATGCTTCGGCTGCACCAATCTCCCCTGAAAAATCAGAGGTTAGTGACCGTAGAGCACCCTCAGGAGTACCTGGTACTGTGGCTGTCCTCAGTTCACCTGCTCCTGTGTATGTAACAGAGGAGGTTTTTTCCTCAGCTCTGGGAGGATTAGAAGAGAGATTGTCAACATTGATCGCTGCCTCCCTGTCAGGGAAAGCACGCCCGATCTCTGTCTCCTCCCTCAGAGTACCTGTTAGCAGAGCAACAGTCCCATACAGGGATCGACCTACCTGAAGGGGATCAGGATGAGGTCGATTCTGTTGTAGAGGAATCAACAGTGGAAGAGCCATTCTCAGCATCACATGCTGAAAGATTATGGGTTCAGTCCCTGACTAACATGGTCCGATCAGCATTTAAAATGCACCTTGCGGAACCATCAACCACTACTGTCTCCTCGCTGGGGTCGCTAAAAGCTCCCCAGACTGTCTGTTCCTTTCCAATCCATCCTTTACTGGAAGGGCTCATTTACCAGGATTGGGAGCATCCTGACAAAATATTTACTCCTCCCAAGAGATTTCAGGTGGTCTATCCCATGGAGGATAAGTTCATCAAAAAATGGAGGGTCCCTACAGTGGATGCAGCCATCTCTTGTGTGAATAAATCACTGACATGTCCAGTGGATAATGTCCAAATGTTCAAGGACCCAATAGATACAAAATTAGAGTCCTTATTAAAATCTGCTTTTGCTACAGCAGGATTGGTGACACAACCAGCAGTGGCAGCTATTGGGGTCTGCCAAGCAGTGAAGGATCAGTTGAAACAGGTCTTAAGAGACTTGCCAGATCAGCAGGCCCTTGCCCTAGCTGATCTACCTAGAGCCTTATGCTTTGCGGTTGATGCCATAAAGGATTCAATCCATCAGGCCTCCCGCCTTACGCTGTCTGTAGTACATATGCGCAGGCTTCTGTGGCTCAAAAACTGGTCTGCTGAAGCTCCCTGTAAAAAATTGCTGGTCAGCTTCCCATTTCATGGTGAACGCTTATTCGGGGAAGACCTGGACAAATATATCCAGAAAATTTCCAGCGGTAAAAGTACACTTTTGCCGGTTAAAAACAGAGTTAGAAGTCCCTCTTTTAAGAGGCCTGCTTCTCCAGTCCCTAGGACATCGGCTGTGAAACAGTTCCGACGGCCTCCTCTGTCAAATCCCGGGGGTAAAAATCAGGGACAATTGCAGGGTAACAAGAAACCCTGGATCAGGAGAGGTACAAAACCTCCCCCAAAGTCAAATGCATGAAGGGTTGCCCCCACTCAATCGGGTGGGGGGAAGACTTCAGTTGTTCGCAGAGACCTGGCGGGACACGATCCGAGACAGATGGGTGCTCTCCGCAGTAAGTCTGGGATACAAATTGGAGTTAAAAGACTCCCCTCCTTCCCGCTTTATAAGGTCAAACGTGCCAAGGGATCCCCAGAAGAGAGGATCCCTCCTGTTGGCACTAGAACAATTATTGCTCCAAGCAGTAATTATAGAGGTTCCCCTGGAAGAATGGGGGTTCGGGTTTTACTCAAACCTCTTTACAGTCCCGAAGCCAAATGGGGACGTGAGGCCCATATTAAATCTAAAAGGGCTAAACAAATTCCTACATATCAGGACTTTCCGGATGGAGTCGATCCGATCGGTGGCCACTGCCCTACAAGGGGAGGAATGGTTAGCCTCGATCGACATCAAAGATGCTTATTTGCACATTCCCATCTTTCCAGTCCACCAAAAATTTCTACGCTTTGCGGTAGAAGGGCGCCATTTTCAGTTCAGAGCCTTACCCTTCGGTCTGGCCACAGCACCACGAGTGTTCACAAAAATTCTGGCCCCATTATTGGCCAATCTAAGAACACGAGGTGTAACGATAATGGCATATCTAGACGACTTGTTGCTGATAGACCACTCAGTGGAAAAACTAGAAGTGGTTGTTCACGAGACAATCGAGTATCTGGAATATCACGGTTGGATTATCAACCGAGACAAGTCAGCCCTAAAACCAGTCAAAAGTCTGGAATACTTGGGGCTAAGGCTAGATTCAGACCAGAGAAAAATTTTCTTGCCTCAAGAAAAGGTGTTGTCTTTGAGAGATTTGATCCACCTAGTGGATACAAAAAGACACCCGTCCATACGCCTTTGCATGAGGCTGCTGGGAAAAATGGTGGCATCATTCGAAGCAGTACCCTACGGTCAATTCCATTCAAGGAATTTGCAAAGGGCCATACTGTCAGCCTGGAACAAGAAAGTTCAGGCCCTAGACTTACCAATGTCCTTGTCCCCTTCCGTTCGCAAGAGCCTCCGTTGGTGGTTGGTTCCCCAGAATCTGGAAAAAGGGAAATCCTTCAGTCCGATTTCTTGGAAGGTGGTCACTACAGATGCCAGCCTTATAGGCTGGGAGCAGTACTGGAGCAATGGTCTCTCCAGGGCAGATGGTCGGATGCAGAAAGGCCCTGCCCATCAATCTCTTAGAGATACGAGCAGCCCGGTATGCCCTAGTAGCATGGACATCCAAACTCCAAGGGTCCCCTGTCAGAATTCAATCGGACAATGCCACGGCAGTGGCATATATCAATCATCAGGCTGGCACCAGGAGTCGTGCAGCCCAGAGGGAAGTAAATTGCATCCTGAAATGGGCAGAAAGATATGTCCCAGCCATATCCATGGTATTCATTCCAGGAGTGGAGAATTGGAAGGCGGACTTTCTAAGTCGCCAACAATTATGCCCAGGGGAATGGTCCCTTCACCCCGAGGTTTTTCGGACAATATGTCAGCGGTGGGGAACACCGGATGTAGATCTGCTAGCATCCAGATTCAACGCAAAGGTGGACAGATTTGTCTCTCGGACAAGGGATCCCCTAGCTTGCGGCTCGGATGCCCTAGTGTTCCCTTGGGATCAGTTCAAGCTGATATATGCATTCACACCGCCACAATGGTTACCTCGATTACTCCGCAGAATCAGGGTAGAAAAGAAACCAGTGATTCTGGTGGCTCCAGCGTGGCCCCGAAGAGCATGGTACGCGGAGATTGTAAAAATGTCTGTGGGGAGTCCTTGGACCCTCCCACATCGTCCGGACCTGCTTTCGCAAGGACCGATATACCACCCTTCCTTACCAGCCCTAGGTTTGACGGCCTGGCTATTGAAGCCCACATTCTGAAAAAGAGAGGTCTCTCTAATCCTGTGGTATCTACCATGATCAATGCCAGGAAGCCGGTATCCAGGCAGATCTACTATAGAATCTGGAAGGCGTACATCGCCTGGTGTGAGGCCAAGAAATGGCATCCACGTAAGTACGTAATAGGTAGGATTCTGGACTTCCTACAGTGGGCTGTAGATAGGAAGCTTGCCTTGAGTACTATCAAGGGTCAGATTTCGGCCTTGTCAATATTTTTTCAGAGGCCCTTGGCTTCGCATTCACTAGTCAAAGCTTTTATACAAGGAGTGATGCGTATTAGCCCTCCGGTTAATATTCCCATATGTCCATGGGACTTAAACCTGGTTCTGTCGGTTCTACAGAAGCAACCATTTGAACCATTACAGCACATTTCCTTGGTTCTTCTCACCAGGAAATTGATTTTTCTAGTAGCCATTTGTTCGGCTAAAAGAGTGTCGGAATTAGCAGCTATGTCCTGTAAGGAGCCATATCTGGTTGTCCATAAGGACAGAGTAGTGTTACGTCCTCATCCAGCCTTTCTTCCTAAGGTGGTATCGAGGTTTCATTTGAACCAAGATGAGGTTCTTCCTTCTTTTTTCCCCAAACCTAGCTCGGTAGAGGAAAAGTTATTACATTCTTTGGATGTAGTAAGAGCAGTCAAAGCTTATCTAAAAGCCACTGCTCAGATTCGTAGAACGGATACTTTGTTTGTTCTGCCGGAAGGCCCCAGAAAGGGTCAGGCAGCGTCAAAATCTACTTTAGCCAAGTGGATTCGACAGGTCATTATGCAAGCCTATGGCTTGAGAAGGAGACCGCCTCCGTTCAAAGTTAGGGCGCACTCCACAAGAGCAGTTGGAACTTCATGGGCAGTGCATCACCAGGCCTCCCTGGCTCAAGTCTGTAAGGCCGCAACATGGTCTTCAGTACACACGTTTACTAGGTTCTACCAGGTGGACGTTAGAAGTCAGGAGGATGTCGCCTTTGGGCGCAGTGTGTTGCAGGCCGCAAAAGATCCTCATGTCTGATAGCGCTCAGCTTATATATGGTGTATCCCCCCCCTCATTGGGCATTGCTTTAGGACATCCCACATAGTAATGACTATGTCGCTCTGTGTCCCGTGATGTACGAGAAAGAAAATAGGATTTTTATAACAGCTTACCTGTAAAATCCTTTTCTTGGAGTACATCACGGGACACAGAGCTCCCGCCCCTCTTTGGGGACACTTATTGCTTTGCTACAAAACTGAGGTGCTCCCGGATGGGAGGGGCTTATATAGGGGAGGGTACTTCCGGTTTGGAAGTTGCCAGTGCCAGCACCTGAAGGTAAACTATATAACCCACATAGTAATGACTATGCCGCTCTGTGTCCCGTGATGTACTCCAAGAAAAGGATTTTACAGGTAAGCTGTTATAAAAATCCTATTATCCTGCAGTTCTTATAGACTGTCATCCTCACCAGTCCTCCCCCTTACCCACTTTGCTGCCATTTGCCACACCATGTCTTCCTTTACCCGCCATGACACCTTTTGTCACTTCACGCCATCACCTTTACCCACCTTGTCACTCTCATACCACCCCATTCAACTTGACTCACTTTTCCACCACTTGTCACACCACCCAAAAACGTTCACCTATCCTGGTGACCCTCTATTATTATTACCCACTGTGCTGCCCGTTGTCACTTCACCCCAGGGCCGCTTATAGAAATCACGGGGCCCCGTACAGCCTACCTGACGGGGCCCCCATGCACAAATTTCCAAACAAAAATCCCCCCTCCTAGCACAACCCCCTCTAAATTACCCCCCTGCCCCCCCAAGCTCTCCTCCCAGCACATATCCCCCCATTCTTCCTCCTCACACATATCGCCCTCCCCAAATCCCTATTACATTTCCCAATGCCAACACAGCCAGGAAGAGGTTCTCCCCTCCTGTCAGAAGAGTGCTGGTCTTTATAGTACATGAGACCGGATCGCTCTTACTGTAGATTGCATTGCACTGAACACACACACACACACACATACACACACACACACACACACACACACACACACACACATACACACATACATACATACACACACACACACATACACACATATATACACACACACACATATATATACACACACACATACATACACACACACACACACACACACACACACATATATACACACACACACACATACATACATACATACACACACACACACATACACACATATATACACACACACACATATATATACACACACACATACATACACACACACACACACACACACATATATACACACACACACACACATATATACATACACACACACACACATATATACACACATATATACACACACACACACATATATACACACACACACACACATATATACATACACACACACACACATATATACACACACATATATACACACATATATACACACATACACACACACACACACACACACACACACACACATACACACTCTCACACACTCTCTCACACACACACAGCGCCCCCATCTCCTCCAAAGGCTGCTCAGTGCTCACCTCCCGGCAGCAACAAATGTGGATAGGGGGGCGCTGTGTGTACAGTGCCATGCGATCTACAGTAAGAGCGATCCGGTCTCATGTACTGTACAGACCAGCGCTCTTCTGACAGGAGGGGAGAACAAAACACAGCACACCTCCCGCTGGCACTTCTTCTCTCACCGCTCCAGGCTGCCGTCTCCTCATCCCAGCTGTGAGTGCGGGCGGGGAGGGGGCGGGGGAAGGAGCTCAGCTGCGGCCGGCCAGGGGGGGCATAACAACCCACCCTGGCATCCCCTACATCCAGCCCTGTGTCTCTCACCTAGCAGCTGAAAGCCGGCGGGAGCGAAATGGAGAGAAACCGACTTTGAGTTGCTGGGTGAGAGACGCAGTCATTCTTTATTTTCTGCTCCACCGATCCTCCTGCTGTCTGGGCCCCCCTGTGTGCCCGGGCCCCCCTGTGTGCCCGGGCCCCCTACAGGAGGGCTGGTGGTCCCCCCCCTATCAGCGGCCCTGCATCACCCCATTCACTTTTACCCACTGTGCCACCACTTGTTACACCACTCGATAACCTTTACCCACCCTGCCGACGTTCCATCACTTTTACACAATTGTGCTGCCCCATTCCACACCACACTTTTCATTATCTTTACCCTCTGTTGTCAAACCACCTTGCCCACCCTCCATCATTTTTACCAACTGTGCTGCCGTTTCTACCTACCACCCTTTTCATTAACTTTACCCACCGTGACACCCTTTGTCACATCACTCCGTTCCATCACCTTTACCCATCATGTCAATCTTTGTCATACCACCTCATTCGCTTTTGCCCACTGTGCCTCCCTTTGTCATATTGCCCTATTCTTTTTTACCCACTGTGCCACAAATTGTCACACCACCCAATAACTTATACCTTCCTTGCCGACCTTCCATCATTTCTGCCCACTGTGCCACGTCTTTCCACAAACCCTTTTTTATGACTTTTATCCACTGTGCTGCCCTTTGTCACATCACCACATTCACTTGAACCCACTGTGACACCACTTGTCACACCACCCAGTAACTTATACCTACCCTGCTGACCTTCCATCACTTTAACCCCCTGTTCTGCCCCTTTCCACAACACCCTTTTCATGACCTTTACCCACTGTGCCACCCTTGGTCACATCACTCAATTCCAACACCTTTACCCACCGTGCCACCGTTTGTCACATCGCTCAGTTCCATCACCTTTGCCCATCATGTCAATCATTGTCATGCCACCCCATTCGCTTTTGCCCACTGTGCCTCCCTTTGTCATATTGCCCTATTCTTTTTTACCCACTGTGCCACAAATTGTCACACCACCCAATAACTTATACCTTCCTTGCCGACCTTCCATCATTTCTGCCCACTGTGCCACGTCTTTCCACAAACCCTTTTTCATGACTTTTATCCACTGTGCTGCCCTTTGTCACATCACCACATTCACTTGAACCCACTGTGCCACCACTTGTCACACCACCCAGTAACTTATACCTACCCTGCTGACCTTCCATCACTTTAACCCCCTGTGCTGCCCCTTTCCACAACACCCTTTTCATTACCTTTACCCACCGTGCCACCCTTGGTCACATCACTCAATTCCAACATCTTTTCTCACCGTGCCACCCTTTGTCACATCACTCAGTTCCATCACCTTTGCCCATCATGTCAATCATTGTCATGCCACCCCATTCGCTTTTGCCCACTGTGCCTCCCTTTGTCATATTGCCCTATTCTTTTTTACCCACTGTGCCACAAATTGTCACACCACCCAATAACTTATACCTTCCTTGCCGACCTTCCATCATTTCTGCCCACTGTGCCACGTCTTTCCACAAACCCTTTTTCATGACTTTTATCCACTGTGCTGCCCTTTGTCACATCACCACATTCACTTGTACCCACTGTGCCACCACTTGTCACACCACCCAGTAACTTATACCTACCCTGCTGACCTTCCATTACTTTAATCCCCTGTGCTGCCCCTTTCCACAACTCCCTTTTCATTACCTTTACCCACCGTGCCACCCTTGGTCACATCACTCAATTCCAACACCTTTACTCACCGTGCCACCCTTGGTCACATCATTCAATTCCAACACCTTTAACCACCGTGCCACCTTTTGTCACACCACCCCTTTAACTTGTACCCACTTTTCCACCACTTGTCACACCACCCAATAACTCTACTCACCCTGCCATCATTCCATCACTTTAATTGACTATGCAGCCCCTTTGCACACCACACCTTTCAAGACATTTACCCACTGTGCCACACCTTTTGTCATCCATAAATGATGTCCTCTCTGATTGGCAGTGCGGGATCCTGAATGATGACAGCCCCAACGAGAACCTGACGGAGCGCAGCCTGCAGGACGCTCAGCGCCTTTTCCTCATGAACGATGTGGTGCAGCCGGTGTCGGTGGACCCCTTGGTCACTCAGGACAACGTGAGATTCTCCAAACTGGTGGTGGACATCGTACAAGGCAAAGACACGCTGTACCACGTCATGTACATCGGCACAGGTACTCTTCATCCACCCAACGGACTAAGCTGCCATCTTCTCCTGGTCTGTGATCTTTGTCTCTGTACAGCAACTATCTAAGCAGGGCCGGGACAAGGGGTGGGCAGGAGGGGCAGCTTCCCTGGGCACTGTGGTATCATGTGAGGTTGGGGGGGGACCACGAGGAAATTGGGGAAAGAGAATTTGTGTTGGGGGGCGGTGTTAGGGGGTAAGAATTGTTCTAGGAGGGTACATTTGCGGAGGTTTGCTAGGAGTGGTGATTTGGGGAAATATTTGTTGGGGGGGGGGGTAAAGAGGATTTGTGCTATTAGGGGGAGATTTGTGGGGGTTATGCTAGAAAAGGTAATATGGTGGGGGGGTCGTTTTCTAAGCTCAGATTTTTTTTTGGGGGGGGGATTGATGTTAGGGATGACTGGGGGTATTTTTGCTAGGAGGAAGGGATTTGTAGTGTGGGGGGGGGAGGATTTGTGCTCGGAGGGGAAATTTGAGGGGTAGAGGATTTGTGCTAGGAGGGGGGGAAGTTTTTTTTGGGGGGTGGGGAATTTGTGCTGGGGGCATATGGGGAGGATTTTAACTGGAGGGGGGGGGCAAAGTTGTGTGCCAGGAGGGGGGGGATATCAACAGGGGAGTAGATTTTTACTGGGAGAAAGGGGGATTTATGCTTGGGGGATGAGCATGCAGATTAGTGCTCGATTTATTTATTTTTTTGGGGGGTGTTTGCTGACACCCAACCCTACATCTTGGGGATGGGGGGGCAATTTGGCACTTTCACCCTGGGTTCTAGATGGCTTTGTCCCGGCACTATCTAAGAGGTGACTCTTCCTCACTTCCTGTTGTGTCACTGTGGCAGGAAGTGAAAGGAAATCTCCCCAATGGGATTCAGTCAGCAACAACAAAAACGGTCAGGGATGCCGACCCTTCCCCCCTTCTTTTTAAGTTTAATTTTGCCTTTAGATACACCTTAATTGGCGAACATTGAATGTATAAAACCAAATCTGGAAGGCACATATTGGAATATCACTGTGATGTAAACATAAGCGGTGGTGGAGTCTTGCTGCTCTAATGTCTTTGTGTTGCCCCTCCCCCGCAGAGCACGGCACCATCCTGAAAGCCTTGTCCACCGCCAACCGCAGCCTGCGCAGCTGCTACCTGGAGGAGATGAACATATTACCCAGCGGGCAGCAGGAGCCGATCCTCAGCCTGCAGATCCTGCACAGCAACCGCTCCCTGTTTGTCGGCTTGAATCACGGCGTTCTGAAAGTGCCGCTGGAGAGGTGCAGCATGTACCGCACAGAGGGGTGAGTACACCGATAATCCCGACTGCTTCATTATTGAGTGGTAAATCCCAAATGATCTTTTAGATGTAATCACAAACTAACGGCGTACAAAGTCTGGAAAAAAAAGGTGTAAAAAAAGCCTTTCCCCTTCCAGCATGTCCCTATGCTCTCGGTGTGAAAGCAGTTGTCTCTCTGCAGAGGTCCAACACAAACCCTGCTCAGTCAGAGCTAGAGCTTTCCAATCAGCTTGAGTTTTGCTGAATGTAGACCTATAGTTCTCAGTCAGCAGGGGGCACACCGGTCCTCAGCAGAGAGACCACTGCTTACCTGCAAGGATCCTTCTGTACAGTAGGCTGGCAGGGGAGAGGTTTTTCTACTCTGTGGCTGCTTTCTACAGAAAACAAACTGAAAGACTTTGCACACCTTTTGTATTGATGCAGCAGGAATGTATTTAGCCGATTGAAACTAAAATAATGGTATTGGCTCTCACTCCACCCAGAACTGGTATGAGTACGGCCTTGAACCTTACATGCAGGTACTTACACATTTAAAAAAGTATATTTAATGATATAATAATGATTATTGATGAGTTCAGGCTCAGGCCAACCCGCTTTAAGCTGTTACATGATGGCAGGCTGCAGGGCCAATCAGCTGCGGCTGGGGAATTCTTCACCCCCCAGCCTTATGTAACAAAGGGGGGCGGGATGATAATGAAAACAAAGGGGGGGCGGGATGCTGATGAAAACAAAGGGGGGGCGGGATGCTGATGAAAACAAAGGGGGGGCGGGATGCTGATGAAAACAAAGGGGGGCGGGATGCTGATGAAAACAAAGGGGGGCGGGATGCTGATGAAAACAAAGGGGGGCGGGATGCTGATGAAAACAAAGGGGGGCGGGATGCTGATGAAAACAAAGGGGGGCGGGATGCTGATGAAAACAAAGGGGGGCGGGATGCTGATGAAAACAAAGGGGGGCGGGATGCTGATGAAAACAAAGGGGGGCGGGATGCTGATGAAAACAAAGGGGGACGGGATGCTGATGAAAACAAAGGGGGGCGGGATGCTGATGAAAACAAAGGGGGGCGGGATGCTGATGAAAACAAAGGGGGGCGGGAAGCTGATGAAAACAAAGGGGGGGGCGGGATGCTGATGAAAACAAAGGGGGGGGCGGGATGCTGTTGAAAACAAAGGGGGGCGGCGGAATGCTGTTGAAAACAAAGGGGGCGGCGGAATGCTGTTGAAAACAAAGGGGGGGCGGGATGCTGATGAAAACAAAGGGGGGGCGGGATGCTGATGAAAACAAAGGGGGGGCGGGATGCTGATGAAAACAAAGGGGGGGCCGCGGAATGCTGTTGAAAACAAAGGGGGGGCGGCGGAATGCTGTTGAAAACAAAGGGGGGCGGCAGAATGCTGTTGAAAACAAAGGGGGGGCGGAATGCTGATGAAAACAAAGGGGGGGGTGGAATGCTGATGAAAACAAAGGGGGGGCGGGATGCTGATGAAAACAAAGGGGGGCGGGATGCTGATGAAAACAAAGGGGGGGGCGGGATGCTGATGAAAACAAAGGGGGGGCGGCGGGATGCTGATGAAAACAAAGGGGGGGCGGCGGGATGCTGATGAAAACAAAGGGGGGGCGGCGGGATGCTGATGAAAACAAAGGGGGGGCGGAATGCTGTTGAAAACAAAGGGGGGGCGGCGGAATGCTGTTGAAAACAAAGGGGGGCGGAATGCTGTTGAAAACAAAGGGGGGGCGGAATGCTGTTGAAAACAAAGGGGGGGCGGAATGCTGATGAAAACAAAGGGGGGGGCGGGATGCTGATGAAAACAAAGGGGGGGGCGGGATGCTGATGAAAACAAAGGGGGGCGGGATGCTGATGAAAACAAAGGGGGGCGGGATGCTGATGAAAACAAAGGGGGCGGGATGCTGATGAAAACAAAGGGGGGCGGGATGCTGATGAAAACAAAGGGGGGCGGGATGCTGATGAAAACAAAGGGGGGGCGGGATGCTGATGAAAACAAAAAGGGTGGGATATTGATGAAAACAAAGGGGGGGCGGGATGCGGATGAAAACAAAGGGGGGCGGGATGCTGATGATGTCATTGACTAAATTTGAACATGAGGTTATAGAAGTAAATGATGTATTTCCTGCCCCTTTCTTACGTGCAGCTGCAAAATAAGTGCCCTTCTATCATGTGAGATCAGCTTTCATCTAATGTTCTATTATTCTTCACCCTATCAATGATTATTTTATTTATTTTCAAAGTTATAAAGCAAAGGTCACATGGTTCCTGGTCGCAATGATTGTTTTACAACACAAATGGGATGGAATGCTATTAATGTGAACATTTTACTATCTACTATGTTCATTGTTACATTGTAATGGTTTCAGGCGTTGTTCTAGTTACAATGTAAAGTTTCAGGTTTGGTTATTGTTACATAGTAATTGTTTCAGATGTGGTCACGTGAAAAGCCCAAGTTTATTTTTTTTTTAATTGGTGGAACATTTGACCTTCTTTGTGTGTATTGTTACATCGAAATTGTTTCAGTGTTATTGTTGCATTATAATTGTTTCAGATTTAGTTATAGTTACATTGCATTTCTTTCAGACATGGTTATTGTTACAATGCATGTGTTTCAGGTGTGGTCACATAAAAAGCCCATTTTGCTAATTATATATTGATAGTTTATTTTCCTTAACGTGAAAAAAAAAAATTCACCAAAAATCTACAAATAACAAAGAAAAAAAAAAAAATTTTTTTACTTACCAGAAATAGCGGTTGCTATGCGGAAGTCCCTAATCTGCCTCTTCATCCTCCGTGGTGGATCTTCTTCCTCATCCTACACTCGGTGTCTTCTTATGAATGGGGCGCGCTGCCTTCTGGGAACTGTGTGTATCCCAGAGAGCAGCCGCCCATTCACAAAGCGGCTCGCGCATGCGCAGTAGGAAACGGGCAGTGAAGCCGCAAGGCTCCACTGCCTGTTTCCCTTAGTGAGGATGGCGGCGCCGGGAGCTGCCAGGATCAAGGGATCGGCCTCGGCGGGGGCCGACATTGCGGGCGAGTAGGACAGGTCAGCAGCTTCAGTGTTTGCAGCTGCTGACTTTTAAAAAAAAAAAAATCGCGGGTGGAACCCCCCCTTTAATTTGGTGAAACTTTTTACCATCTTTGTGTTTTATTGTTGCAATGTAATTGTTTCAGGTGATGTCATAGTTACATTGTACCATGTTTCCTCGAAAGCAAGACCTACTGTGATTTTCGTGGGGAGGGCTGCAATAGAAGCCCTTCCCCCGAAAATAAGCCCTAGTTTAAAGTGGTTGTAAATTGCTAGACTCCTCTCTATTACAGTATTATATAATGTAAAAGGTGTGTGTTGCTGTAATATAATTGAGTCAAATACCTTCTTATAGCACCGCTCGGGGCTCAGCTGATCCCCCGCTGCTCTCATCTTCTCCTCTTCTGCCAGCTGTCAGCGGGGGATCTCGGGCCTCCCTCCCTCTGCAGTGCTTGTGGCAGGGAAGAACACTTAGGCGGGTCACAGAAGCGCCGAGCGGCGCTATATAAGAAGGTATGTGAAACAATTAAATTACAGAAACACACACCTTTTACATTATATACTACTGTAATAGCGAGGATTCTAGCATTTTACAACCACTTTTACCAGTAGTGTATTTAGGATTTGTGCTGCCCTAGGCCTGACTAAACTCGTGCACCCCCTAATTTAAATATGACACACCCCTTCCTGTCAAGGCCACACCCCTTTCTGTTTAAGACCCACCCTGAAATTTTCGAGTGGGGACACTAGTTCTTAGGGCCTGGGGGCATTGGATTCCCTTAATTTGCATGGATTTCCTCTCACTTCCTGTTTGGCTATGGGGCAGGAAGTGAAGGGAAATCTCTGCAATGGGACAGGGATGCTAAAAAATAAACTGACAGGGGCTATAACCCTCCCTTACTCTATCCAAAAGGAAAAAAAGTGTTGCCTATAGTTCTACTTTAAGCACAAACTTCTGATAATTTTATGGAGAGGACTAAGAAGATATAACCATGGCAATGGTGCAGCAGAAAACATATAGCACAGTGAGGAAGGTTTGTGGTCCAGGATGATAGGACAGTCAAAATTAGGAGCAGCTTGCGTTACACTAACAGTGTAGCGCAAGCCAGCGGGGACTCTTTCCGTGCTGCCCCCCTGCAAAGTGCTGCCCTAGGCCTGGGCCTTGTTGGCCTAGGCCAGGATACAGCGTTGACTTTTACTATGTTCACACTGGGGATTCCTGACAGGCAGGGAGGGAGAGGGGGAGAAGACAGCACATAAAATGGCAAGCCCTACCCCGAAAATAAGTCCTACTGTGTTTTTGGCTGCCCAAATTTCTTTCTCGTACATCACGGGACACAGAGCGACATAGTCATTACTAATGGGTTATATAGATACCGTCAGGTGCTGGCACTGGCAACTTCCAAAACCGGAAGTACCCTCCCCTATATAAGCCCCTCCCATCCGGGAGCACCTCAGTTTTTTGCCAGTGTCTAAGGTGTTGGCCAAGAAGAAACATGTGTTTTTCACTGAGCTTGCGTACAGGTTCTTTTGGGCCTCAGTAAGCTATTCCGGATCCGACCAAAAAAGCTTCATAGCTAAACGGTCGGTACCCGGGCCTTGCAGAGAAGAGCAAGGTTTTGCCTGTAATGCCTCTCTTAGGAGAGCTGGACCCTGGGATCCAGAGCTCTGGTCATACCCACGACCAAGATGTTTTCTGTGCAGGGTGCTATACAGGTCCAGGGGAGTGGAATTCTTGGGAACCCGGTCCCTGAAGGTTTGATTACAATGCCTGCCGTGATAGGTGAAGTTTGGGCTTTTGTGGACCAAACAAAGTCCTGCGGCGGGGAACAGGTAAGTGGGGGCCCCCAGTAACTTGGTTCTATTGGGGGACCCCCAAGCCTAATTTGTCTTTCTGTCTGTTACCTAATGGTATTCCCGCAAAATTCTGTGCATGCCTGTAACTACTAAAAAAAATGTAATAATTTTTAATGGTGGTCAAGAAAAAAAAAAAAAAAAAATATTTTTTTATATATATTTAAGATATTAGACTGCGGTACCTGTGTTTGTCCACTAGAGGCCGCTGTGGAATGTTTTCTTGTCATGTGGACTAGTTTCTTCTCAGCAGAGCAAGTCCAGGCAGATGGTGAGTTCTCTTATGGGAAACTGCTTCCTCTGCCATGTTGCAATGCTCGTCCATCCCCCGGCCTGCGGCAAAGAGGGGCCCTGGCTCTTGTCCCTTGTCTCCATTTTTCAAAATTAGCGCCGAAGGCGCACGTGGCCGCGCGCGTGCGCGTGCACGCGCCTCTATATATAGAGGTGAGCCAGGAAAGGGGGCGGAGCCTGGGGGATGACGCTCTGTGTGCGCCGCAGCGCTTCTGCGCATGTGCGGGCGTCCCAGCATGTAAAAACCACAGTTTTGTGTGGTGAGCTGGCTATGAAGTACAGAGACAGAGCTGGCAACATTTAAAAAAAGGGCATACAGCAAGCGGTTGATACAGGCATCCCCTAGAAAGGCACATTAGTAGACACCAACTGTGATATAGCAGCAATTGTGCTAGACTATTCTCAGTAAAACTGGTGTATTACGGCTGGAATACCTCAGCTTTAGGCTTAGGAATATGCCGTCCAGAAGCTCCGGAACTGAATCTTCCAGGAAGCGAAGGGGGTCTCATCGGGCTCGGAGGATCTTGGGCATACTTCTGCTGCACCAGTCTCCCCTGAAGTTCAGAGGTAAGTGACCGTAGAGACCCCGCAGGGGTACTTGGTACTGTGGCTGTCCTCAGTTCACCTGCTCCTGTGTATGTAACAGAGGAGGTTTTTTCCTCAGCTCTGGGAGGATTAGAGAGAGATTGTCAACATTTATCGCTGCCTCCCTGTCAGGGAAAGCACGCCCGATCTCCGTCTCCTCCTTCAGAGTGCCTGTTAGCAGAGCAACAGTCCCATACAGGGATCGACCTGCCTGAAGGGGATCAGGATGAGGTTGATTCTGTTATAGAGGAATCAACAGTGGGGGAACCTTTTCTCAGCATCTCAAGCTGAAAGATTATGGGTTCAGTCTCTGACTAACATGGTCCGATCAGCATTTAAAAATGCTCCTTGCGGAACCATCAACCACTACTGTATCCTCGTTGGGGTCGCTAGAAGCCCCCAGACTGTTTGTTCTTTTCCACTTCACCCTTTACTGAAAGGGCTCATTTACCAGGATTGGGAACGTCCTGAGAAAATATTTATTCCCCCCAAGAGATTTCCGGTGGTCTATCCCATGGAGGATAAGTTCATCAAAAAAAAAAAAATGGAAGGTCCCTACAGTGGACGCAGCCATCTCTTGTATGTATAAATCACTGACATGTCCAGTGGATAATGTCCAAATGTTCAAGAACCCAATAGATAAAAGATTGGAGTCCTTATGAAAGTCTGCTTCTTTTTACAGCAAGCTTGGTGACACAACCAGCAGTAGCAGCTATTGGGGTCTGCTAAGCAGGGAAGGATCAGTTGAAACAGGTCTTGAGGGACTTGACAGATCAGCAGGCTTTGCCCTAGCTGATCTACCTAGAGCCTTAGGCTTTGCGGTTGACGCCATAGAGGATTCAGTCCATCAGGCCTCCCGCCTTACGCTGTCTGTAGTACATATGCGTAGGCTTCTATGGCTCAAAAACTGGTCTGCTGAAGCTCCCTGTAAAGAATGGCTGGTTAGCGTCCCATTTCATGGTGAACGCTTATTCAGGGAAAACCTGGACAAATATATCCAGAAAATTTCCAGCGGTAAAAATACGCTCTTGCCGGTTAAAAACAGAGTTAGAGGTCCCTCTTTAAGAGGCCTGCTTCTCCAGTCCCTGGGGCATCGGCTGTGTAACAGTTCCGACGGCCTCCTCGGTCAATTCCCGGGGGTAAAAAACAGGGACAGTAGCAGGGTAATGAGAAACCCTGGGTCAGGGGAGGTACAAAACCTCCCCCAAAGTTAAATTCATTGAAGCCCCCACTCAGTCGGGTGGGGGGAGGACTCCAGTTGTTCGCAAGAGACCTGGCGGGACACGATCAAGACAGATAGGTGCTCTCCGCAGTATGTTTGGGATACAGTTTGGAGTTAAAAGACTCTCCTCCTTCCCATTTTTGAGGTCAAACGTGCCAAGGGATCCCCGGAAGAGAGAGTCCCTCCTGTTGGCACTAGAACAACTATTGCTCCAAGGAGTAATTATGGAGGTTCCCCTGGAAGAATGAGGGTTCGGGTTTTACTCAAACCTCTTTACAGTCCCGAAGCAAACGCGGACGGGAGGCCCATATTAATTCTAAAAGGGCTATACAAATTCCTGTATATCAGGACTTTCCGATGGAGTCGATCCGATCGGTGGCCACTGCCCTACAAGGGGAGGATTGGTTAGCCGCGATCGACATCAAAGATGCTTATTTGCACATTCCCATCTTTCCAGTCCACCAAAAATTTCTACGCTTTGCAGTAGAAGGGCGCCATTTTCAGTTCAGAGCCTTACCCTTCGGTTTGGCCACAGCACCACGAGTGTTTACAAAAATTCTGGCCCTTTATTGGCCAATCTAAGAACACAAGGTGTAATGATAATGGCATATCTGGATGACTTGTTGCTGATAGACCACTCAGTGAAAAAACTAGACGTGGTCGTTCACAAGACAATCAAGTATCTGGAATCTCACGGTTGGATTATCAACCGAGACAAGTCAGCCCTAAAAACCAGTCAAAAGTCTGGAATACTTGGGGCTAAGGTTGGATTCAGGCCAGAGAAAAATATTCTTGCCTCGAGGAAAGGTGTTGTCTTTGAAAGATTTGATCCACTTAGTGGGTACAAAAAAGACAGCCGTCCATACGCCTGTATATGAGGCTGCTGGGAAAAATGGTGGCATCATTCGAAGCAGTACCCTACGGTCAATTCCATTCAAGGAATTTGCAAGGGGCCATACTGTCAGCCTGGAACAAAAAAGTTCAGGCCCTAGACTTACAATGTCCTTGTCCCCTTCCGTTCGCAAGAGCCTCCGTTGGTGGTTGGTTCCCCAGAATCTGGAAAAAAGGAAATCCTTCAGTCCGATTTCTTGGAAGGTGGTCACTACAGATGCCAGCCTTATAGGCTGGGGAGCAGTACTGGAGCAATAGTCTCTCCAGGGCAGATGGTCGGATGCAGAAAAGGCCCTGCCCATCAATCTCTTAGAGATACGAGCAGCCCGGTATGCCCTAGTAGCATGGACATCCAAACTCCAAGGGTCCCCTGTCAGAATTCAATCAGACAATGCCACAGCAGTGGCATATATCAATCATCAGGGGGGCACCAGGAGTCGTGCAGCCCAGAGGGAAGTAAATTACATCCTGAAATGGGCAGAAAAATATGTCCCAGCCATATCTGCGGTATTCATTCCAGGAGTGGAGAATTGGAAGGCGGACTTTCTAAGTCGCCAGCAATTAGGCCCAGAGGAAGGGTCCCTTCACCCCGAGGTTTTCTGGACAATATGTCAGCGGTGGGGAACATCGGATGTAGATCTTCTAGCATCCAGATTCAACGCAAAGGGGGACAGGTTTGTCTCTCGGACAAGGGATCCCCTAGCTTGCGGCTCGGATGCCCTAGTGTTCCCTTGGGATCAGTTCAAGCTGATATATGCATTCACACCGCCACAATGGTTACCTCGATTACTCCGCAGAATCAGGGTAGAAAAGAAACCAGTGATTCCGGTGGCTCCAGCGTGGCCCCGAAGAGCGTGGTACGCGGAGATTGTAAAATTTCAGTGGGGAGTCCTTGGACTCTCCCACGTCGTCCGGACCTGCTTTCGCAAGGACCGATCTACCACCCTTCCTTACCTGCCCTAGGTTTGACGGCCTGGCTATTGAAGCCCACATTCTAAAAAAGAGAGGGCTCTCTAATGCTGTGGTATCTACCATGATCAATGCCAGGAAGCCGGTATCCAGGCAGATCTACTATAGAATCTGGAAGGCGTACATCGCCTGGTGTGAGGCCAAGAAATGGCATCCACATAAGTACGTAATAGGTAGGATTCTGGACTTCCTACAGTGGGCTGTAGATAGGAAGCTTGCCTTGAGTACTATCAAGGGTCAGATTTCGGCCTTGTCAATATTTTTTCAAAGGCCCTTGGCTTCGCATTCACTAGTCAAAGCCTTTATACAAGGAGTGATGCGTATTAGTCCTCCGGTTAATATTCCCATATGTCCATGGGATCTAAACTTGGTTCTGTCGGTTCTACAGAAACAACCATTTGAACCATTACAGCATATTTCCTTGGTGCTTCTCACCAGGAAATTGATTTTTCTAGTAGCCATTTGTTCGGCTAAAAGAGTATCGGAATTAGCAGCTATGTCCTGTAAGGAGCCATATCTGGTTATCCATAAGGACAGAGTAGTGTTACGTCCTCATCCAGCCTTTCTTCCTAAGGTGGTATCGAGGTTTCATTTGAACCAAGATGTGGTTCTTCCTTCTTTTTTCCCCAAACCTAGTTCGGTAGAGGAAAAGTTATTACATTCTTTGGATGTAGTAAGAGCAGTTAAAGCTTATCTAAAAGCCACTGCTCAGATTCGCAGAACGGATACTTTGTTTATTCTGCCGGAAGGCCCCAGAAAGGGTCAGGCAGCGTCAAAATCTACTTTAGCCAAGTGGATTCGACAGGTCATTATGCAAGCTTATAGCTTGAGAAGGAGACCGCCTCCGTTCAAAGTTAGAGCGCACTCCACGAGAGCAGTTGGAACTTCATGGGCAGTGCATCACCAGGCCTCCCTGGCTCAAATCTGTAAGGCCGCAGCATGGTCTTCAGTACACACGTTTACTAGGTTCTACCAGGTGGACGTTGGAAGTCAGGAGGATGTCGCCTTTGGGCGCAGTGTGTTGCAGGCCGCAAAAGATCCTCATGTCTGATAGCGCCCAGCTTATGTATGGTGTATCCCCCCCCTCATTTGGCATTGCTTTAGGACATCCCATTAGTAATGACTATGTCGCTCTGTGTCCCGTGATGTACGAGAAAGAAAATAGGATTTTTATAACAGCTTACCTGTAAAATCCTTTTCTTGGAGTACATCACGGGACACAGAGCTCCCGCCCCTCTTTAGGGACACTTATTGCTTTGCTACAAAACTGAGGTACTCCCGGATGGGAGGGGCTTATATAGGGGAGGGTACTTCCGGTTTTGGAAGTTGCCAGTGCCAGCACCTGACGGTATCTATATAACCCATTAGTAATGACTATGTCGCTCTGTGTCCCGTGATGTACTCCAAGAAAAGGATTTTACAGGTAAGCTGTTATAAAAATCCTATTTTTTAGGGAAATTGTTTCATATGCGGTAATCGTTACATTGTAATTGTTTCAGGTGTGGTTATTGCTACAGTACATAGTAATTGTTACAGTTGTGGTCACATGAAAAGCCCAAGTTTATTTTCTTTCATTGGTGGAACATTTTACCTTCTTTGTGTTTATTGTTACATTGTCATTTTTTCAGATGTGGTTGTTGTAACATTGTAGTTGTTTTAGGTGTTATTGTGACATTGTAATTGTTTCTGACGTGGCTCAGTGGCTGTAGTTACATTGTCACATTTGTTTCAGACATAGTCATTGTTACATTGTAATTGTTTCAGGTGTGGTTACATAAAAAGCCCATCTTGCAAATGATATATTGATTGTTTGTTCTCTTTAATTGGTGGAATATTTGGTCTATGGCCAGGTCTCCTCCGTCTCTCCTCGGACCGCGGGGAGGAATACACGCTGATCTCGTAATACAGGCGCGGTGGAGAAATAGAAGTGTACGTTCTCTTGTTGGCGGCGTTCTCTAAGAAGCGAGCGAATGATTCATATCATCGGACTCCACCTCTACCTAAAATAACTCTCTGACATGAAGTGACCCTTTAAGTTCTATTCATTGACTGCGGCTTCAAATAGATGTTCTTCACAATGGCGCAGTGTCTACAGGTCCCTCGCCGTCGTCCTTTTTTTTTTTTTTTGGATGAGTTTTGTGTACGGACTCGCCGGAGGGTCGCGGGTGACGGCGTGGATGCGACGCCTCTTGTACTTGATGTATTTGTGTTTTTCGGCTGAATAGTCCGGTGCGGAGATCGCATGGGGATGTGTTGTTTGGTAAATTCGCTGTATGTGATCAATGTCACAGTGGAAATTGTCACTTAGCGGAGAGCGTTGCCTCCGCCTGGCTCCTCTGATGAATTCTCTTTTGTTCGGTCACAATCCAGCGAGTTTTATCACGCTCTGTACACCATTTAAAACCCATTTGTGCGGCGGGGCGGCCGGGTCGTTGTACTGATCTAAGAGACGCATTGTCTGCCGAAACTGGAGCCATGAAAGCTGCAATTTACAGTGGTGATTCTTAGTCACAAAATACAAAAAATACCTGAAATATTCAAACAGGAGATAAAGAAATGTGTCGAGCAATACGTGTGTGTGTGTGTGTGTGTGTGTATATCTATATATACACACAGTGGGGCAAAAAAGTATTTAGTCGCCACCAATTGTGCAAGTTCTCCCACTTAGAAAGATGAGAGAGGCCTGTAATTGTCATCATAGGTAAACCTCAACTATGAGAGACAAAATGTGGAAACAAATCCAGACAATCACATTCTCTGATTTGGAAAGGATTTTTTTTTGCAAATTCTGGTGGAAAATAAGTATATGGTGAATATGAAAAGTTCATCTCAATACTTTGTTATATATCCTTTGTTGGCAATGACAGAGGTCAAACGTTTTCTGTAAGTCTTCCCAAGGTTGTCACACACTGTTGCTGGTATGTTGGCCCCTCCTCCATGCAGATCTCCTCTAGAGCAGTGATGTTTTGGGGCTTTCGCTGGGCAACGCGGACTTTCAACTCCCTCCAAAGGTTTTCTATGGGGTGGAGATCTGGAGACTGGCTAGGCCACTCCAGGACCTTGAAATGCTTCTTATGAAGCCACTCCTTCGTTGCCCGGGCGGTGTGTTTGGGATCATTGACATGCTGAAAGACCCAGCCACGTTTCATCTTCAATGCCCTTGCTGATGGGAGGAGGTTTGCACTCAAAATCTCACGATACATGGCCCCATTCATTCTTTCATGTACACGGATCAGTCGTCCTGTTCCCTTTGCAGAGAAACAGCCCCAAAGCATGATGTTGCCACCCCCATGCTTCACAGTAGGTATAGTGTTCATTGGTTGCAACTCAGCATTCTCTCTCCTCCAGACACGACGAGTTGTGTTTCTACCAAACAGTTCTACTTTGGTTTCATCTGACCATATGACATTCTCCCAATCCTCTTCTGGATCATCCAAATGCTCTCTAGCAAACCTCAGACGGGCCCGGACATGTACTGGCTTAAGCAGGGGGACACGTCTGGCACTGCAGGATCTGAGTCCCTGGCGGCGTAGTGTGTTACTGATGGTAGCCTTTGTTACGTTGGTCCCAGCTCTCTGCAGGTCATTCACTAGATCCCCCCGTGTGGTTTTGGGATTTTTGCTCACCGTTCTTGTGATCATTTTGACCCCACGGGGTGAGATCTTGCGTGGAGCCCCAGATCGAGGGAGATTATCAGTGGTCTTGTATGTCTTCCATTTTCTAATTATTGCTCCCACAGTTGATTTCTTCACACCAAGCTGCTTGCCTATTGCAGATTCAGTCTTCCCAGCCTGGTGCAGGTCTACCATTTTGTTTCTGGTGTCCTTCGACAGCTCTTTGGTCTTCACCATAGTGGAGTTTGGAGTGTGACTGTTTGAGGTTGTGGACAGGTGTCTTTTATACTGATAACAAGTTCAAACAGGTGCCATTAATACAGGTAATGAGCGGAGGACAGAGGAGCCTCTTAAAGAAGAAGATACAGGTCTGTGAGAGACAGAAATCTTGCTTGTTTGTAGGTGACCAAATCAGGGGAGGGCTGGGCCAGGGGGCAGGGTGGCAATTGACTCCCAGGCCGCCCTAACTTATGTTCAAAATGGCCGGCAGCCGCTGCCCGCTACCATTTTCTTTTTTTATTCTGGTCTAGGAAGTCGGGCCGGGGGCATGGCCATGGCGGCCGACCACTAGCTGGCACATTCCGGGAGTTGTAGTCCGCGCTCAAGCTTCTGGTGGGTGGAAAACACAGCAGCGCAGAGGAAACTACAACTCCCTGGGACCGGATTCTTGGAAGCAGGCAGAGGCAGGGCGTGCCAGGGACTCGGGACGCAGGGCTGCAGGGCTGGGCGCAACTTGACCCCAGGATCAGGAGCGTTACCCCCCCAGGAAACCGTGGCGTGCAAGGACCTGCTGAGCTGAGATCGCTGAGGTGAGAGACCCTGACACCCCTAGCTGACCCCCCATCTCCCCCACCATACACCCCATGTAACCTGCCCCAGTGATCAGGCTGCATTGATGGGAACTGGAGTTGGCTGCACTGATGGGCACTGGTGAGGCTGCATTGAAAAACCAGGTGGGCCATGGATGGTGAGCTGATTCGGCGGTTCAATGGGCCACTTGACTGGACTTGCCCCCCAGGCCTAAGGCCGCCAGCCCTCCCCTGGACCAAATACTTATTTTCCACCCTAATTTGCAAATAAATTCTTTCCAAATCAGAGAATGTGATTGTCTGGATTTGTTTCCACATTTTGTCTCTCATAGTTGAGGTTTCCCTATGATGACAATTACAGGCCTCTCATCTTTTTAAGTGGGCGAACTTGCACAATTGGTGGCTGACTAAATGCTTTTTTGCCCCACTGTATATATATATATATATACAGTTGTGCTC
Source organism: Rana muscosa (assembly GCA_029206835.1). Taxonomy (NCBI): domain Eukaryota; kingdom Metazoa; phylum Chordata; class Amphibia; order Anura; family Ranidae; genus Rana; species Rana muscosa. The sequence continues at coordinate 490,798,046 of CM055127.1, read as the reverse complement.
ATAAGTTTACATACCCTAGCAGAATTTATGATTTCTTGGCCATTTTTCAGAGAATATGAATGAGAACCCAAAAACCTTTCTTTTTACTCTTGGTTAGTGTTTGGCTGAAGCCATTTATTATCAATCACCTGTGTTTACTCTTTTTTTATATCATAATGACAACAGAAACTCCCCAAATGACCCTGATCAAAAGTTTACATACCCTGGTGATTTTGGCCTGATAACATGCACACGAGTTGACACAAAGGGGTTTAAATGGCTATTAAAGGTAACCCTCCTCACCTGTGATCTGTTTGCTTGTACAGGGGGTCCCCGGGTTACGAACCCGTTAGGGACTTTCCTCCTGTTTGTAATCCGGAAATGTTCGTAAGTCGGGCCGCGCATGCACAGAACGACAATTACGGACATTTCCGATGTTCCGTCGAATGCCGTTCTGTGCATGCGCGGCCAATTACAGACATTTCCTACATGCTCCGAGGCTCCGTCTGGCCGCACATGCGCAGAACGGCAGATGGTTTGCGCAGAACGGCAGAGGGTCCCCACAGCGTTCCGTTCGTAAGTAGGAGTGGTTCGTAAGTCGGGCGTTAGTAAGTCGGGGACCCCCTGTAATTATTGTGTGTGTGTGTATAAAAGGTCAATGAGTTTCTGGACTCCTGACAGACCCTTGCATCTTCCATCCAGTGCTGCACTGACGTTTCTGGATTCTGAGTCATGGGGAAAGCAAAAGAATTGTCAAAGGATCTGCGGGAAAAGGTAGTTGAACTGTATAAAACAGGAAAGGGATATAAAAAGATATCCAAGGAATGGAGAATGCCAATCAGCAGGGTTCAAACTCTAATCAAGAAGTGGAAAATGAGGGGTTCTGGTGACACCAAACCACGGTCAGGGAGACCAACTAGAATTTCAGCCACAACTGCCAGGAAAATAGTTTGGGATGCAAAGAAAATCCTACAAATAACTTCAGGTGAAATACAGGACTCTCTGAAAACATGTGGTGTGGCTGTACAAGATGCACAATAAGGAGGCACTTGAAGAAAGATGGGCTGCATGGTCGAGTCACCAGAAGAAAGTCATTACTGCACAAATTCCACAAACTACGCTTACAATACGCCAAACAGCACAGGGACAAGCCTCAAATCTTCTGCCACAAAGTCATTTGGAGTGATGAGACCAAAATTGAGCTTTTTGGCCACAAATCCATAAACACTTTTTTTGGAGAGGAGCCAACAAGGCCTGTGATGAAAGGTCCACCATCCCTACTGTGAAACATGGAGGTGGATCGCTGATGTTTTGGGGGATGTGTGAGCTACAAAGGCACAAGAAATTTGGTCAAAATTGTTGGCAAGATGAATGTAGAATGTTATCAAATACTGGAGGAACATTTCATTCATCAGCCAGGAAGCTGCGCATGGGACGTACTTGGACATTCCAACATGACAATGATCCAAAACAGGAGGCCAAGTCAACCTGTCATTGGCTACAGCAGAATAAAGTGAAGGTTCTGGAGGGGCCATCTCAGTCTCCTGACCTCAATATCATTGAGCCCCTCTGGGGAGATCTCAAACGAGACAGCCCAAGAATTTACAGGAACTGGAAGAGGAATGGGGAGCTTTACCATCTGAGGAGATAAAGAGCCTCATCCACAAATTCCACAAAAGACTTCAAGCCGTCATTGATGGTAAAGGGGGAAAAACACGGTATTAAGAACTGGGGTATGTAAACTTTTGATCAGGGTAATTTGGGTAGTTTCTGTTTTCATTATGATGTAAAAAGAGAAAGACAGTTGACTGATAGTAAATGGCTTCAGCCAAACTCTAACCATGAGTGACAGAAAAGTTTTTGTGTTATCATTCATATTCTCTGAAAAATGGCCAAGAAATCATAAATTCTGCCAGCATAACCAATTCCCTGTTACAGATTTCCTGCAGTCATAGGTGTGTACCCCAAAGCTCAAACACATATGCGTGTATATACTGAAGGTGTCAGTAGGGCAGTGGATGGTGTCAGTAGTTTTTATTTTATTTTTATTATTTTTTTACAATTTTAGTTTTTTTTTTTTTTATTATTTAACTTTTTACACGTTTTTTAGGAGCTTCATTAGGGGGCTTTGGTGAAATATCAGGGGTCTAAACAGGGGAAATCTGTGCCACACAGGGTGATTTAGGGTGTGCCCAGGCACACCTGGCACACCCTGTGCGCACGTCTATGCCTGCAGTAGTTTGTGTCTCTGCCCCTCCCACAATGGGGAGATTTCCTGCAGTAGTTTGTGTCTCTGCCCCTCCCACAATGATGACATTTTCTCCAGTAGTTTGTGTCTCTGCCCCTCCCACAATGGGGAGATTTCCTGTAGTAGTTTGTGTCTCTGCCCCTCCCACAATGGTGACATTTTCTCCAGTAGTTTGTGTCTCTGCCCCTCCCACAATGGGGAGATTTCCTCCAGTAGTTTGTGTCTCTGCCCCTTCCACAATGGGGAGATTTCCTCCAGTAGTTTGTGTCTTTAGCCCTCCCACAATGGGGAGATTTCCTGCAGTAGTTTGTGTCTCTGCCCCTCCCACAATGGTGGTATTTTCTCCAGTAGTTTGTGTCTCTGCCCCTCCCACAATGGGGAGATTTCCTGCAGTAGTTTGTGTCTCTGCCCCTCCCACAATGGGGAGATTTCCTGCAGTAGTTTGTGTCTCTGCCCCTCCCACAATGGTGAGATTTTCTTGAAGTTTGTGTGTCTGCTTCTCCAACAATTTTATTTCGCTGCAGTATTTGTGTTTTAGCTCCTCCTACAATAGTGAGATTTCCCTTGAATACTTGTTTCTCTGCTCCGCCTACAACGGTGGGACTACAATGCAGTATTTGTATCTCGGCCCCTCCCACCTATTAAATATTTTTCTTGCAGTTGTTAAGAACCCAGTGTATGTTCAACAATATGTGTGAAGTTTTAGCTGTGATTGGAGACTTTTATCTGTACGTTTGTGTCGCCATAACAGGCGGTTATTTCCTATTGGTCACATAGTAATCCTGTTGCGCCGTGTATGGCAGCCGACTCTCCTCCCCGAGAATCAGATGGATGTCTGATTCCTGACTGACAGGTGTTTTCCGCATCACACAAACAAATCCGGAACCCGTCAATCATGGGTTGAGTCTGTTGTACGCTTTCCGCGCGGTCTGATAATATTGCTGCAATTGGTGAGCCGTTCCTCGGAGAGAGATGAGAAGACGGCGGACGCATTCTGAATCTTCTAATAAAATCCTCACAGGTGCAATCAGGGAGTTTTCACCCCCTCAAAAACAAGTTGCATTGGCGGTTGCGTCGCAGCGTCGCTACGCTTGTTGATCCTAATCAATTATCATCGTGTGATGGAATTGCTCGGTCTGCGCCTCTTGAGCGTATTCCATTACAGCGCAGTCCGGGTGCTCAGCTCTTTAATTTGTGCGCGCTCACGCCGTCCGCCATGCTGAGAGGCGCCTGTTTGTTCACCCACACGAGGAGCGTTGTACTCGTCCTTAATCTGCCTGCGCTGAGAGCTTATTTCACGGGGATGAGTTGTCCCGCGTCCTGGCGAAATCTCGCAATTACACTTCTCCCTAAATGAATACACAACTTCAAGACCGCCGACTTCCCAGCGCCATCCGAAGATGGAATAATGAGGGGTGAAGTCATTTCCCAACTCCGCTCCCAGGTCCCTGACAACTGACTACCTTTTAGTTGCCGCATTATCCTCTCTTCCTATTGGCAGATTACTTTTCTTGCCATTGGTCACCATATGGCTGCGTCTCAGTGCGCTCTGGAAAAAAAAAAATTGGCAAAATGTTGAGTACTGGTAATGCCGTGGTGCTCCTCCCACAATGGGGAGATTTTCCTGCAGTAGTTTGTGTCTCTGCCCCTCCCACAATGGTGAGATTTCCTGTAATAGTTTGTGTCTCTGCCCCCCCCCTACAATGATGAGATTTCCCCGCAGTAGTTTGTGTCTCTGCCCCCCCCCCCTACAATGATGAGATTTCCCTGCAGTAGTTTGTGTCTCTGCCCCTCCCACAATGATATTTCCCTTCGGTATTTGTGTCTTTGGCCCTCCCACAATGACATTTCCCTGCAGTTTTTGTATCTCCACCCCTCCCACAGTGATATTTCCCCTGTGGTATTCTTCTCTCTGCCCCTCCCACAATGATATTTCCCTGCAGTATTTGTATCTCCACCCCTCCCACAATGACATTTCCGTGCAGTATTTGTATCTCCACTCCTCCCACAGTGATATATCCCCTGTGGTATTCTTCTCTCTGCCCCTCCCACAATGATATTTCCCTGCAGTATTTGTATCTCCACCCCTCCCACAATGACATTTCCCTGCAGTATTTGTATCTCCACCCCTCCCACAGTGATATTTCCCCTGTGGTATTTGTCTCTCTGCCCCTCCCACAATGATATTTCCCTGCAGTTTTTGTATCTCCACCCCTCCCACAGTGATATTTCCCTGCAGTATTTGTCTCTCTACCCCTCCCACAATGACATTTCCCTGCAGTATTTGTATCTCCACCCCTCCCACAATGACATTTCCCTGCAGTATTTGTATCTCCACCCCTCCCACAGTGATATTTCCCCTGTGGTATTTGTCTCTCTGCCCCTCCCACAATGATATTTCCCTGCAGTTTTTGTATCTCCACCCCTCCCACAGTGATATTTCCCTGCAGTATTTGTCTCTCTACTCCTCCCACAATGACATTTCCCTGCAGTATTTGTATCTCCACCCCTCCCACAGTGATATTTCCCCTGTGGTATTCTTCTCTCTGCCCCTCCCACAATGATATTTCCCTGCAGTTTTTGTATCTCCACCCCTCCCACAGTGATATTTCCCCTGTGGTATTTGTCTCTCTACTCCTCCCACAATGACATTTCCCTGCAGTATTTGTATCTCCACCCCTCCCACAATGACATTTCCCTGCAGTATTTGTATCTCCACCCCTCCCACAGTGATATTTCCCCTGTGGTATTTGTCTCTCTACTCCTCCCACAATGATATTTCCCTGCAGTTTTTGTATCTCCACCCCTCCCACAGTGATATTTCCCCTGTGGTATTTGTGTCTCTACTCCTCCCACAATGACATTTCCCTGCAGTATTTGTATCTCCACCCCTCCCACAATGACATTTCCCTGCAGTATTTGTATCTCCACCCCTCCCACAGTGATATTTCCCCTGTGTTATTTGTCTCTCTGCCCCTCCCACAATGATATTTCCTTGCAGTTTTTGTGTCTTTGCTCCGCCTACAATGGTGGGACTTCAATGCAGAAATATGCAGAGTAATTTTGTGTCCCCACCAAGATATTGGCAATGTGAGATTTCAGTGCAGGGGATGAATATAGTTTTCCTCTCCGTAAGGTAAGTACAAAATATTAGTGGTCAAGTTAGTGTTGGTTGGAGGATTTGGAAAAGGTCAAGGTAGGGTTAAAGTGCAGTGGTGTGCTAGGTGTAAATAGAGCTGGTTAGACTAAATGTAATACACAGCAATTCCCGGCTGTCATTTTGACAGTCTGGGGAGAAACTGCGGAAGGATAAGAGAAAGACGTAGGAGATACGTCCCAACTTCCACAAAGCTTCTAGGACGTGTCTCCTACGTCCTCCTCTTATCCTTCCGCAGTTCCCCCCAGGCTGTCAAAATGACAGCCAGGAATTGCTGTGTATTACATTTATTCTAACCAGTTAGGAGATACGTCCCAACTTCCACAAAGCTTCTAGGACGTGTCTCCTACGTCCTTCTCTTCTCCTTCCGCAGTTCCCCCCAGGCTGTCAAAATGACAGCCAGGAATTGCTGTGTATTATATTTATTCTAACCAGTTAGGAGATACGTCCCAACTTCCACAAAGCTTCTAGGACGTGTCTCCTACGTCCTTCTCTTATCCTTCTGCAGTTCCCCCCAGGCTGTCAAAATGACAGCCGGGAATTGCTGTGTATTACATTTATTCTAACCAGCTAGGAGATACGTCCCAACTTCCACAAAGCTTCTAGGACGTGTCTCCTACGTCCTCCTCTTCTCCTTCCGCAGTTCCCCCCAGGCTGTCAAAATGACAGCCGGGAATTGCTGTGTATTACATTTATTCTAACCAGCTAGGAGATACGTCCCAACTTCCACAAAGCTTCTAGGACGTGTCTCCTACGTCCTTCTCTTATCCTTCCGCAGTTCCCCCAGGCTGTCAAAATGACAGCCGGGAATTGCTGTGTATTATATTTATTCTAACCAGCTAGGAGATACGTCCCAACTTCCACAAAGCTTCTAGGACGTGTCTCCTACGTCCTTCTCCTCTTCTCCTTCCGCAGTTTCTCCCCAGGCTGTCAAAATGACAGCCAGGAATTGCTGTGTATTATATTTATTCTAACCAGCTAGGAGATACGTCCCAACTTCCACAAAGCTTCTAGGACGTGTCTCCTACGTCCTTCTCCTCTTCTCCTTCCGCAGTTTCTCCCCAGGCTGTCAAAATGACAGCCAGGAATTGCTGTGTATTATATTTATTCTAACCAGCTAGGAGATACGTCCCAACTTCCACAAAGCTTCTAGGACGTGTCTCCTACGTCTATACTGGTGGCTTCAGAGTTGGATACATTTTAGGAGTCCCAGTGATTTGCTGACTAATTTTTAAAGGTGTGAGTTCCAGGGTTGTCGCCCTTCACTACCTGAACTTCTATCCCGCTGGATGGTGAAGATGGCGGCTCGCCGTGCCTGCGCCTTTAAAGTACAAGCCAGAAGCGGCAGCTCACCATCCTCCGCCCTCTTCTGATTTATATGATATAATTACCCGTCCTCTCAAATCGCTGGCAGATGTGTTATCCTTTCCGGCGTCATGTCAGTGTTCCGTACTGAGAATATTCCGCCGCAAATGGCAGCCGCGAGGCAGGACCAGCGCCGGGAACTCGCGCCTTTCTCGCCTCCCCTGACAAATCGCCGCAAGACATTTCCCCAGTGGAATATTCCGAGACGTCGGAGTGTCAGGAGGACAATAGAGTCCTCAGTGTGTGTGGCAGGTGGTGGGGAGAAGATGATGCGACATTTCTCATTTAATTATCCATCGCGGCCTCCGAACGTCTCGGAGCTGCCGATTGGCTGATCGGTGAACTCCGCGGCGGAGCGTGGCGAAGTTGTGATAGGTTTGGTGTAGAAAGAGATAATGATTCATAAATCGGCCTCCGCCGTGGTTCTGTCCGCCTTCCACCCATGTGCAGAAATTCATTTGTTCTATTTTCGTCATTTTTATGATTTCTGAAGATCTGCACTTCTTTGTTACAAAGTAAAACATTCACCCAAATGATACAAATTCACCCAAATGATACAAATTCACCTCTCCTGGACTGAAACGGCTTCCTCTGATCACGCTGCACACTGTGAGCTTCTCACCATGTGCATTAGAAGCTGCAGCAAGTCAGAGCTCACCTGGCTGGGGCACGTTCCAGCATCATCTATTCCTTTCCTCCCCAGCCGGACTGCCCCTGGCCCCGCCCCTGACTTTGAGCTAGCTGCAGCACCGTCACATGTGGGCGTTACCTATGCAAATACAGCCTTACCTAGGAACACCCACTCCTCCAGACTGACACCCGCCCATCAATGCAGTGATGGGAGAAGGTCATCGAGAGCCCAGGGTAAACGTGCAAAACTACCCTCCCCCCCCCAAGATGTATCATTATGTGTCAGCAAACCCCCCACAAAAATTGAGTAATAATCTGTATGCTTACCCCTTAAGTATAAATCCCCCTTTCTCCCAGTACAAATCCACCCCCCCTAAATTCCCCCACTTGGCACAAATCACCCCCCCCCCCCCACAAATCCTCTACCCCTCAAATTCTCCAAGCACTAATCCCTCCCCCCCACACACACAAATTTTCCCTCCTAGCACAAATACCCCCCAATCATTGCTACTAGCGCAAATCTCCACCCCCCCCAAACCAAAAATTCCCTTCTCAGCAGAAATCCCGCCCCCCTTACCATATAACCTCTTCTAACACAACCCCCCCCCCCTGAATCCCCCCTCCTACCACAAATCCTCTACCCCTCAAATTCTCCAAGCACTAATCCCTCCCCCCACACACACAAATTTTCCCTCCTAGCACAATTACCCCCAATCATTGCTACTAGCGCAAATCCCTCCCCCCTCCAAAGAAAAATTCTCCTCTTGGCAGAAATCCCCTCCTCTACCATATTACCTTTTCTTTTTTGTACATCACGGGACACAGAGCGACATAGTCATTACTAATGGGTTATATAGATACCGTCAGGTGCTGGCACTGGCAACTTCCAAAACCGGAAGTACCCTCCCCTATATAAGCCCCTCCCATCCGGGAGCACCTCAGTTTTTTGCCAGTGTCTAAGGTGTTGGCCAAGAAGAAACATGTGTTTTTCACTGAGCTTGCGTACAGGTTCTTTTGGGCCTCAGTAAGCTATTCCGGATCCGACCAAAAAAGCTTCATAGCTAAACGGTCGGTACCCGGGCCTTGCAGAGAAGAGCAAGGTTTTGCCTGTAATGCTTCTCTTAGGAGAGCTGGACCCTGGGATCCAGAGCTCTGGTCATACCCACGACCAAGATGTTTTCTGTGCAGGGTGCTATACAGGTCCAGGGGAGTGGAATCCTTGGGAACCCGGTCCCTGAAGGTTTGATTACAATGCCTGCCGTGATAGGTGAAGTTTGGGCTTTTGTGGACCAAACAAAGTCCTGCGGCGGGGAACAGGTAAGTGGGGGCCCCCAGGAACTTGGTTCTATTGGGGGACCCCCAAGCCTAATTTGTCTTTCTGTCTGTTACCTAATGGTATTCCCGCAAAATTCTGTGCATGCCTGTAACTACTAAAAAAAAAATGTAATAATTTTTAATGGTGGTCAAGAAAAAAAAAAAAAAAAAAAAAAAAATGTTTTTATATATATTTAATATATTAGACTGCGGTACCTGTGTTTGTCCACTAGAGGCCGCTGTGGAATGTTTTCTTGTCATGTGGACTAGCTTCTTCTCAGCAGAGCAAAGTCCAGGCAGATGGTGAGTTCTCTTATAGGAAACTGCTTCCTCTGCCATGTTGCAGTGTTTGTCCATCCCCCGGCCTGCGGCAAAGAGGGGCCCTGGCTCCTGTCCCTTGTTACCTTATTTGAAATTAGCGCCGAAGGCGCACGTGCCCGCGCGCGTGCGCGTGCACGCGCCTCTATATATAGAGGTGAGCCGGGAAAGGGGGCGGAGCCTGGGGGATGACGCTCTGTGCGCGCCGCAGCGCTTCTGCGCATGTGCGGGCGTCCCAGCAGTTTTAAAAAAAACACAATATTGTAGTGAGCTGGCTATGAAGTACAGAGACAGAGCTGGCAACATTTAAAGGCATACAGCAAGCGGTTGATACAGGCATCCCCTAGAAAGGCACATTAGTAGACACCAACTGTGATATAGCAGCAATTGTGCTAGACTATTCTCAGTAAAAGTGGTGTATTACGGCTGGAATACCTCAGCTTTAGGCTTAGGAATATGCCGTCCAGAAGCTCCGGAACTGAATCTTCCAGGAAGCGAAGGGGGTCTCATCGGGCTCTGAGGATCTTGGGCATACTTCTGCTGCACCAGTCTCCCCTGAAGTTCAGAGGTAAGTGACCATAGAGACCCCGCAGGGGTACTTGGTACTGTGGCTGTCCTCAGTTCACCTGCTCCTGTGTATGTAACAGAGGAGGTTTTTTCCTCAGCTCTGGGAGGATTAGAGAGAGATTGTCAACATTTATCGCTGCCTCCCTGTCAGGGAAAGCACGCCCGATCTCCGTCTCCTCCTTCAGAGTGCCTGTTAGCAGAGCAACAGTCCCATACAGGGATCGACCTGCCTGAAGGGGATCAGGATAAGGTTGATTCTGTTATAGAGGAATCAACAGTGGGGGAACCTTTTCTCAGCATCTCAAGCTGAAAGATTATGGGTTCAGTCTCTGACTAACATGGTCCGATCAGCATTTAAAAATGCACCTTGCGGAACCATCAACCACTACTGTATCCTCGTTGGGGTCGCTAGAAGCCCCCAGACTGTTTGTTCTTTTCCACTTCACCCTTTACTGAAAGGGCTCATTTTCCAGGATTGGGAACGTCCTGAGAAAATATTTATTCCCCCAAGAGATTTCCGGTGGTCTATCCCATGGAGGATAAGTTCATCAAAAAAAAAAAAAAAAATGGAAGGTCCCTACAGTGGACGCAGCCATCTCTTGTATGTATAAATCACTGACATGTCCAGTGGATAATGTCCAAATGTTCAAGAACCCAATAGATAAAAGATTGGAGTCCTTATGAAAATCTGCTTGGTGATACAACCAGCAGTAGCAGCTATTGGGGTCTGCTAAGCAGTGAAGGATCAGTTGAAACAGGTCTTGAGGGACTTGACAGATCAGCAGGCTTTGCCCTAGCTGATCTACCTAGAGCCTTAGGCTTTGCGGTTGACGCCATAGAGGATTCAGTCCATCAGGCCTCCCGCCTTACGCTGTCTATAGTACATATGCGTAGGCTCCTATGGCTCAAAAACTGGTCTGCTGAAGCTCCCTGTAAAGAATGGCTGGTTAGCGTCCCATTTCATGGTGAACGCTTATTCAGGGAAAACCTGGACAAATATATCCAGAAAATTTCCAGCGGTAAAAATACGCTCTTGCCGGTTAAAAGCAGAGTTAGAGGTCCCTCTTTAAGAGGCCTGCTTCTCCAGTCCCTGGGGCATCGGCTGTGTAACAGTTCCGACGGCCTCCTCGGTCAAATCCCGGGGGTAAAAAACAGGGACAGTAGCAGGGTAATGAGAAACCCTGGGTCAGGGGAGGTACAAAACCTCCCCCAAAGTTAAATTCATTGAAGCCCCCACTCGGTCGGGTGGGGGGAGGACTCCAGTTGTTCGCAAGAGACCTGGCGGGACACGATCAAGACAGATAGGTGCTCTCCGCAGTAGGTTTGGGATACAGTTTGGAGTTAAAAGACTCTCCTCCTTCCCATTTTTGAGGTCAAACGTGCCAAGGGATCCCCGGAAGAGAGAGTCCCTCCTGTTGGCACTAGAACAACTATTGCTCCAAGGAGTAATTATGGAGGTTCCCCTGGAAGAATGAGGGTTCGGGTTTTACTCAAACCTCTTTACAGTCCCGAAGCAAACGCGGACGGGAGGCCCATATTAATTCTAAAAGGGCTATACAAATTCCTGTATATCAGGTCTTTCCGATGGAGTCGATCCGATCGGTGGCCACTGCCCTACAAGGGGAGGATTGGTTAGCCACGATCGACATCAAAGATGCTTATTTGCACATTCCCATCTTTCCAGTCCACCAAAAATTTCTACGCTTTGCAGTAGAAGGGCGCCATTTTCAGTTCAGAGCCTTACCCTTCGGTTTGGCCACAGCACCACGAGTGTTTACAAAAATTCTGGCCCTTTATTGGCCAATCTAAGAACACAAGGTGTAATGATAATGGCATATCTGGATGACTTGTTGCTGATAGACCACTCAGTGAAAAAACTAGACGTGGTCGTTCACAAGACGATCAAGTATCTGGAATCTCACGGTTGGATTATCAACCGAGACAAGTCAGCCCTAAAAACCAGTCAAAAGTCTGGAATACTTGGGGCTAAGGTTGGATTCAGGCCAGAGAAAAATATTCTTGCCTCGAGGAAAGGTGTTGTCTTTGAAAGATTTGATCCACTTAGTGGGTACAAAAAAAGACAGCCGTCCATACGCCTGTATATGAGGCTGCTGGGAAAGATGGTGGCATCATTCGAAGCAGTACCCTACGGTCAATTCCATTCAAGGAATTTGCAAGGGGCCATACTGTCAGCCTGGAACAAAAAAAAAATTCAGGCCCTAGACTTACAATGTCCTTGTCCCCTTCCGTTCGCAAGAACCTCCGTTGGTGGTTGGTTTCCCAGAATCTGGAAAAAAGGAAATCCTTCAGTCTGATTTCTTGGGAGGTGGTCACTACAGATGCCAGCCTTATAGGCTGGGGAGCAGTACTGGAGCAATAGTCTCTCCAGGGCAGATGGTCGGATGCAGAAAAGGCCCTGCCCATCAATCTCTTAGAGATACGAGCAGCCCGGTATGCCCTAGTAGCATGGACATCCAAACTCCAAGGGTCCCCTGTCAGAATTCAATCAGACAATGCCACAGCAGTGGCATATATCAATCATCAGGGGGGCACCAGGAGTCGTGCAGCCCAGAGGGAAGTAAATTACATCCTGAAATGGGCAGAAAAAATATGTCCCAGCCATATCTGCGGTATTCATTCCAGGAGTGGAGAATTGGAAGGCGGACTTTCTAAGTCGCCAGCAATTAGGCCCAGAGGAAGGGTCCCTTCACCCCGAGGTTTTCTGGACAATATGTCAGCGGTGGGGAACATCGGATGTAGATCTTCTAGCATCCAGATTCAACGCAAAGGGGGACAGGGTTGTCTCTCGGACAAGGGATCCCCTAGCTTGCGGCTCGGATGCCCTAGTGTTCCCTTGGGATCAGTTCAAGCTGATATATGCATTCACACCGCCACAATGGTTACCTCGATTACTCCGCAGAATCAGGGTAGAAAAGAAACCAGTGATTCTGGTGGCTCCAGCGTGGCCCCGAAGAGCGTGGTACGTGGAGATTGTAAAATGTCAGTGGGGAGTCCTTGGACTCTCCCACATCGTCCGGACCTGCTTTCGCAAGGACCGATATACCACCCTTCCTTACCAGCCCTAGGTTTGACGGCCTGGCTATTGAAGCCCACATTCTAAAAAAGAGAGGGCTCTCTAATTCTGTGGTATCTACCATGATCAATGCCAGGAAGCCGGTATCCAGGCAGATCTACTATAGAATCTGGAAGGCGTACATCGCCTGGTGTGAGGCCAGGAAATGGCATCCACGTAAGTACGTAATAGGTAGGAGTCTGGACTTCCTACAATGGGCTGTAGATAGGAAGCTTGCCTTGAGTATTATCAAGGGTCAGATTTCGGCCTTGTCAATATTTTTTCAAAGGCCCTTGGCTTCGCATTCACTAGTCAAAGCCTTTATACAAGGAGTGATGCGTATTAGTCCTCCGGTTAATATTCCCATATGTCCATGGGATCTAAACTTGGTTCTGTCGGTTCTACAGAAACAACCATTTGAACCATTACAGCATATTTCTTTAGTGCTTCTCACCAGGAAATTGATTTTTCTAGTAGCCATTTGTTCGGCTAAAAGAGTATCGGAATTAGCAGCTATGTCCTGTAAGGAGCCATATCTGGTTATCCATAAGGACAGAGTAGTGTTACGTCCTCATCCAGCCTTTCTTCCTAAGGTGGTATCGAGGTTTCATTTGAACCAAGATGTGGTTCTTCCTTCTTTTTTCCCCAGACCTACTTCGGTAGAGGAAAAGTTATTGCATTCTTTGGATGTAGTAAGAGCAGTTAAAGCTTATCTAAAAGCCACTGCTCAGATTCGCAGAACGGATACTTTGTTTATTCTGCCGGAAGGCCCCAGAAAGGGTCAGGCAGCGTCAAAATCTACTTTAGCCAAGTGGATTCGACAGGTCATAATGCAAGCCTATAGCTTGAGAAGGAGACCGCCTCCGTTCAAAGTTAGGGCGCACTCCACGAGAGCAGTTGGAACTTCATGGGCAGTGCATCACCAGGCCTCCCTGGCGCAAATCTGTAAGGCCGCAACATGGTCTTCGGTACACACGTTTACTAGGTTCTACCAGGTGGACGTTAGAAGTCAGGAGGATGTCGCCTTTGGGCGCAGTGTGTTGCAGGGCCGCAAAAGATCCTCATGTCTGATAGCGCTCAGCTTATATATGGTGTATCCCCCCCCTCATTTGGCATTGCTTTAGGACATCCCATTAGTAATGACTAAGTCGCTCTGTGTCCCGTGATGTACGAGAAAGAAAATAGGATTTTTATAACAGCTTACCTGTAAAATCCTTTTCTTGGAGTACATCACGGGACACAGAGCTCCCGCCCCTCTTTGGGGACACTTATTGCTTTGCTACAAAACTGAGGTGCTCCCGGATGGGAGGGGCTTATATAGGGGAGGGTACTTCCGGTTTTGGAAGTTGCCAGTGCCAGCACCTGACGGTAACTATATAACCCATTAGTAATGACTATGTCGCTCTGTGTCCCGTGATGTACTCCAAGAAAAGGATTTTACAGGTAAGCTGTTATAAAAATCCTATTTTCTAGCACAACCCCCCCTCCGAACCCCCCTCCTACCACAAATCCTCTACCCCTCAAATTTCTCCTCCAAGCACAATTCCCCCCCCCCCCCACTGCTTGCATTAATCCCTCCCCCACACACACAAATTTTCCCTCCTAGCACAATTACCCCCAATCATTGCTACTAGCGCAAATCCATCCCCCCCCCCCTCCAAAAAAAAATTCCCCTCTCAGCAGAAATCTCCCCCCCTTATCATATTACCTTTTCTAGCACAACCCCCCCCCCCCGAATCCCCCCTCCTACCACAAATCCTCTACCCCTCAAATTTTTCCTCCAAGCACAAATCTCCCCCCCCCCAAACCAAAAATTCCCTTCTCAGCAGAAATCCCGCCCCCCTTACCATATAACCTCTTCTAACACAACCCCCCCCCCTGAATCCCCCCTCCTACCACAAATCCTCTACCCCTCGAATTTCCCCTCCAAGCACAAATCCCCCCCCCCCCACACACACACACAAATTTTCCCTCCTAGCACAAATGCCCCCCAATCATTGCTACTAGCGCAAATCCCTCCCCCCTCCAAAGAAAAATTCTCCTCTTGGCAGAAATCCCCTCCTCTACCATATTACCTTTTTCTAGCACAACCCCCCCCTCCGAACCCCCCTCCTACCACAAATCCTCTACCCCTCAAATTTCTCCTCCAAGCACAATTCCCCCCCCCCCCACTGCTTGCATTAATCCCTCCCCCACACACACAAATTTTCCCTCCTAGCACAATTACCCCCAATCATTGCTACTAGCGCAAATCCATCCCCCCCTCCAAAAAAAAATTCCCTTCTCAGCAGAAATCTCCCCCCCTTATCATATTACCTTTTCTAGCACAACCCCCCCCCCCGAATCCCCCCTCCTACCACAAATCCTCTACCCCCTCAAATTTTTCCTCCAAGCACAAATCCCCCCCTCCCACTGCTTGCATTAGTCCCTCCCCCACACACACTCGTTTTCCCTCCTAGCACAATTGCCCCCAATCATTCCTACTAGCACAAATCTCCACCCCCCCAAACCAAAAATTCCCCTCTCAGCAGAAATCCCCCCCCCACACACATTTTCCGTCCTAGCACAAATGCTCCCCAATCATTCCTACTAGTACAAAACATTCCCCTCTCAGCAGAAATCCCCCCCCCCCTTACCATATTACCTTTTCTAGCACGAATCCCCCCTCCTACCACAAATCCTCTACCCCTCGAATTTCTCCTCCAAGCACAAATGCTCTAGCCCATCCCTCCCCCCAAATCCCCCCTCCTAGCACACCTCTCAAAATTTCCTCTCCTAGAACAATTCTTACCCCCTTCCAACCCCCCCCCCCTTCAATTCACCCTGCCAATACAAATTCCCTTCCCCCCCAATCTGCTTGTGGTGCCCGCACCTCTCCACCTCACATGATACCCCAGTGCCCAGGGAAACAATCCCTCCTGCCCACCCCTTGTCCCGGCCCTGCATCAATGCATATTGATATTTGCACGTCTCCTCCCAAGAGCCCACGGCTTGCATCAGGGATGTGGGCTCCTACAGCCCCCTGCTGACCACTCCCACTAGCCATGATCTGCCTGCATTGCATAGAGAAGCACAGAGGTCCAGTGATGATGTCACTGGCTCTAAAATAAAAAAATAAGGTGTGTAAAGAAAAAGGAAAGGTTGTCATTAAACATTTTACTAGCATGCTGATGGGGGGAACCAGGAAGGACAAAATGTAATCAGAGTTAATTATTTAAATATGCCAACCAAAATGTACTGAACCATGCGGGCCTCACTTCATTCCTGCTGGGCGCACAGTACCAATGTTGTTTGCTGGTCCTGGCTCTGCAGAGGACAGGTAGATGTCCCCTCGGGGAAGAATCTGTCTGTCTATGGCTGACCCCAATCCCTAATAGATAATACACAAGAGGAATACCCTCCAATTTTGTGAGACAAATCTGCCACCCCCATTCATAAAATCCCCCAAAATTCGAGGGTCTTCCTCGTCTCTATATATTGAGGGTCTTCCTCGTCTCTATATATTGTAGACATGTGCAGGATGAAAAAAAAAAGATTTCGATTCATAAATTTGTTTAGTTCAATTTGTTTAATTTGTTTCATTTATTTGTATTCTAATCGATTCGAATTTAGATCAATCCGAAAAGTTTTCGAATCAATTTTGAATGGTTTTCGATTGCGAAAAGTTTTACAATTTCCAAAGAGAATAAAGTAGAATAGAACAAAAAAATATAGAATAGAATAGAAAAGAATAGAATAGAATTTAATAGAGTAAAACAGATCAAAATAGGATAGAAAAGAAAAGAATAGAATGGAATTGAAAAGAAAAGAAAAAGAATAGAATTAAATAGATTATAACCATCTTCTGAAATTCAAATAGAATTATAAAAACAATAGAATAAAAGTAGAATATAAATAATATAACCATTTTCCAAAATTCAAATAGAATCAACTTGAATTTGAAAAGAATAGCGTAGAATAGAAAACACAATAGTATAGAAAAAAACAACTGAATAGAATGAATATTAATATAGAGATCTTCCTATACTAATCTATTCTATTCAAATTCTAATTGATTCTATTTGAATTTTGGGAAATGTTTATCGTCTTACTATTCTATTTTTTTTTTTTTTATTCTTTTTCTATTTGTTTATTCTCTTCTTTTATTTCCTATTCTATTCAATTTTATTCTATTCTAAAGTTATATTTCGGAAGATGGTTATATTCTTTCTATGCTATTCTATTCTATTGGTTTTTTTTCTATACTATTCTGGTATTTCTATTCTATACTAATTTATTATTTTCTATTCTCTTCAAATTGCTTCTACTTGAATTATGGGAAATGGTTATATTCTATTCTATTGGGTTTTTTTATTATTATTTTCTATTCTTTTCTATTCTATTATTTTCTTATGTATTCAAATTTATTCAATTTGAAATTCGAATTTCAGAAGATGGTTATATTCTTTCTATGTTATTCTATTCTATTTCTTTCTATTATATTCTAGTCTA
Organism: Rana muscosa; assembly: GCA_029206835.1. Lineage (NCBI taxonomy): Eukaryota > Metazoa > Chordata > Amphibia > Anura > Ranidae > Rana > Rana muscosa. Next base: position 490,780,904 of record CM055127.1, on the reverse strand, counting down.
CTCAGTTTTTTATTTTCTATTCTATTTTGTCCTGTTACTCTATTTTATTCTATTCTTTTATATTTTCTGTTATATTATTTTCTATTCTATTATTTGTTTTTTATTCTACTCCTTTATTTTCTATTCTATTTTATTCTCTTTGGAAATTCAAAAAATATTCTAATTCGAATTTCATCCAATTTTTTTTTTGTTATTTTGGATTCATTTAAATTCTGTACTATTGTTGTTCTATACTAATTTATTATTTTCTATTTAACTTCAAATTGCTTCTACTTGAATTATGGGAAATGGTTATATTCGATTCTATTGTTTTTTTATTATTACTATTTTCTATTCTTTTCTATTCTATTCTTTTCTTATGTATTCAAATTCAAATTTATTCTATTTGAAATTTCGAATTTCAGAAGATGGATATATTCTTTCTACGTTATTATATTCTATTTCTTTCTATTGTATTCTAGTCTACTCAGTTTTTTATTTTCTATTCTATTTTGTTCTGTTACTCTATTTTATTCTATTCTTTTATATTTTCTGTTATATTATTTTATATTCCATTATTTGTTTTCTATTCTACTCTATTTTCTATTTTATTTTATTCTCTTTGGAAATTCAAAAACTATTCTAATTGGAATTTCATCCAAATTTTTTTGGTTATTTTGGATTCGTTTAAATTCGGTACTATTGTTGTTCAGAAATTCGGCTAAATCTTTGTCAGAATTACAATTCAGAACAAAACGGCCGGCACATGTCTAATATATCGGGACGAAGGCACTTCCACCCTTCCACCGTCTTCCACATATCAGTAGTGACAGCTGGTCGGTATTGGGTGAAAAGTTTTTCCTCTCACACAGCCAGTGCCGGCGGGTTTTTGGGTCGCCAGCTCGGATTCCCATCCCAGAGCGCCCGTCCCGGAGAATAGGAGGAAGATTCAGTGTCTCGCCTTTGTCCCGCTGATGAAGGGATGTGTGTGGTCGGCTGCCAGAACCCGACGAATAAAAAGTGTCTGTGACCTGGATTCCCATTATGTCAGAGAATTTGAGCCTGAATGGCGAGATTGTTTATTTAACCTTGTGTGCCGCGGACGCAACGTTTCCGCCAGTCACGCTCCCCGCCGAACCGCGTGACGTCAGGGCGCTCCCATTGTCGGGCCGAGGTCGGGTTCCAACTGGGACTGTCCATTGGAAGGTTGGAGCCGTCCCCGGCACAATGGACACAGACATGTCCTCTGAAGTGTCGTCTTTCATTTGTGCCGGCGGCTCTGTGTGGTTTTTACCAAGTGAAAGCGTTATGGAAAGTTTATGCAGAACTGGTGTGCCCGGGCGTATGTGGCACAAAAATGGCAAGTTTAATTAAGGAGGGTCATTAATGTTGTTCTTAAGTGCCACTAATTGTATTGTAAGGATTAAAGGGGACCTGTCATTAAATACTGCACTGCACTGGAATGAATAGGCACAATATTTTATTTACACCAATCAGCCATAACTTTATGACCACTGGCACCTGCAGCTCTTGTGGGATGTTCCCGGTCTGCAGTGGTCAGGACCGACCAAAAGTGGTCCAAGGAAGGCAAACCAGCCAACCGGTAACATGGTCTTGCGTCGTCGAGGCTCATTGATGGAGGTGGGAGGGAAGGCTCCTTGATGGAGGTGGGGGAGGGAAGGCTCCTTGATGGAGGTGGGGGAGGCTCCTTTATGGAGGTGGGGGAGGCTCCTTGATGGAGGTGGGGGAGGCTCCTTTATGGAGGTGGGGGAGGCTCATTGATGGAGGTGGGGGAGGCTCCTTTATGGAGGTGGGGGAGGCTCCTTGATGGAGGTTGGGGGAGGCTCCTTTATGGAGGTGGGGGAGGCTCATTGATGGAGGTGGGGGAGGGAAGGCTCCTTGATGGAGGTGGGGAAGGAAAGGCTCCTGGATGGAGGTGGGGGGAGGCTCCTTTATGGAGGTGGGGGAGGCTCCTTTATGGAGGTGGGGGAGGCTCCTTTATGGAGGTGGGGAGGGAAGGCTCATTGATGGAGGTGGGGCTGGAAAGCTCATTGATGGAGGTGGGGCTGGAAAGCTCATTGATTGAGGTGGGGCTGGAAAGCTCATTGATGGAGGTGGGGCTGGAAAGCTCATTGATGGAGGTGGGGCTGGAAAGCTCATTGATGGAGGTGGGGCTGGAAAGCTCATTGATGGAGGTGGGGCTGGAAAGCTCATTGATGGAGGTGGGGCTGGAAAGCTCATTGATGGAGGTGGGGGAGGGAAGGCTCATTGATGGAGGTGGGGGAGGGAAGGCTCATTGATGGAGGTGGGGCTGGAAAGCTCATTGATGGAGGTGGGGCTGGAAAGCTCATTGATGGAGGTGGGGAGGGAAGGCTCATTGATGGAGGTGGGGAGGGAAAGCTCATTGATGAAGGTGGGGAGGGAAGGCTCATTGATGGAGGTGGGGGAGGGAAGGCTCATTGATGGAGGTGGGGGAGGGAAGGCTCGTAAATGGAGGTGGGAAGTGAAGGCTCGTAAATGGAGGTGGGAAGTGAAGGCTCGTTGATGGAGGTGGGAAGTGAAGGCTCGTTGATGGAGGTGGGAAGTGAAGGCTCGTTGATGGAGATGGGGAGGGAAGGCTCATTGATGCAGGTGGGGGAGGGAAGACTCGTTGATGGAGGTGGGGGAGGGAAGACTCGTTGATGGAGGTGGGGGAGGGAAGACTCGTTGATGGAGGTGGGGGAGGGAAGACTCGTTGATGGAGGTGGGGGAGGGAAGACTCGTTGATGGAGGTGGGGGAGGGAAGGCTCGTTGATGGAGGTGGGAAGTGAAGGCTCGTTGATGGAGGTGGGAAGTGAAGGCTCGTTGATGGAGGTGGGAAGTGAAGGCTCGTTGATGGAGGTGGGAAGTGAAGGCGCGTTTATGGAGGTGGGAAGGGAAGGCTCGTTGATGGAGGTGGGGAGGGAAGGCTCGTTGATGGAGGTGGGGGATGGAAGACTCGTTGATGGAGGTGGGGGAGGGAAGACTCGTTGATGGAGGTGGGGGAGGGAAGACTCGTTGATGGAGGTGGGGGAGGGAAGACTCGTTGATGGAGGTGGGGGAGGGAAGACTCATTGATGGAGGTGGGGGAGGGAAGACTCATTGATGGAGGTGGGGAGGGAAGGCTCGTTGATGGAGGTGGGAAGTGAAGGCTCATTGATGGAGGTGGGGGAGGGAAGACTCATTGATGGAGGTGGGGGAGGGAAGACTCATTGATGGAGGTGGGGGAGGGAAGACTCATTGATGGAGGTGGGGGAGGGAAGACTCATTGATGGAGGTGGGGGAGGGAAGGCTCGTTGATGGAGGTGGGAAGTGAAGGCTCATTGATGGAGGTGGGAAGTGAAGGCTCGTTGATGGAGGTGGGAAGTGAAGGCTCATTGATGGAGGTGGGGAGGGAAGACTCATTGATGGAGGTGGGGGAGGGAAGACTCATTGATGGAGGTGGGGGAGGGAAGACTCATTGATGGAAGTGGGGGAGGGAAGACTCATTGATGGAGGTGGGGGAGGAAGACTCATTGATGGAGGTGGGGGAGGGAAGACTCATTGATGGAGGTGGGGGAGGGAAGGCTCGTTGATGGAGGTGGGAAGTGAAGGCTCATTGATGGAGGTGGGAAGTGAAGGCTCGTTGATGGAGGTGGGAAGTGAAGGCGCGTTGATGGAGGTGGGGAGGGAAGGCTCGTTGATGGAGGTGGGGAGGGAAGGCTCGTTGGTGGGGAGGGAAGACTCGTTGATGGAGGTGGGAAGTGAAGGCTTGTTGATGGAGGTGGGGATAGAAAGGTGCCAGAACACAGAGCTCCACAGTTTGTTGTGTATGGGAATGTGTAGCTGCAGACTGGTCAGACCTGTGTCCACAGCCAAAAGCGCCTACAATGGGCACATGAGCATCAGAACTGGACCACGTAGCATTGGAAGAAGGTGGCCTGGTCTGATGAATTCAAGAATGGTTTGAGGAACACAACAATGAGTTTGAGGTGTTGACTCTCATTTCTCCAGATCCCAATCCAATTGAGCATCTGTGGGATGTGCTGACGAAACATGTCCGATCCACGGAGGCCCCACCTCATAACCTACAGGATTTAAAGGATCTTCTACTGAGGGCTTGGTGCCAGAAACCACCGCATACCTTCAGAGGTCTAGTGGAGTCCATGCCTGGATGGGTCAGGGCTGTTTTGGCGGCAATAGGGGGACCTAATAATTTTTTATAGAAATAATGGCATCCATGGGTATCTACAGAGGACAGCATGATTCTGTGCGGTGTGGGAAAACTCACAATTCTGCGTGCGTTCTCGGTTAAATCCCATCAACAAAAAAAGTAGCTTAATTGCAATAAACAAAAATCACTGAATGTATTTGTGACTTTACAGGCAATCCCATCCTATGAAGGAACATCGTTACATTGTAGAAGGTAGAATCTATCTGATGAGGTTCTGATACAATGTGCCAATATTTCTTCATAGGTAGTGATTGCCGGGAGAGTTTTAAATGATAGATCTGATACTATACTATAGGGGCCCGGCTGCAGTCGGAGACTTTAGATCTGATACTATACTGTAGGGGCCCGGCTGCGGTCAGAGATTTTAGGTCTGATATTATATTATAGGGGCCCGGCTGCAGTTGGTAACATTAGTTAATTGTACTACTATAGGGTCTGATATTATATTATAGGGACCCGGCTGCGGTCGGTAATATTAGTTCTGATACTGCCATCAGTGATATTAGTTCTGATATTATATTACAGGGGACCACCAACGGTTGGTGATATTAGATCTGATATTATATTATAGGGGCCCGAATGCGGTCGGTAATATTAGTTCTGATATTATACTATAGGGGGCCCGGCTGCGGTCAGTAATATTAGTTTTTATGTTTTATTATAGGCTATAGGTTTATTAAGGCTGCAGTCAGTAATATTGGTATTATATTACTCTATAGGGGCCCGGCTGCGGTCGGTAATATTCGTTCTGATATTATATTATAGGGGCCCGGCTGCAGTCAGTAATAGTTATTTTTAATCTATAGGGGCCCGGCTGCCATCGTTAATTGTTTTTCTACAGGGGCCCGGCTGCGGTTGGAGATATTAGATCTGATATTATACTATAGGGGCCCAGGTGTAGTCAGTGATATTAGTTAATTGTTATTCTATAGGGGCCCCGGCTGCGGTCGGTGATAATAGTTCTAATGTTATTCTATAGGGCCCGGCTGCGGTCGGTGATAATAGTTCTGATGTTATACTATAGGGGCCCGGCTGCAGTCGGTGATTATAGTTCTGATGTTATACTATAGGGGCCCGGCTGCGGTCGTTAATTGTTATTCTACAGGGGCCCGGCTGCGGTTGGAGATATTAGATCTGATATTATACTATAGGGGCCCGGCTGCAGTCAGTGATATTAGTTAATTGTTATTCTATAGGGGCCCGGCTGCGGTCGGTGATAATAGTTCTGATGTTATACTATAGGGGCCCCGGCTGCGGTCGTTAATTGTTATTCTACAGGGGCCCGGCTGCGGTTGGAGATATTAGATCTGATATTATACTATAGGGGCCCGGCTGCAGTCAGTGATATTAGTTAATTGTTATTCTATAGGGGCCCGGCTGCGGTCGGTGATAATAGTTCTGATGTTATACTATAGGGGCCCGGCTGCGGTCGTTAATTGTTACTCTACAGGGGCCCGGCTGCGGTTGGAGATATTAGATCTGATATTATACTATAGGGGCCCGGCTGCAGTCAGTGCAGTCAGTGATATTAGTTAATTGTTATTCTACAGGGCCCCGGCTGCGGTTGGAGATATTAGATCTGATATTATACTATAGGGGCCCGGCTGCAGTCAGTGATATTAGTTAATTGTTATACTATAGGGGCCCGGCTGCGGTCAGTGATAATAGTTCTGATGTTATACTATAGGGGCCCGGCTGCGGTCACAGTCAGTGGAAGGTTATATCAATAATAGGATTTTTATAACAGCTTACCTGTAAAATCCTTTTCTTGGAGTACATCACGGGACACAGAGCGACATAGTCATTACTAATGGGTTATATAGATACCGTCAGGTGTTGGCACTGGCAACTTCCAAAACCGGAAGTACCCTCCCCTATATAAGCCCCTCCCATCCGGGAGCACCTCAGTTTTGTAGCAAAGCAATAAGTGTCCCCAAAGAGGGGCGGGAGCTCTGTGTCCCGTGATGTACTCCAAGAAAAGGATTTTACAGGTAAGCTGTTATAAAAATCCTATTTTCTTTTTCGTACATCACGGGACACAGAGCGACATAGTCATTACTAATGGGATGTCCTAAAGCAATGCCAAATGAGGGGGGGGATACACCATATATAAGCTGAGCGCTATCAGACATGAGGATCTTTTGCGGCCTGCAACACACTGCGCCCAAAGGCGACATCCTCCTGACTTCTAACGTCCACCTGGTAGGACCTAGTAAACGTGTGTACTGAAGACCATGTTGCGACCTTACAGACTTGAGCCAGGGAGGCCTGGTGATGCACTGCCCATGAAGTTCCAACTGCTCTCGTGGAGTGCGCCCTAACTTTGAACGGAGGCGGTCTCTTTCTCAAGCCATAGGCTTGTATTATGACCTGTCGAATCCACTTGGCTAAAGTAGATTTTGACGCTGCCTGACCCTTTCTGGGGCCTTCCGGCAGAATAAACAAAGTATCCGTTCTGCGAATCTGAGCAGTGGCTTTTAGATAAGCTTTAACTGCTCTTACTACATCCAAAGAATGCAATAACTTTTCCTCTACCGAAGTAGGTTTGGGGAAAAAAGAAGGAAGAACCACATCTTGGTTCAAATGAAACCTCGATACCACCTTAGGAAGAAAGGCTGGATGAGGGCGTAACACTACTCTGTCCTTATGGATAACCAGATATGGCTCCTTACAGGACATAGCTGCTAATTCCGACACTCTTTTAGCCGAACAAATGGCTACTAGAAAAATCAATTTCCTGGTGAGAAGCACCAAGGAAATATGCTGTAATGGTTCAAATGGTTGTTTCTGTAGAACCGACAGAACCAAGTTTAGATCCCATGGACATATGGGAATATTAACCGGAGGACTAATACGCATCACTCCTTGTATAAAGGCTTTGACTAGTGAATGCGAAGCCAAGGGCCTTTGAAAAAATATTGACAAGGCCGAAATCTGACCCTTGATAGTACTCAAGGCAAGCTTCCTATCTACAGCCCATTGTAGGAAGTCCAGAATCCTACCTATTACGTATTTACGTGGATGCCATTTTCTGGCCTCACACCAGGCAATGTACGCCTTCCAGATTCTATAGTAGATCTGCCTGGATACCGGTTTCCTGGCATTGATCATGGTAGACACCACAGCATTAGAGAGCCCTCTCTTTTTAGAATGTGGGCTTCAATAGCCAGGCCGTCAAACCTAGGGCTGGTAAGGAAGGGTGGTATATCGGTCCCTGCGAAAGCAGGTCCGGACGATGTGGGAGGGTCCAAGGACTCCCCACAGACATTTTTACAATCTCCGCGTACCATGCTCTTCGGGGCCACGCTGGCGCCACCAGAATCACTGGTTTCTTTTCTACCCTGATTCTGCGGAGTAATCGAGGTAACAATTGTGGCGGTGGGAATGCATATATCAGCTTGAACTGATCCCAAGGGAACACTAGGGCATCCGAGCCGCACGCTAGGGGATCCCTTGTCCAAGAGACAAACCTGTCCACTTTTGTGTTGAATCTGGATGCTAGCAGATCTACATCCGGTGTTCCCCACCGCTGACATATTGTCCGGAAAACCTCGGGATGAAGGGACCATTCCCCTGGGCATAATTGTTGGCGACTTAGAAAGTCCGCCTTCCAATTCTCCACTCCTGGAATGAATACCGCAGATATGGCTGGGACATATCTTTCTGCCCATCTCAGGATGTAATTTACTTCCCTTTGGGCTGCACGACTCCTGGTGCCCCCCTGACGATTGATATATGCCACTGCTGTGGCATTGTCTGATTGAACTCTGACAGGGGACCCTTGGAGTTTGGATGTCCATGCTACTAGGGCATACCGGGCTGCTCGTATCTCTAAGAGATTGATGGGCAGGGCCTTTTCTGCTTCTGACCACTTGCCCTGGAGAGACCATTGCTCCAGTACTGCTCCCCAGCCTACAAGGCTGGCATCTGTAGTGACCACCTTCCAGGAAATCGGACTGAAGGATTTCCCTCTTTCCAGATTCTGGGGAACCAACCACCAGCGGAGGCTCCTGCGAACGGAAGGGGACAAGGACATTGGTAAGTCCAGAGCCTGAACTTTTTTGTTCCAGGCTGACAGTATGGCCCTTTGCAACTTCCTTGAATGGAATTGACCGTAGGGTACTGCTTCGAATGATGCCACCATCTTTCCCAGCAGCCTCATGCACAGGCGTATGGATGGCTGTCTTTTTGAGCCCACTAAGTGGATCAAATCTCTCAAAGACGACCCCTTTTCTTGAGGCAAGAAAATTTTTCTCTGGTCTGAATCCAGCCTTAGCCCCAAGTATTCCAGACTTTTGACTGGTTTTAGGGCTGACTTGTCTCGGTTGATAATCCAACCGTCATATTCCAGATACTTGATTGTCTCGTGAACAACCACTTCTAGTTTTTCCACTGAGTGGTCTATCAGCAACAAGTCGTCTAGATATGCCATTATCGTTACACCTTGTGTTCTTAGATTGGCCAATAACGGGGCCAAAATTTTTGTGAACACTCTTGGTGCTGTGGCCAGACCGAAGGGTAAGGCTCTGAACTGAAAATGGCGGCCTTCTACCGCAAAGCGTAGAAATTTTTGGTGGGCTGGAAAGATGGGAATGTGCAAATAAGCATCTTTGATGTCGATCGAGGCTAACCATTCCTCCCCTTGTAGGGCAGTGGCTACCGATCGGATCGACTCCATCCGGAAAGTCCTGATATGCAGGAATTTGTTTAGCCCTTTTAGATTTAGTATGGGCCTCACGTCCCCATTTGGCTTCGGAACTGTAAAGAGGTTTGAGTAAAACCCGAACCCCCACTCTTCCAGGGGAACCTCTATAATTACTGCTTGAAGCAATAATTGTTCTAGTGCCAACAGGAGGGATCCTCTCTTCTGGGGATCCCTTGGCACGTTTGACCTTATAAAGCGGGAAGAAGGGGAGTTTTTTAACTCCAATTTGTATCCCAGATTTACTGCGGAGAGCACCCATCTGTCTCGGATCGTGTCCCGCCAGGTCTCTGTGAACAACTGAAGTCTTCCCCCCACCCGATTGGGTGGGGGCAACCCTTCATGCATTTGACTTTGGGGGAGGTTTTGTACCTCTCCTGCTCCAGGGCTTCTTGTTACCCTGCAACTGTCCCTGATTTCTACCTCCGGGATTTGACCGAGGAGGCCGTCGGAACTGTTTCACAGCCGATGTCCTAGGGACTGGAGAAGCCGGCCTCTTAAAAGAGGGACCTCTAACTCTATTTTTAACCGGCAAAAGTGTACTTTTACCGCTGGAAATTCTCTGGATATACTTGTCCAGGTCTTCCCCGAATAAGCGCTCCCCATGAAATGGGAAGCTGACCAGCAATTTTTTACAGGGAGCTTCAGCAGACCAGTTTTTGAGCCATAGAAGCCTGCGCATATGTACTACAGACAGCGTAAGGCGGGAGGCCTGATGGATTGAATCCTTTATAGCGTCCACCGCAAAGCATAAGGCTCTAGGTAGATCAGCTAGGGCAAGAGCCTGCTGATCTGGCAAGTCCCTTAAGACCTGTTTCAACTGATCCTTCACTGCTTGGCAGACCCCAATAGCTGCCACTGCTGGTTGTGTCACCAATCCTGCTGTAGAAAAAGCAGATTTTAATAAGGACTCCAATTTTTTTATCTATTGGGTCCTTGAACATTTGGACATTTTCCACCGGACATGTCAGTGATTTATTCACACAAGAGATGGCTGCGTCCACTGTAGGGACCCTCCATTTTCTGATGAACTTATCCTCCATAGGATAGACCACCGGAAATCTCTTGGGGGGAGTAAATATTTTATCAGGATGCTCCCAATCCTGGTAAATGAGCCCTTCCAGTAAAGGATGGATTGGAAAGGAACAAACAGTCTGGGGAGCTTTTAGCGACCCCAACGAGGAGACAGAAGTGGAGGATGGCTCCGCAAGTGGCATTTTAAATGCTGATCGGACCATATTAGTCAGGGACTGAACCCATAACCTTTCAGCATGTGATGCTGAGAACGGCTCTTCCACTGTTGATTCCTCTACAACAGAATCAACCTCATCCTGATCCCCCTCAGGTAGGTCGACCTCTGTATGGGACTGTTGCTCTGTTAACAGGCACTCTGAGGGAGGAGACGGAGATCGAGCGCTTTTCTCCTGTGACAGGGAAGCAGCGATTAATGCTGACAATCTCTCTTCCAGCCCTCCCAGAGCTGAGGAAAAAACCTCCTCTGTTACATACACAGGAGCAGGTGAACTGAGGACAGCCACAGTACCAGGTACTCCTGGGGGTGCCCTACGGTCACTAACCTCTGATTCTTCAGGGGAGACTGGTGCAGCCAAAGCATGCCCAAGATCCTCAGAGCCCGATGGAGACCCCCTATTCCTCCTGGAATTTCTAGTCCCGGAGTTTTTAGACGGCATTATTCCTAAGCCACAAAGCTGAGGTATTCCAGCCGAAATACACCAGTTACTGATAATAGTCTAGCATAAATGCTGCTATAAGAAACAGTTGGTGTCTACTAATGTGCCTTTCTAGGGGATGCCTGTATCAACCGCTTGCTGTATGCCTTTAAATGTTGCCAGCTCTGTCTCTGTACTTCATAGCCAGCTTACTACAATATTGTGGTTTTTAAACCTGCTGGGACGCCCGCACATGCGCAGAAGCGCTGCGGCGCGCACAGAGCGTCATCCCCCAGGCTCCGCCCCCTTTTCCGGCTCACCTCTATATATAGAGGCGCGTGCACGCGCACGCGCGCGGCCACGTGCGCCTTCGGCGCTAATTTCAAAAATGGAAACAAAGGGACAGGAGCCAGGGCCCCTCTTTGCCGCAGGCGGGGGGATGGACGAGCACTGCAACATGGCAGAGGAAGCAGTTTCCTATAAGAGAACTCACCAACTGCCTGGACTTTGCTCTGCTGAGAAGAAACTAGTCCACATGACAAGAAAACATTCCACAGCGGCCTCTAGTGGACAAACACAGGTACCGCAGTCTAATATATTAAATATATATATATAAACAATTTTTTTTTTTTTTTTCTTGACCACCATTAAAAATTATTACATTTTTTTAGTAGTTACAGGCATGCACAGAATCTTGCGGGAATACCATTAGGTAACAGACAGAAAGACAAATTAGGCTTGGGGGTCCCCCAATAGAACCAAGTTCCTGGGGGCCCCCACTTACCTGTTCCCCGCCGCAGGACTTTGTTTGGTCCACAAAAGCCCAAACTTCACCTATCACGGCAGGCATTGTAATCAAACCTTCAGGGACCGGGTTCCCAAGGATTCCACTCCCCTGGACCTGTATAGCACCCTGCACAGAAAACATCTTGGTCGTGGGTATGACCAGAGCTCTGGATCCCAGGGTCCAGCTCTCCTAAGAGAAGCATTACAGGCAAAACCTTGCTCTTCTCTGCAAGGCCCGGGTACCGACCGTTTAGCTATGAAGCTTTTTTGGTCGGATCCGGAATAGCTTACTGAGGCCCAAAAGAACCTGTACGCAAGCTCAGTGAAAAACACATGTTTCTTCTTGGCCAACACCTTAGACACTGGCAAAAAACTGAGGTGCTCCCGGATGGGAGGGGCTTATATAGGGGAGGGTACTTCCGGTTTTGGAAGTTGCCAGTGCTAGCACCTGACGGTATCTATATAACCCATTAGTAATGACTATGTCGCTCTGTGTCCCGTGATGTACGAAAAAGAAATAGAAAGAGTTGCGGGCGAGAAGAGGGCCCCGGAGTTCCGCGCACACACCACAAGGAGGCCGGCGGGGCTGTTTGCTCAGTATAATGTGTTTGCTTCCATTTCTCCGGAATAGCAGAATAAGCCTAAAGCAAACCTCTCGGATCGAAGAGTTAAATTGGACCCGGGGAGCGGATTTGATGCCCTTAAGGTGCGATTTTCAATTAAGATTAGCGCATTCTTGTACAGATCCGCGCTCTCCCCATCTGGTCCCGGAACGCCGTGTTTACGGGCCTGCGGAGGGATTAGTGCCAGAACGGAACTAAGAGGGGAGATGGCAGTGCCAGGGACCCCGGGGTCAGGAGGGCAGCCAAAAATCTGCCGCGACCGTGCCAGCGTACCTGTTAACCCGTTCGCGCTCCTCCGAAGATGCGCAACATTCCTTTACACTGCCGAACCTGCGTGTAAAGTCACGATTGCAAGCTCTTATGGTTTCCATTTACATGCTGGAGGGCTGCCAAACCCCCGGAACACTGATCCCTTTATGAACTTGCTGGAATATATTCAGAACTGAAAGCCGGAGTTGGATTAGTCCCTGTAGTGCTAGAAAGGAAGAAGGAATGTTAATAGAAATAAGAAATAAGCTTCTCTTTGTATATTTTGTTTCTAAGCTAATTTACTTCCCTTCCATAAACTGGTCCGGGCTTTCTCCAGCGTCTCAGAATCACCCGTTCTGATACTTGTAGTTCCACCAAAAGCTGAGAGGAGACATGGAAAAATGTAACCATCTGAGTGTACAATCACCTTTAGATCAATCAGCGGCTATGTAGAATGAGCGGGCAGGCGCTGCCTGGCACCTGCCCACAGTGCGAGTTGCACAGCCAGGGTAAGTGATGTACCCATATACATCGCAGCCTTTTGTTTCGGTGCGTGTGCACGCCCCCCCTGCTGACCCTTGCTGTGATTGGGCCCAGCAAAAGTTTGTCAGCAGGTTCCAGCCAATGATTGTGGCTGTATACCTGCTGATTGTGCTGTGTCCAGTCACAGCACAGAGTTCTGTGTGTTTACAAACACACAGAACTCTGTACATAGATCAGCGATCTGGCTGTTTCTTCTGCCTGAAAAGAAGGGAGAAAAAGCAGCCAGATCTGCTCCTTCATCCAAAGTGGGGGGGGGGGGGGCACTCTAATACAGGAGGTGTTACTGGCCAGATCACCAGGTGAAAACACAGGGGAAAAAGCCAAAAGAAAACCAATGCAGCCACCACATCTAATGACTTGTAAGCTAAAAGGGGTTGTAAAGAGAATTTTTTTATTTTATTATTAAATAACAAACATGTTATACTTACCTCCACTGTGCAGCTCGTTTTGCACAGAGTGGCCCCGAACCTGGTCTTCTGGGGTCCCTCGGCGGCTGTCTCGGCTCCCCCCCGCAAGAACTGAATACCTTAATGCGAGCGAGCATAGTGGTGAGTTCTTGCGGGTGCGCTCCTGTGATACAGCCGGCGGCCATAGCCGCTCACTGTATCACTCGGCCCCGCCCCCCGGCGTGCCACGTCATTGGATGTGATTGAGAGCAGCACGAGCCAATGGCTGCGCTGCTTTCAATCCATCCACTCTAGCCAATCAACGACCAGGCTGAACGGCGAAGAGGACGTTGGGGGCGAGCGCAACAGGTGAACAGGCTCAGGTAAGTAAAACGGGGGGGGGGGGCGGGATTGTCGGATGTTTTTTAGGATGCATTAAAGCGGAGGTCCACCCAGAAAAAAATGTAACACTAAAATTCCTATAAAAAAAAAAAAAAAAAAATAATAGAAAAAATAATAATAATTATACTCACTCGAAATGCCCGTTGCTATGCGGAAGTCCCCTAATCTGTCTCTTCCTTTGCCTCGGTGTATGTCCTTCCGCTTCCTCTTCTTGAGAATGGGGCGCGCTGCCTTCTGGGAACTGTGTGTATCCCAGGAGGCAGCCACCCCATTCACAAAGCGTTGTGCGATTGGCTCATGCGCAGTAGGAAACGGGCAGTCAAGCCGTAAGGCTTCACTGCCTGTTTCCCTTAGTCGGGATGGAGGAGCCGGGACCTGACAGCACCAATCGATCGCCGTCGCGGGCCCGACATTGCGGGCGAGTAGGACAGGTAAGTGTCCTTATTAAAAGTCAGCAGCTACAGTGTTAGTAGCTGCTGACTTTTAAAAAAAATAAAAATTGCGGGTGGAATCCCCCTTTAAGGTGAAAAAACGTGTCCCTTTAAATATGACATTAAAGAGGTGCGGGGGATGGGTGTGAGATAATTATGACCCTACAAAGGAACCATCCCATATAGAGCAAATATTATACTAGAGCAAGATTGAGCGGGACTTTGCATGTACCCTGTAGGGTCTAATGAATACACAAACCATGGTAACTAAAAAAGTCTTTATTCTACAATAAAAAAATGGGTTAAAAAAAAAGTTCAAAATACATCTGGTTAAAATCACAGTTACAGTTAAACAGATGTCCAGGCTGTGCTGGTCCTGGCTGAAGTATCCGGAAAGAATGCCCTACGCGTTTCGCGGGATAACCCGCTTCATCAGGGTCTTGGATTAAGGCTAGGTTCACACTGCTGCGAATTCAAAATCGCTTGCGATTTTACCGCGATTTCGTGGCTGCCTTTTTGCCACAATTTTGCCGCGATTTCAGGGAATACCAGTCTATAGAGCTGAATTCGCATCGCACACGGATCAAACTCGCACGGGGCCTTTTTTTCCCGCAGCTTAGATTTGCACCGCACTGATGTGAACGGCACTAATGGAAAACAATGTTATTTTAATGACTTGAGAATTTGAGAAATCGCAAGGGCTCCAATTCGCAATAAAATTCGCAGCAGTGTGAACCTAGCCTAAAGCACATATTGTACATATACTGTAATGTTATACAAACACATTATTAGCAAAAAATACATAGAAGAATTGAAAAGTAACTTTGTTTCCAAAGCAATACTAAATGCTTCAAAAAAAATGATTAACAATATCACAATGTTTTAATTTCTTATAACAACAACCTAATAAAACTTGTTACATGCACCAAAGCAAGATATGGGGGAGAGAAGGAGAGCAAGAAAGGGCAAATTTCTAAGGCAAAATACTACAACCGAATTTGAGACATACGAGAGACCATGAAAAAAATATTACCTGTATGGTATTCGCGACCGGCCTGATGGAGGTTGAGCCTGGGGAGCCCCGTGGGGATTACCGTATATACTCGAGTATAAGCCGAGTTTTTCAGCACATTTTTTTTGTGCTGAAAATGCCCCCCTCGGCTTATTCTCGAGTCACCTTTTTGCGCCTGATCTCCCAGACCTCGGCGACCCGGTACCGGCCGTCTGTAGGCCCCCTGGACCCCAGACTTGGCGCACATATAGCCCCACTATTCCTCTACAAGTGTACAAAGTTTGTTGTCCGGGGGACCTACGGCCGGGGAGCACCGATTTTTCAAAGCCGGGCTCCCCTTCCATAGACTCCTATGTTAAACGGTAATTTCTCTGGTAACTTTGGGGACCCGGTCCTGGCTGGCCGTAGGTCCTCTGGACCTGAAACGTAGCACACATGTAGCCCCAGTTCTCCTCTACAAGAGAGCAAAGTTTGCTGTCTGGGGGACCTACGGCCGGGGAGCACTGATTTTTCAAATCCGGGCACCCCTTCCATAGACTCCCATGATAAACGTAAGTTTAGTCATGGACACAGTGAGGCATGCAGAAGGACACCCTAGGCTTATACTCAAGTCAATAAGTTTTCCCATTTTTTGTGGTAAAATTAGGTGCCTCGGCTTATACTCGAGTATATACGGTAACTCCTTATCCTCCCAATGTGAAAAGGGATTCCTATGTGATGAGGGCAATTAACATAAATTTGGTAATGAGAGAGATATATATATATATATAATATGACATTTTTGGTTTAATACCGCTTTAAGAATCCTGCCAGTAACAGCACTTCCTGTTGAAGGCTGACCATGTACAGCAGTGTGGTCTTCCTGCCGTGTGCGCTCCTTCGATTGGCTGCTGGGCCGCCTATCTGATAGAACTGATTGGCAGTCCAATGGCCAACTAAAGGCGCTCGCATGGCGGGCTGACACTGCTGCTGCTCATTGAAAATCTCTGCAAATCCAATAAGACCCCTTTCACATTGGGGCGTTTTTTTTAGGCGCTTTGGAAATTGCCTCTGCTAAGCGCCTGAAAACCGCCTCCCATTCATTCCAGTGCGACTTTTCACACCGAGGCGGTGCGCTTGCGGGACGTTCAGAAAAGTCCTGCAAGCAGCATCTTTGGGGCGGGTTTGGGAGCTCTGTTATTTACCGCTCCCAAAACGCCCTGCCCATTGGAATGAATGGGCAGGGCTTTCAGAGCGCCTGAAAAGCGATTAGAAAGCGCCGTAAAACTGGAGTTTTTAGCCCCTTTTTTGGAGTTAAAAGGGCCTCACTAGCGTCTGAAAGCAGCGCAAAAGCGCCGCTTAAACAGCGCTAAGGCCCATTTCACACTGCTGCGAAATGAGTCACAAGATTTTGCTGCAATTTTACAGCGATTTCGCGGACGCGATTTGGCTGCGATTTCAGAGAATACCTGTGTAAACTTGGGGTCTATGGACCTCAACTCACATCAAAGTCAGACCATAGTAGTACAGGAACTACTTTAAAGTCAGTGTGACTTGAAGTCGCACAGATATGAATGGTACTCATTAGAAATCATGGGGTACGACGTGTCATGCGACTTTGCAGTCCCAAGTCGCACAAGTGTGAAAGGGGCTAAATTAAGCGTTGCTAAAACGAGTGGCGCTTTACCGCGATTGCGGCCGCGGCCCCAGTGTGAAAGGCGTCTAAGCCATTTGGATGGGGAGATGCAAGGCAGTTTTAGAACCAGGACTTGCTGTTCCTTGCGTGCAAATCACCTGATGCAACATTTAATTAACACCTTCCTTTAGTGCAGCCAGGTCGTGCACCAGTGGGGGTGGGGGGCGGTTTATGACATGTATGTGACAGAAATTCGGATGTTTGGCTAGCTGTCTCATAATGGTAGAAGAATACGTGTGTTTTTGTCGTGGTCGCCCCCCCGTGACTTGCACTGGCCAGGCCACAGACGTGATTTGTGGGCTCGCTCCTCCGTGTTGATGAACGCCGCCCTCTCTCAGCCGACCTTCCTCCAAGCGGCGTCTTTATACATCCCTGACACTTTGCTTGCAGACATTTACCAGCTGAAATAAAGCCTCGCCTTACTTTACGAGAGTTTGGCGTTTGCACGGTTTCGCTCGGTCTCACTGCCTGTTCCCGTGTCACGGCGACCTGAATTATGGGCGCAGTTTTGTCGAGTGCTCGCCGTCTCTGGATGTTTTCAGTCGTGTCATGAAAGTGATAAAGGAGCAGCGCTCTATGGAAGTAGTTTATGCCGAGCTCTTACCGTCGGTCTGTCAACCTGCGCGCTCGTCACCGGGGGGGGGGGGGGCGCGTCGCTGAATTTGTAATGAGCGAGTTGCTCATCTGAGATCAGAGAAGGTGCAGAGATTGTCGGAAGTTATTTATTACTGTTTGTTGGAGCAAATTGGTTCAGTTGCCATTTTACGCCATCCGGGATTGGCGACACAACCTACAGATTTTTCCCAAAAAGATCGTAATGTACAATGCTCTTCTTTCCCTTCTCTACCAGTTGTCCTTACCCTTTCCCATTCCTCCTTCCATTCCGATCTCCTTTATCTCCGATCTTCGTTTCCTTTCCTTCATGCCTTTACAGTGAAGAAAACAGCAGGAATAAACCTTCAGAGGTCTGACCCCCCCCCCCCCCCCAACATTCTCTCCATTCACCAAAATTGTTCCCTTTTTTCCGTATGTTATATCAGGTCTGTCCCAGCATTTTCTACAGCTCTCCTGTCCCCCGATTATCCTAAAGCAGAACCCCCACCAAAAACACCAAGATAAAAACGAATTACCCTGAGAGATAAAAAAAAAAAATGAAAGCCAGCTTGTGCTACAATATTTACATTGAAACCAAATATGTACCCTGCAGTTCTGTTTTTCTGCCACTAGATGTCGTCAGTCTTTTGGCCAAACTACTTCCTGAGCCTCCCCGGTCATGGTCCCGCCCCCCCTCCTCCTCCTCTATGACTGGACAGTGAAAGGAAAAGCAGCACAGTGATGAGCTCATCACGTTGTTTTTCCTGACGAGATTCCCGGCAAGCTTTTCTTGCCAAGCCGTGCATACAGACGGCCATTCAAAAGAACCGCCATTCTTTTGAATGGCAAGAACGCGGTGACGTCATCGACTACGACGAGCATGCGCTCGTCACATTCCATGCCGTCGCCGCCATCTTGCTTCACCCTACACTACCCTTGTAAGCTACCGCGCATGCGTCGAAGTCTCATCGAGCATGCGCGGGCTAAGCATGTAGCCTCGTACATACGCACGGTTTTCTCGTCGGGAAACAGACCGACGAGAATCCCGACGAGAAAATAGAGAGCTGGTTCGCTATTTTTCTCGTCGAGATTCCCGGCAGTTTTCCAGACGAGAAACCATACACACGGCCGGTTTTCTCGGCAAAAAGTTCTCCCAGCAGTTTTCTTGCAGAGAAAACCAGGCCGTGTGTACGAGGCTTCACTCTGTTCTTGCCTCCTATCAGTATGCTTCTTGTCAGCACATGAACCAGTTGGCTACTTGTGCTGCTTCTCCTCCGGCTCACACTCCAGCCCTGCTGTATAGGGGACTGTAAGTGGCTGATACCAGATCACAATCAGGTACATGTATTAAAAAATTAATGTAGCCTTTTAAAGGCCAGACTCTAGGAGCTAGACAAAAATCTACCTCTGCATTATCATGTACAATGCAGTGCTACTAACCCGTCATTGTGCATTGAGGGGGCGAGCATACGAAAGGCTGCTGGGAACTGGTGCACTGTTGGGGGGACCTTACAAAGGAGACCGGGGGGGACCGGGTGCACTGCTGGGGGGACCTTACAAAGGAGACTGGCGGAACCGGGGGCACTGCTGGGGGGACCTTACAAAGGAGACTGGGGGGGACCTTACAAAGGAGACTGGGGGGGACCGGGCGCACTGCTGGGGGGACCGTACAGAGGAGACTGGGGGGACCGGGTGCACTGCTGGAGGGACCATAAAGAAGAGACGGCGGAGGACACCAGTCACTGCTGGAGGGGCCTTACAGAGCAGGCTGTGGGGAACTAGGCGCACTGTTTAAGGAGCCATAGAGAGGAGGCTGTGGGAGACAAAAACGCACTTTTGGAGGCACCATAGAGAGAAGGCTGCAGGGGACCAGGCATGCTGCTGGAGGGACCATAGAAAGGAGGCTGCTGGGGGAATAAGTGTATTACTGAATGGACCTTACAGAGGAGGCTGTGGGAGACTGGGTGCACTGCTGGGGGGACTATAGCTAAAGCTGCAGGGGTCTGGGTGTACTACAGGGGGACCTTGGTGATGAGGCTGTGGAGGTCCAGGTGAACTGCGGGAGGAACCATAGAGAGGAGGCTGTGAGGGATCAGACACACTGCTGGAGGGACCTTAGAGAGGAGGCTGTGGGGGATTGGATGAACTGCTGGAGGGACCAGAAGGAAAGCTGAGGGGGTCTGGCTGTACTACTGGAGAGACCTTGGTGATCAGGCTAGAGAGGGGACTGCGGGGGACCAGGCACATTGCTGGAGGGACCATAGAGAGGGGGATGCGGGGGGACCAGGCACATTGCTGGAGGGACCATAGAGAGGGGGCTGCGGGGGGGACCAGGCACATTGCTGGAGGGACCATAGAGAGGAGGCTGCGGGGGACCAGGCACATTGCTGGAGGGACCATAGAGAGGGGGCTGCGGGGGACCAGGCACATTGCTGGAGGGACCATAGAGAGGGGGCTGCGGGGGGACCAGGCACATTGCTGGAGGGACCATAGAGAGGAGGCTGCGGGGGACCAGGCACATTGCTGGAGGGACCATAGAGAGGGGGCTGCGGGGGACCAGGCACATTGCTGGAGGGACCATAGAGAGGGGGCTGCGGGGGACCAGGCACATTGCTTGAGGGTCATTTCAAAAGGGGAGACTTTATTGGTGAAATTAACACAAGGTAAAATAAAAATTTGATCGCTCCTTCCGGGGGGGGGGGGGGGGGGCTGGGCCTCCAGGTAATCTGAATCAAATTAAATGCAGTAAAAAGTACAACGTTGTAATTAAAAAACAGGTATAAAAGACATGTCGCTGTGATAACCTTGAAAATTGTTGCTAATATGACCTGAAATTTACAGTATATTACTGGTGTGATCTGGAAAACACATCCCCCTTAATAGTGCGGGAAATAGGAAGTTCATACATAATTGAGTCCAACAAAACACTGGAATCAAAGGATTCAAATAATAATAGAAAACACGCTGAAAATGGCAGCAATTTCAATCATATGAACAAGCACAAAAATCTGTATATAGTGGATCACAAAAGCAGTCCAGCAATCTTTTGTGATCCACTATATACAGATTTTTGTGCTTGTTCATATGATTGAAATTGCTGCCATTTTCAGCGTGTTTTCTATTATTATTTGAATCCTTTGATTCCAGTGTTTTGTTGGACTCAATTATGTATGAACTTCCTATTTCCCGCACTATTAAGGGGGATGTGTTTTCCAGATCACACCAGTAATATACTGTAAATTTCAGGTCATATTAGCAACAATTTTCAAGGTTATCACAGCGACATGTCTTTTATACCTGTTTTTTAATTACAACGTTGTACTTTTTACTGCATTTAATTTGATTCAGATTACCTGGAGGCCCAGCCTAAGGAGCGATCAAATTTTTTTTTCACCTTGTGTTAATTTCAGTCTCCCCTTTTGAAATGATCAAACAGGTGTAGTTGATTCACTTCATTGACCTTCTATTGGAGCATTCCTTTGCCCCAATGTTTCTTGTTTTTGTCTAGTGTCACTTTTGGTCACACGAAGCGGATCCCGTCCATTTGGACTAATCACATTGTTGGTCAAGTTTAAACCTTGCAGTATTGGATTCAGTTAATTTTATTTTCTAACATTGCTGGAGGGACCATAGAGAGGGGGCTGCGGGGGACCAGGCACATTGCTGGAGGGACCATAGAGAGGAGGCTGCAGGGGACCAGGCACATTGCTGGAGGGACCATAGAGAGGGGGCTGCGGGGGACCAGGCACAGTGCTTGAGGGACCATTGAGAGGAGGCTGCGAGGGACCAGGCACATTGCTGGAGAGACCATAGAGAGGAGGCTGGAGGGACCATAGAGAGGGGGCTGCGGGGGACCAGGCACATTGCTGGAGGGACCATAGAGAGGAGGCTGCGGGGGACCAGGCACATTTCTGGAGAGACCATAGAGAGGAGGCTGGAGGGACCATAGAGAGGGGGCTGCGGGGGACCATAGAGAGGGGGCTGCGGGGGTACCAGGCACAGTGCTTGAGGGACCATAGAGAGGAGGCTGCGGGGGACCAGGCACAGTGCTTGAGGGACCATAGAGAGGAGGCTGCGGGGGGACCAGGCACATTGCTGGAGAGACCATAGAGAGGAGGCTGGAGGGACCATAGAGAGGGGGCTGCGGGGGACCAGGCACATTGCTGGAGGGACCATAGAGAGGAGGCTGCGGGGGACCAGGCACAGTGCTTGAGGGACCATAGAGAGGGGGCTGCGGGGGACCAGGCACATTGCTGGAGAGACCATAGAGAGGAGGCTGGAGGGACCATAGAGAGGGGGCTGCGGGGGACCATAGAGAGGGGGCTGCGGGGGACCAGGCACAGTGCTTAAGGGACCATAGAGAGGGGGCTGCGGGGGACCAGGCACATTGCTGGAGGGACCATAGAGAGGAGGCTGCGGGGGACCAGGCACAGTGCTTGAGGGACCATAGAGAGGGGGCTGCGGGGGACCAGGCACATTGCTGGAGAGACCATAGAGAGGAGGCTGGAGGGACCATAGAGAGGGGGCTGGGGGGGACCAGGCACATTGCTGGAGGGACCCTTGAGAGGGGGCTACGGGGGACCAGGCACATTGCTGGAGGGACCATAGAGAGGAGGCTGCGGGGGACCAGGCACAGTGCTTGAGGGACCATAGAGAGGGGGCTGCGGGGGACCAGGCACATTGCTGGAGGGACCATAGAGAGGGGGCTGCGGGGGACCAGGCACATTGCTGGAGGGACCATGGAGAGGGGGCTGCGGGGGACCAGGCACATTGCTGGGGGTATCTGTGATTTTGCAGTGATATAACATCTCCATGCTTTACATCTGATAATGCACAGGTTAGCATTCCTATAAAGGAATATCAGATGAACACACCATAACGCTCGCATTTAAAATCAAAAGCAAAATAAATATTTAATGATCCATTAATGATTGATTACAGAGCTGCGTTAATTTATTTTATATCTGCTCGGAGTTCTGCTTTAACACCCTCCCCCCACCTTCTATGCCGTCAAAGACAGAAGATTCGGGTTCTTTGTGTCGGCACCTTTCTTCATCTTTGATTTAACCTCTCTGTATTTTCTTCTTCTATCGGGAAGCGTTCTTCCCCTGTTGTCGCCCCCATTATATCGGAGTCGTGCGGTCATTTTCCCGGATTGCGGTAATAATACTTTGGTTATAATGTTGAACTCTTATCAGCAGGCAGTGTGATTGCTCTCTTGTATGTCTGACACCTCTTCAGCCTCCGCTGTCTCTTCTTACTGCTCTGACAGACGAAAGTCTATTTCTAGTCTGAGAGGATCTCATTGTCCAAAGTAACAAGCTGGAAATTTCCATTAATGAGATCATTCACCTTCTTGATATAGGTTCGCAGTATGGATATAGGGGAGATGATGGGACAGTATGGATATAGGAGAGACGTGGGAGATGATGGGACAGTATGGATATAGGGGAGATGATGGGACAGTATGGATATAGGAGAGACGTGGGAGATGATGGGACAGTATGGATATAGGGGAGACGTGGGAGATGATGGGACAGTATGGATATAGGGGAGACGTGGGAGATGATGGGGCAGTATGGATATAGGGGAGATGATGGGGCAGTATGGATATAGGAGAGACGTGGGAGATGGGGGCAGTATGGATATAGGGGAGACGTGGGAGATGATGGGGCAGTATGGATATAGGGGAGACGTGGGAGATGGGGGCAGTATGGATATAGGAGAGACGTGGGAGATGATGGGACAGTATGGATATAGGGGAGACGTGGGAGATGGGGGCAGTATGGATATAGGAGAGACGTGGGAGATGATGGGACAGTATGGATATAGGGGAGACGTGGGAGATGGGGGCGGTATGGATATTGGGGAGACGTGGGAGATGATGGGGCAATATGGATATAGAGGAGACGTGGGAGATGGGGGCAGTATGGATATAGGCGAGATGTGGGAGATGATGGGGCAGTATGGATATAGGGGAGACGTGGGAGATGATGCGACAGTATGGATATAGGGGAGACGTAGGAGATGATGGGGCAATATGGATATAGGGGAGACGTAGGAGATGATGGGGCAATATGGATATAGGGGAGATGTGGGAGATGATGGGGCAATATGGATATAGGAGAGACGTGGGAGATGATGGGACAGTATGGATATAGGGGAGACGTGGGAGATGATGGGGCAGTATGGATATAGGGGAGACGTGGGAGATGGTGGGACAATATGGATATAGGGGAGACGTGGGAGATGATGGGGCAGTATGGATATAGGGGAGACATGGGAGATGATGGGGCAATATGGATATAGGGGAGACGTGGGAGATGATGGGGCAGTATGGATATAGGGGAGACATGGGAGATGATGGGGCAATATGGATATAGGGGAGACGTGGGAGATGGTGGGACAATATGGATATAGGAGAGACGTGGGAGATGATGGGACAGTATGGATATAGGGGAGACGTGGGAGATGATGGGACAGTATGGATATAGGGGAGACGTGGGAGATGATGGGACAGTATGGATATAGGGGAGACGTGGGAGATGGTGGGACAATATGGATATAGGGGAGACGTGGGAGATGATGGGGCAGTATGGATATAGGGGAGACATGGGAGATGATGGGGCAATATGGATATAGGGGAGACGTGGGAGATGATGGGGCAGTATGGATATAGGGGAGACATGGGAGATGATGGGGCAATATGGATATAGGGGAGACGTGGGAGATGGTGGGACAATATGGATATAGGAGAGACGTGGGAGATGATGGGACAGTATGGATATAGGGGAGACGTGGGAGATGATGGGACAGTATGGATATAGGGGAGACGTGGGAGATGATGGGACAGTATGGATATAGGGGAGACGTGGGAGATGGTGGGACAATATGGATATAGGGGAGACGTGGGAGATGATGGGGCAGTATGGATATAGGGGAGACATGGGAGATGATGGGGCAATATGGATATAGGGGAGACGTGGGAGATGATGGGGCAGTATGGATATAGGGGAGACATGGGAGATGATGGGGCAATATGGATATAGGGGAGACGTGGGAGATGGTGGGACAATATGGATATAGGAGAGACGTGGGAGATGATGGGACAGTATGGATATAGGGGAGACGTGGGAGATGATGGGACGGTATGGATATAGGGGAGACGTGGGAGATGATGGGACAGTATGGATATAGGGGAGACGTGGGAGATGGTGGGACAATATGGATATAGGGGAGACGTGGGAGATGATGGGGCAGTATGGATATAGGGGAGACGTGGGAGATGATGCGACAGTATGGATATAGGGGAGACGTAGGAGATGATGGGGCAATATGGATATAGGGGAGACGTAGGAGATGATGGGGCAATATGGATATAGGGGAGATGTGGGAGATGATGGGGCAATATGGATATAGGAGAGACGTGGGAGATGATGGGACAGTATGGATATAGGGGAGACGTGGGAGATGATGGGGCAGTATGGATATAGGGGAGACGTGGGAGATGGTGGGACAATATGGATATAGGGGAGACGTGGGAGATGATGGGGCAGTATGGATATAGGGGAGACATGGGAGATGATGGGGCAATATGGATATAGGGGAGACGTGGGAGATGATGGGGCAGTATGGATATAGGGGAGACATGGGAGATGATGGGGCAATATGGATATAGGGGAGACGTGGGAGATGGTGGGACAATATGGATATAGGAGAGACGTGGGAGATGATGGGACAGTATGGATATAGGGGAGACGTGGGAGATGATGGGACAGTATGGATATAGGGGAGACGTGGGAGATGATGGGACAGTATGGATATAGGGGAGACGTGGGAGATGGTGGGACAATATGGATATAGGGGAGACGTGGGAGATGATGGGGCAGTATGGATATAGGGGAGACATGGGAGATGATGGGGCAATATGGATATAGGGGAGACGTGGGAGATGATGGGGCAGTATGGATATAGGGGAGACATGGGAGATGATGGGGCAATATGGATATAGGGGAGACGTGGGAGATGGTGGGACAATATGGATATAGGAGAGACGTGGGAGATGATGGGACAGTATGGATATAGGGGAGACGTGGGAGATGATGGGACGGTATGGATATAGGGGAGACGTGGGAGATGATGGGACAGTATGGATATAGGGGAGACGTGGGAGATGGTGGGACAATATGGATATAGGGGAGACGTGGGAGATGATGGGGCAGTATGGATATAGGGGAGACATGGGAGATGATGGGGCAATATGGATATAGGGGAGACGTGGGAGATGGTGGGGCAATATGGATATAGGGGAGATCTATCCAACTATCTATCTCTGATTCTGCTGTGTTGCTGTATTATTTGCGCTCTGTGCGCTCGTTGTTCTCGTTGTTCTCATACATGGGCAGGTTTTATAAATCTGCGTTCATGAACTCCTCACCTTCTGGCACACGCTATGATTTCCCTGTCTCTGCCTGTCGGTACCGGTTTGCCAGCTGCAGAGGGGATCTAACACATCATGTTTCTGTCAGAGATTGCTCCGTGTTGTGTTTTCTTCTGCCCGGGGGTATCACACTCTGCCAGCCACAGCGACCACAAATACCAATTAAAGGGTCGGGGTCGGCTTATCCTTCACTGGCACCATTCCCTGGAATAGGCTCCGCTCTGATCCTGCAGGGCAACAACACCACACCACGGTGGATGCAGATACATAGAGCACCGACTGTGAGATCTCATCACCTTCTCTGCTGAGCGACATATCCCGACACGCCACATAAATTGGCTTCTCCTGCCAGAGATCTGTCTTCTATTATAGGCAGGCTGGTCTGATACTGAAACGTTAAAGGAGAGCTCTACTCTCTAATGCTGATGGATGACAGAGCCGGGAATCATACAATGCATCAATGGGTTGGAACAGATGTAGACTGGCTATGGGGTAATGCTATGTAGCTACCCAGAGAAGGTGATAGATATTGTCCTTCTTTTAAGCCTCGTACACACGACCGAGTTTCTTGGCAAAAACCAGCAAGAAACTTGCTGGCAGAGATTTTTTGCCGAGAAATTCGTTCGTGTGTATGGTTTCTCGTCAAGAAAAGCGACAAGAATCTCGACGAGAAAATAGAGAACCTGCTCTCTATTTTCTCGCCGAGATTCTCGTCGGCATGTTTCTCGACGAGAAAAGTGAGTGTGTGTACACTTACCTGTCCTCCGGGAAGCCCGCGCATGTTCGAAATGAATTCGACGCATGCGCGGTAGCTTCCTAGGCATAGATAGGGTATACCAAGATGGCGGCGACGGCATCGAATGTGACGAGCGCATGCTCGTCGTAGTCGATAACGTCACCGCGTACGCTCCATTCAAAGAACCGCGGGTTCTTTGAATCGAGCGTCTGTACACTCGGCCGGGACAATTTTCTTGTCCAAGAATCTCGTCGAAAAAAACGACATGTTTTTTTCGACGAGAATCTCGGCCGTGTGTACGAGGTCAAAGTCTTTACTTCTATCTTCCTATCTATTCTCCTCTCCTTTATTCCTTCGTCACTCTTCTCTCTTCTCCACTTTCCCTTTCCTCTCCTTACCCTCTTTGCTCCATCCCTCTCCCTGCTATCCTCTTCACAGTTCTCCTTTTCTTCTCCCACTTGTTTTCCTCTCCACTTTTCTTCCTCTCCTATTTCTCCCCCTCTAATATTCCTCTCCCTCACCACTTCTCCCCTCCCTCTCTTCTCTTATCCCCCTTTTTTTTTTCCTTACACTTCCTCCCCCTCTTTTTTTTCTTCTTCTTTTTTGTCTCTTATTTTCCCTCTTCGTTCCTTTCTACCCTCTCCTTTCCCTTTCCCTCTCTCCTCCTCTCCCTCTCCCCTACTCTTCCTCTGCTCTCTTCTCCCTTGCCACTCCTCTCCTCTCCTCTTCTTCTCCCTCTGCTCTCTTTTCCCTTTTCCTCTTCCTTTTCCTCTGCTCTCTTTTCCCTTTTCCTCTTCCTCTGCTCTCTTTTCCATTTTCCTATCCTCTTCTATCCTCCCTCTCTCCCTCTCCCTCTCCCTCCCCCCCTCACTCTTTCCCTCCCTCTCCCTCCCCCTCCCTCCCCCCCTCACTCTCTCCCCCTCTCTTCCCCCCACTATCCCCCTCTCTTCCCCCCACCCTCTCTCCCTCTCCCCCCCACCCTCTCTCCCTCTCCCCCTCTCTCCCTCTCCCCCCCCTCTCTCTCCCTCTCCCCCCTCTCTCTCTCCCTCCCTCTCTTTCGCTCCTACTCCCTCTTCCTTTTCCTCTTTCTCTCCTTCTGCTTTTTTTATTCTCTCCTCTCCTCTCCCCTTCTTCTCCCTTTCCCCTCCCCCCCTATTTTCCCTCTCCCTCCTACTTCCTTTTTCGTCTCTTCTTCCTCCCCATGTTACTCTTTCTTTCCCTCTCCTCTCCCCTCTCTGCTTTCTCTCCCTCTCTGCTTTCTCTCTTCTCTTTCTCTACTCTCCTCTTTCTATCCCTCTCCTCTTTCTCTCCATTTTCATCTTCTCTTCTCTCATATTCACCTTCTCCTATTCTCCCTCTCCTGCTTTCTCTTCCCTTTCCTCTTCTTCCTCCCCCTTTCCTGTTCATCTTCTACCCTCTCTTGATCTCCTCCCTTTCTTCCCCATCTTCTTCTTCCCCTTCCACTCTTCTTCTTCCCCTTCCACTCTTCTTCTTCCCCTTCCACTCTTCTTCTTCCCCTTCCACTCTTCTTCTTCCCCATCTTCCTCTCCCTCCTCTTCTTCCTCATCATCTTCCTATCCATGTTCCTCTTCCTTTCCCTCTTCTCTTCCCCTCCTCTCCTCCACTTTCTCTCCCACTCCTCTTCTCTCTCTCCTCTCTTGCTTCCTCTCCCTCTTCTCTCCTTCCTCTTCCTCTGCCTCCCCCTTTCCCTCTGCTCTCCTCTTCTCCCTCTCCCTCCTTCTTCCTCCTCTACCTTTTCCTCTCCTTCTCCCTCTCCTCTTCTCTTCCCACCTACGCTTCCTCTTACCTTAACTTTTCTTCTTCCTTCCAATCTTCCTCTTCCCCTCCCTCTCTTCTCCCCCCCCCCTCTTCATCTACCTGTTCTTTTCACTCATCCGATTTCTCATCTGCTTCCTCCTCTTCCTCATCCTCCTCATCTTCCTCCTTTGTTTCCCTATCCTGCTTGCTTGCTCTCCATCTTGTCTGTTTCTACCTTTTTGTAAAACCTTGATGTAGATGAGTGCTGGGAGGGGAACGTCTCTGTCTTTATGATCCCCTATGTAGATGAGTGCTGGGAGGGGAACGTCTCTGTCTTTATGATCCCCTGTTATGTGAGGAATTGGATCTCCTTTAATATCTGCAAATCGCACCCACTTCTGATAAGTGTTCATGGACCCGGAGGGACGGAGCAGATCTGAAAATATTTTGGTATATTTCTGCTTTGGATTAGGATTGTGTTGGAGTGGAATTTTGCTGGTTGTTGTAAAGCCCAATAATGCTGCAATATATATGAGGTTTACAACATCCGTTCCTTTGTGTGGCCCCACAGGAAGCAATGAAATGGTTGCAGTGTTATAGGTGGATGTGCTTTCTTGGTGCGTAATTGACCCCCCCCCCCCCAACCTTAATATATTGAGTTCCTGCGTGGAACACAGCCAGTAATTCAGTTGTACGACTATGAGCACTGAAGATGTGGGGGTCGGTCTGACATCTTCTGCCAGTCACAGCAAAAAGGGGCACAACAGATGGGCAAAGCATTTGCTGTTCCATATTTTCACAATTATATTTCATAGACAGATAGGAAAGTGCTCACTATAGTGGTCATTAAAGTATCCGGGCATGTGATTAGCAATGACTTAGAACTGATGAGATCAGTTAGCCACATAGCCCCCCCCCCCTCCATCAATGAGCTCCCCCTCCCTCCACCGATGAGCCTTTTTTTCCACCTCCATCAATGAGCCTCCCCCCACCTCCATCAATGAGCCCCCCCACCTCCATCAATGAGCCTCCCCCCACCTCCATAAATGAGCCTTCCCCCCCACCTCCATCAATGAGCTTGTCCTCCCCCCTCCAACAATGAGCCCTCCCCCCCACTTCCATCAATGAGCCTTCCCCCCCACTTCCATCAATGAGCCTTCCCCCCCACGTCCATCAATGAGCCTTCCCCCCCACGTCCATCAATGAGCCTCCCCCCCACCTCCATCAATGAGCCTCCCCCCCACCTCCATCAATGAGCCTCCCCCCACCTCCATCAATGAGCCCCCCCCCCAACCTCCATCAATGAGCCTCCCCCCACCTCCATAAATGAGCCTTCCCCCCCACCTCCATCAATGAGCTTGTCCTCCCCCCCTCCAACAATGAGCCCTCCCCCCCCACTTCCATCAATGAGCCTTCCCCCCCACTTCCGTCAATGAGCCTCCCCCCCACCTCCATCAATGAGCCTCCCCCCCCCCACCTCCATCAATGAGCCTCCCCCCCCACCTCCACCATTGTGCCTTCCCTCCCCACCTCTATCAATGAGCCTTCCCTTCCCCACCTCCATCAATCAGCCTTCCCTCCCCACCTACATCAATGAGCTTTCCCTCCCCATCTCCACCAACGAGCCTTTCCTTCCCACCTCCATCAATGAGCCCCCCCCACCTCCATCAATCAGCCTCCCCCCCCACCTCCATCGGTGAGCCTTCCCTCCCCACCTCCACCAATGAGCCTAACCTCCCCACCTCCACCAATGAGTCTTCCCTCCCCACCTCCACCAATGAGTCTTCCCTCCCCACCTCCACCAATGAGTCTTCCCTCCCCACCTCCACCAATGAGTCTTCCCTCCCCACCTCCACCAATGAGCCTTCCCTCCCCACCTCCACCAATGAGCCTTCCCTCCCCACCTCCACTAATGAGCCTTCCCTCCCCACCTCCACCAATGAGCCTAACCTCCCCACCTCCATCAATGAGTTTTCCCTCCCCACCTCCATCAATGAGTCTTCCCTCCCCACCTCCACCAATGAGTCTTCCCTCCCCACCTCCACCAATGAGTCTTCCCTCCCCACCTCCACCAATGAGTCTTCCCTCCCCACCTCCACCAATGAGTCTTCCCTCCCCACCTCCACCAATGAGTCTTCCCTCCCCACCTCCACCAATGAGTCTTCCCTCCCCACCTCCACCAATGAGTCTTCCCTCCCCACCTCCACCAATGAGTCTTCCCTCCCCACCTCCACCAATGAGTCTTCCCTCCCCACCTCCACCAATGAGTCTTCCCTCCCCACCTCCACCAATGAGTCTTCCCTCCCCACCTCCACCAATGAGTCTTCCCTCCCCACCTCCACCAATGAGTCTTCCCTCCCCACCTCCACTAATGAGCCTTCCCTCCCCACCTCCACCAATGAGCCTAACCTCCCCACCTCCATCAATGAGTTTTCCCTCCCCACCTCCATCAATGAGTCTTCCCTCCCCACCTCCACCAATGAGTCTTCCCTCCCCACCTCCACCAATGAGTCTTCCCTCCCCACCTCCACCAATGAGTCTTCCCTCCCCACCTCCACCAATGAGTCTTCCCTCCCCACCTCCACCAATGAGTCTTCCCTCCCCACCTCCACCAATGAGTCTTCCCTCCCCACCTCCACCAATGAGTCTTCCCTCCCCACCTCCACCAATGAGTCTTCCCTCCCCACCTCCACCAATGAGTCTTCCCTCCCCACCTCCACCAATGAGTCTTCCCTCCCCACCTCCACCAATGAGTCTTCCCTCCCCACCTCCACCAATGAGTCTTCCCTCCCCACCTCCACCAATGAGTCTTCCCTCCCCACCTCCACCAATGAGTCTTCCCTCCCCACCTCCACCAATGAGTCTTCCCTCCCCACCTCCATCAATGAGTCTTCCCTCCCCACCTCCATCAATGAGTCTTCCCTCCCCACCTCCATCAATGAGTCTTCCCTCCCCACCTCCACCAATGAGTCTTCCCTCCCCACCTCCATCAATGAGTCTTCCCTCCCCACCTCCATCAATGAGTCTTCCCTCCCCACCTCCATCAATGAGTCTTCCCTCCCCACCTCCATCAATGAGTCTTCCCTCCCCACCTCCATCAATGAGTCTTCCCTCCCCACCTCCACCAATGAGTCTTCCCTCCCCACCTCCACCAATGAGCCTTCCCTCCCCACCTCCACCAATGAGCCTTCCCTCCCCACCTCCACTAATGAGCCTTCCCTCCCCACCTCCACCAATGAGCCTAACCTCCCCACCTCCATCAATGAGTTTTCCCTCCCCACCTCCATCAATGAGTCTTCCCTCCCCACCTCCACCAATGAGTCTTCCCTCCCCACCTCCACCAATGAGTCTTCCCTCCCCACCTCCACCAATGAGTCTTCCCTCCCTACCTCCACCAATGAGTCTTCCCTCCCCACCTCCACCAATGAGTCTTCCCTCCCCACCTCCACCAATGAGTCTTCCCTCCCCACCTCCACCAATGAGTCTTCCCTCCCCACCTCCATCAATGAGTCTTCCCTCCCCACCTCCATCAATGAGTCTTCCCTCCCCACCTCCATCAATGAGTCTTCCCTCCCCACCTCCATCAATGAGTCTTCCCTCCCCACCTCCATCAATGAGTCTTCCCTCCCCACCTCCATCAATGAGTCTTCCCTCCCCACCTCCATCAATGAGTCTTCCCTCCCCACCTCCATCAATGAGTCTTCCCTCCCCACCTCCATCAATGAGTCTTCCCTCCCCACCTCCACCAATGAGTCTTCCCTCCCCACCTCCACCAATGAGTCTTTCCTCCCCACCTCCACCAATGAGTCTTCCCTCCCCACCTCCACCAATGAGTCTTCCCTCCCCACCTCCACCAATGAGTCTTCCCTCCCCACCTCCACCAATGAGTCTTCCCTCCCCACCTCCACCAATGAGTCTTCCCTCCCCACCTCCACCAATGAGTCTTCCCTCCCCACCTCCACCAATGAGTCTTCCCTCCCCACCTCCACCAATGAGTCTTCCCTCCCCACCTCCACCAATGAGTCTTCCTTCCCCACCTCCACCAATGAGTCTTCCTTCCCCACCTCCACCAATGAGTCTTCCTTCCCCACCTCCACCAATGAGTCTTCCCTCCCCACCTCCACCAATGAGTCTTCCCTCCCCACCTCCACCAATGAGTCTTCCCTCCCCACCTCCACCAATGAGTCTTCCCTCTCCACCTCCACCAATGAGTCTTCCCTCCCCACCTCCACCAATGAGTCTTCCCTCCCCACCTCCACCAATGAGTCTTCCCTCCCCACCTCCACCAATGAGTCTTCCCTCCCCACCTCCATCAATGAGTCTTCCCTCCCCACCTCCATCAATGAGTCTTCCCTCCCCACCTCCATCAATGAGTCTTCCCTCCCCACCTCCATCAATGAGCCTTCCCTCCCCACCTCCATCAATGAGCCTTCCCTCCCCACCTCCATCAATGAGCCTTCCCTCCCCACCTCCATCAATGAGCCTTCCCTCCCCACCTCCATCAATGAGCCTTCCCTCCCCACCTCCATCAATGAGCCTTCCCTCCCCACCTCCATCAATGAGCCTTCCCTCCCCACCTCCATCAATGAGCCTTCCCTCCCCACCTCCATCAATGAGCCTTCCCTCCTCACCTCCATCAATGAGCCTTCCCTCCTCACCTCCATCAATGAGCCTTCCCTCCTCACCTCCATCAATGAGCCTTCCCTCCTCACCTCCATCAATGAGCCTTCCCTCCTCACCTCCATCAATGAGCCTTCCCTCCTCACCTCCATCAATGAGCCTTCCCTCCTCACCTCCATCAATGAGCCTTCCCTCCTCACCTCCATCAATGAGCCTTCCCTCCTCACCTCCATCAATGAGCCTTCCCTCCTCACCTCCATCAATGAGCCTTCCCTCCTCACCTCCATCAATGAGCCTTCCCTCCTCACCTCCATCAATGAGCCTTCCCTCCTCACCTCCATCAATGAGCCTTCCCTCCTCACCTCCATCAATGAGCCTTCCCTCCTCACCTCCACCAATGAGCCTTCCCTCCTCACCTCCACCAATGAGCCTTCCCTCCTCACCTCCATCAATGAGCCTTCCCTCCTCACCTCCATCAATGAGCCTTCCCTCCTCACCTCCATCAATGAGCCTTCCCTCTCCACCTCCATCAATGAGCCTTCCCTTCCCTTCCCTCCCCACCTCCATCAATGAGTCTTCCCTCCCCACCTCCATGAATGAGTCTTCCCTCCCCACCTCCATCAATGAGTCTTCCCTCCCCACCTCCATCAATGAGTCTTCCCTCCCCACCTCCACCAATGAGTCTTCCCTCCCCACCTCCACCAATGAGTCTTCCCTCCCCACCTCCACCAATGAGTCTTCCCTCCCCACCTCCACCAATGAGTCTTCCCTCCCCACCTCCACCAATGAGCCTTCCCTCCCCACCTCCACCAATGAGCCTTCCCTCTCCACCTCCATCAATGAGCCTTCCCTTCCCTTCCCTCCCCACCTCCATCAATGAGTCTTCCCTCCCCACCTCCATGAATGAGTCTTCCCTCCCCACCTCCATCAATGAGTCTTCCCTCCCCACCTCCATCAATGAGCCTTCCCTCCTCACCTCCATCAATGAGCCTTCCCTCCTCACCTCCATCAATGAGCCTTCCCTCCTCACCTCCATCAATGAGCCTTCCCTCCTCACCTCCATCAATGAGCCTTCCCTCCTCACCTCCATCAATGAGCCTTACCTCCTCACCTCCATCAATGAGCCTTCCCTCCTCACCTCCATCAATATGCCTTCCCTCCTCACCTCCATCAATGAGCCTTCCCTCCTCACCTCCACCAATGAGCCTTCCCTCCTCACCTCCATCAATGAGCCTTCCCTCTCCACCTCCATCAATGAGCCTTCCCTTCCCTTCCCTCCCCACCTCCATCAATGAGTCTTCCCTCCCCACCTCCATCAATGAGTCTTCCCTCCCCACCTCCATCAATGAGTCTTCCCTCCCCACCTCCACCAATGAGTCTTCCCTCCCCACCTCCACCAATGAGTCTTCCCTCCCCACCTCCACCAATGAGTCTTCCCTCCCCACCTCCACCAATGAGTCTTCCCTCCCCACCTCCACCAATGAGTCTTCCCTCCCCACCTCCACCAATGAGTCTTCCCTCCCCACCTCCACCAATGAGCCTTCCCTCCCCACCTCCACCAATGAGCCTTCCCTCTCCACCTCCATCAATGAGCCTTCCCTTCCCTTCCCTCCCCACCTCCATCAATGAGTCTTCCCTCCCCACCTCCATGAATGAGTCTTCCCTCCCCACCTCCATCAATGAGTCTTCCCTCCCCACCTCCATCAATGAACCTTCCCTCCCCACCTTCATCAATGAGCCTTCCCTCCCCACCTCCACCAATGAGCCTTCCCTCCCCACCTCCACCAATGAGTCTTCCCTCCCCACCTCCATCAGTGAGCCTTCCCTCCCCACCTCCACCAATGAGCCTTGGCCACTCATGACCCTGTCATCGGTTGGCCGGTTTTCCTTCCTTGGGCCACTTTTGGTTGGGACAGACCAGGAACATCCCACCAGAGCTGCAGTTTTGGAGTTGCTCTGACCCAGTGCCCAGTGGTCTTGCCATTATAATCTGGTCTTTGTCAAAGTCAATCAAATCCTTACACTTGCCCATTTTTTTCTGTTTTCATCACATTAACTTCAGGGACAACATGTTTACTTACTGCCAAATATATCCAACCCACTTTAAAGGGCCATTGTCCCAAGATAATCAATGTTATTCACTTGACCTGTCAGTGGGCATAAAGTTACGGCTAATCTTTGTAAGAATTTGGTTTCTTTCTCCGAATCGATCAAATACTGAAATATGAGTTTTAGGTGGCGCGGCCCTTTAAATATGGAAATTCTGGTTGGGAGTGACATGCATATCGGGTAAATTCTGGAGTCCATATGCAGAAATAACCCGTTTATTACCCGGTTATCACAGATTTCTGTGGCTCAGGACTGGATTCAGGGGTCGCGCCCAGAGCTGCGTTCATATTGACACAACAGCATGGCGGCTTTATTGCATTATAATAAATGTGAATAGAGCGGCGGAGAGCGTGCATTCGGAGAAGCTCCAGGGACCCGGCTTTTAATTATCCGCTGATTACAGCTAATAGGATTGCAGAGGCGTCTTGCTGGTAAAACCACCCAGCTTCATCTTGGCCGATTTGTTCTTATTAACGTAATCGCGGCCTTGTTGCCGCCTTCGCTGACACTTGTGTTGCAGAGACATGTCGCCACATTTACCACCCCCCCCCCCACTTCTCTTCTCAGATCATCAGGAAAGGTCTACTGTACCGCAAACACCTCATCCCATCCATCCACATGTGATAAAGTGTACCTGTCTACTGTACACAATGGAAGCTGATTCTGTGCAGAGAGAGGGGGGGGGGGGGTCACATCCATTCATTCATCACCTAATAATCAGGATTCTACAGAGGTACAAAATACATCAGACTTCAACAAAGAGCATTGATAGTGACTGTATGAGCAAACAGGCCTGACTACAAACCTAAGAGATCCTAGAATGACACACTAATACAGAAGGGGGGTCCAAAACAATGACACACTGACACTTGGGGGTCCAAAACAATGACACACTGACACTTGGGGATCCAGAACAATGACACACTGACACTTGGGGATCCAGAACAATGACACACTGACACTTGGGGGCCCCAGAACAATGACACACTGACACTTGGGGGGCCAGAACAATGACACACTGACACTTGGGGGCCCCAGAACAATGACACACTGACACTTGGGGATCCAGAACAATGACACACTGACACTTGGGGGTCCCAGAACAATGACACACTGACACTTGGGGATCCAGAACAATGACACACTGACACTTTGGGTTCCAGAACAATGACACACTGATACTTGGGGGTCCCAGAACAATGACACACTGATACTTGGGGGTCCCAGAACAATGACACACTGACACTTGGGGGCCCCAGAACAATGACACACTGACACTTGGGGGCCCCAGAACAATGACACACTGACACTTGGGGATCCAGAACAATGACACACTGACACTTGGGGGGCCAGAACAATGACACACTGACACTTGGGGGCCCCAGAACAATGACACCCTGACACTTGGGGATCCAGAACAATGACACACTGACACTTGGGGGTCCCAGAACAATGTCACACTGACACTTGGGGATCCAGAACAATGACACACTGACACTTGGGGGTCCAGAACAATGACACACTGACACTTGGGGGGCCAGAACAATGACACACTGACACTTGGGGGCCCCAGAACAATGACACCCTGACACTTGGGGATCCAGAACAATGAGACTCTGACACTTGGGGGTCCCAGAACAATGTCACACTGACACTTGGGGATCCAGAACAATGACACACTGACACTTTGGGTTCCAGAACAACGACACACTGACACTTGGGGGTCCAGAACAATGACACACTGACACTTGGGGATCCAGAACAATGACACACTGACACTTGGGGGTCCCAGAACAATGACACACTGACACTTGGGGGTCAAGAACAATGACACACTGACATTTGGGGCCCAGAACAATGACACACTGACACTTGGGGATCCAGAACAATGACACACTGACACTTGGGGATCCAGAACAATGACACACTGACACTTGGGGATCCAGAACAATGACACACTGACACTTGGGGATCCAGAACAATGACACACTGACACTTGGGGGCCCCAGAACAATGACACACTGACACTTGGGGATCCAGAACAATGACACACTGACACTTGGGGGTCCCAGAACAATGACACACTGACACTTGGGGATCCAGAACAATGACACACTGACACTTTGGGTTCCAGAACAATGACACACTGATACTTGGGGGTCCCAGAACAATGACACACTGACACTTGGGGGCCCCAGAACAATGACACACTGACACTTGGGGGCCCCAGAACAATGACACACTGACACTTGGGGATCCAGAACAATGACACACTGACACTTGGGGGTCCAGAACAATGACACACTGACACTTGGGGGGCCAGAACAATGACACACTGACACTTGGGGGCCCCAGAACAATGACACCCTGACACTTGGGGATCCAGAACAATGACACACTGACACTTGGGGGTCCCAGAACAATGTCACACTGAAACTTGGGGATCCAGAACAATGACACACTGACACTTTGGGTTCCAGAACAATGACACACTGACACTTTGGGTTCCAGAACAACGACACACTGACACTTGGGGGTCCAGAACAATGACACACTGACACTTGGGGATCCAGAACAATGACACACTGACACTTGGGGTTCCAGAACAATGACACCCTGATACTGGGGGTTCCAGAACAATGACACCCTGATACTAGGGGGGGGGTCCAGAACAATGACACACTGACACTTGGGGCCCCACAACAATGACACACTGATACTAGGGGGGATCCAGAACAATGACACACTGACATTTGGGGGTTCCAGAACAATGACACACTGACACTTGGGGGTCCCACAGCAATGACACACTAATACTTTGGGGTTCCAGAACAATGACACACTGACACTTGGGGGTCCCAGAACAATGACACCCTGACACTTGGGGGTCCCAGAACAATGACACACTGACACTTGGGGGTCGCCCAGAACAATGAGACTCTGACACTTGGAGATCCCAGAACAATGAGACACTGACACTTGGGGGCCCCAGAACAATCACACACTGACACTTGGGGGTCCCAGAACAATGACACACTGACACTTGGGGGTCGCCCAGAACAATGAGACTCTGACACTTGGAGATCCCAGAACAATGAGACACTGACACTTGGGGGACCCAGAACAATGACACCCTGACACTTGGGGGTCCCAGAACAATGACACCCTGACACTTGGGGGTCCCAGAACAATGACACCCTGACACTTGGGGGTCCCAGAACAATGACACCCTGACACTTGGGGGTCCCAGAACAATGACACCCTGTTAGGACTGTCTTATAAAATGTGTTAATTTTCTCTCTGGGGAATGCAAAGTCTCGGCGGCGCGGTGATGGCGGGACGTCTTCTGTCAGGTCTCCTCTATGTAGAGTTAATGATGGGGACATTGACGTCTTTGTCAGCTTTTCTTGAACTTTTCCTCCCACCTCGTTCTGCAGTCACATTCCAAACTTTTCAATCTAATAAACTTTATATAACTGATTGCATTGTCTGCGTATCACCCACTCGCTCACCTGCCTACTCATCTCAGGCCATAGATGGAATTTTACCCAACACAAGAATCTCTGGAAATGCCAGCCGTGCCTGGGGCCATGGTGAAGGCGGAAGTCGAGATGCCATTCCCATCTCCCTGCCAAATAGTTTTATCATTCTTCTGTCAGTGAATGTCTGTGTGCCTCCTCTGTCTGTCTGTCTGCTGCTTCCAGTGTGGTCAGAGCTCTGGGGTGGCACCCTGCAGTCTGTTCCTCACCTCTAGGAGGTGCTGTTTACTCTTTCTGGTGATCAGCAAATACTTCATTGCCCATATAGATACAATGTCACATTTGTTTTTATCCTTAAACCTTCTGTATCTATCTAGTATGTTCCTACTGAATACTGCGATTGTTAAATGAGAATATCGGTGCATTCTTAGTGTCAGAGCTAATTTTATACAAATTTCCTATTTTTCACATTTTTACACACCTGCTGTTCCAAATTTTTAATTCATATTCATATTTTTATTTCGTATTCAGGTTTATAAAGTCTCCTTCTGGTGGGATTCATAATGTTCTGTTACATTTTAGATCTATCCAGCAATATCAATGTAGCCAAGCAGGGCCAGCCCAAGACATTGTGCTGCCTGGGCCCAGGATCAAAATGCTGGGATGAAGAGCGGAATGGGTGGGCGTAGCGGAGCCCGATCGGGCGGGATCACTGTATTTATGGGCTTCAATGTGCCGCCCCTCAGAACCTGCCGCCTGGGACAATGGTCCCATCGGGTCCCATAGTAGGGCAGGCCTTGTAGCCAAGAGTCCAGAGCAGGGGTAGGAAACCTCGGCCCTCCAGCTGTGGTGAAACTACAAGTCCCATGAGACATTGCAAGACCCTGACAATCACAGGCATGACTCCGAGAGGCAGAGACATGATGGGATTTGTAGTTTCACCACAGCTGGAGCGCCGAGGTTGCCTACCCCTGGTCCAGAGGCTCCATAAGTAGTAGAAGTGTGGTGGGTCGGTCCTGAAGTGAATCAATCCGGATCGGTTGGATCTGACCAAGGCGGACAATACAACACCTTATCTTTAGACAAGACTTTGAATGCCATGTTTAGGGATCGCCCATGTGTTGATCAAACAATTCCATTTCTTGCGGCCCACACAAAAGCTATCAACAATTACCCCCCCCCCCCGCAACAATAGAGTCCTCCCTAAAGCAACATTAGACCCCCCACCAGCAACAATAGACCCTCCAGCATGCCCATGCACCCTTTGCCATTCCAACCAAACAGTGCTGGAGGTGCCACCATGTTCCCACTAAAAAAAAAAACAAAAAAAAAAAACGCACTGATTATACTGAGGCCTCAAGAGGCTCCCTAGGGGGAAGGCATTTTATTTTATTCATAAAAGTTTGTAATTAATTAACATTTTTATTAATGTATATCTGTTAGAAATCTGT
Source organism: Rana muscosa (assembly GCA_029206835.1). NCBI lineage: Eukaryota > Metazoa > Chordata > Amphibia > Anura > Ranidae > Rana > Rana muscosa. The sequence continues at coordinate 490,741,028 of CM055127.1, read as the reverse complement.
CCGGCACCTGAAATATCGCAATGTACTTGATATTTCTATGTACTGTATTAACAATTGGGGATGTGGTGTGTTCATTCATGAGGCCACATATCATTTAAATTAAATATTATGTTTAATTAAATAAATCCTATATTATATTTACTTTTTATATTCAGTATTATATTGAATAAATTAATATTATATTGAATTTAATTAATTAAATCATCCCAGGAAGGACAATGATCCCGGGGGGGGGGGGGGTCTATATTAGAGCCCCTTCCCCTCTAGGCTCCCTGAAGTTGTATTTCATGGATCCTTTGGCTTCATGCTGCCCCCGTTCCACTCCTTTTCCCCCATTATATTCTCTCCCTTTTGTTTCTATTACTCCACCCTGTTTTACTCTTTTATCCAGTCCCATCGTGTTTTATGCTTTTATCTTTTTATTTAGTTTCTCATTTCTTTTGATTTACCCGTTGTTCAAATTTTGTTTAGAAGCCTTCAGCTTTCCCCGGCTCAGAGAGAAGAAATAATAGCGTCAGCTCGTATCATTATTACAAATACATTTTGTTTTTTCTTTTTTTTTGGCTTTAGTCAGGGAGCAGCTTGCAGACTTAGGGCGTTAGATCAAAACTAATCCCCCATGTGATTCTGAATCTTAGAAGTTTATATGAGAAATGTGTCATGGGGATGTGAGTATGGCTTGGCGGGGTCACCTTTCCTTACAAGAAATCTTCCTAACAAGTCTCATTGTCCTCCATCCTTGTAGCGTGTAATTGCCATGAGGTGACGTACAAAATTGTATTTAGGAAAATATTTTCTTTAGAAAGAAGGAAGAAGTCAGCAATATGGCTCCTATATTTCTCTCTGTACAGGGCAGACTTAGAGGACCTCCTGCTCGTGAATACTGGAACTTAGGCCATGAATCAGGTCAGCCAGCTCTGCGGGGGTGTGGCCCCCCAACTCTACATTCTGATATTTATTTTACTCAATAGGGCTTACAGTATTCAAATACATTTATTCCATTTATAGGAGTCTGTTATATCCAAAGCCAAACTCTTCCCTAGTCCTGACACCTGCACTCTGTAGGTTACATACTCCTGACCCTTGCACTCTGTAGGTTACATACTCCTGACCCTTGCACTTTGTAGGTTACATACGCCTGACCCTTGCATACTCCTAACACCTGCACTCTGTAGGTTACATACTCTTGACCCTTGCACACTGTAGGTTACATACGCTTGACCCTTGCACTTTGTGGGTTACATACTCCTGACCCTCGCACTCTGTAGGTTACATACTGCAGACACCTGCACTCTGTAGGTTACATACTGCAGACACCTGCACTCTGTAGGTTACATACTGCAGACACCTGCACTCTGTAGGTTACATACGGCAGACACCTGCACTCTGTAGGTTACATACTGCAGACACCTGCACTCTGTAGGTTACATACTGCAGACACCTGCACTCTGTAGGTTACATACTGCAGACACCTGCACTCTGTAGGTTACATACTGCAGACACCTGCACTCTGTAGGTTACATACTGCAGACACCTGCACTCTGTAGGTTACATACTGCAGACACCTGCACTCTGTAGGTTACATACTGCAGACACCTGCACTCTGTAGGTTACATACTGCAGACACCTGCACTCTGTAGGTTACATACTGCAGACACCTGCACTCTGTAGGTTACATACTGCAGACACCTGCACTCTGTAGGTTACATACTGCAGACACCTGCACTCTGTAGGTTACATACTGCAGACACCTGCACTCTGTAGGTTACATACTGCAGACACCTGCACTCTGTAGGTTACATACTGCAGACACCTGCACTCTGTAGGTTACATACTGCAGACACCTGCACTCTGTAGGTTACATACTGCAGACCCCTGCACTTTGTAGGTTACATACGCCTGACCTTGGAACTCTATAGGTTACATACTTCTGATGCCTGTACCCTGTAGGTTACATTCTCCTGACACCTGTACTCTGGGTTACATTCTCCTGACACCTGTACTCTGGGTTACATACTCCTGATGCCTGCACTCTGTGCAGGGTAGTCTCAGAGGACCTCCTGCTCTCAAAAACTGGAACTTAGACCATGATTCAGGTCAACTAGCTCTGCGGGGGTGTGGCCACCCAGCTTTATCTTTTGACATATTTCACTCAACACAGGGCTTAATCAAATTGATGTATTTAATTTATAATTTAATCATTCTGTTCTATTGTATATACGTCTGTTAAAGTTTATCTAAAGCCCAACTTTTCCTACTTCTGACGCCTGCACTCTGAAGGATGCATACTCGTGACCGCTGCACTCTGAAGGATGCATACTCGTGACCCCTGCACTCTGAAGGATGCATACTCGTGACCCCTGCACTCTGAAGGATGCATACTCGTGACCCCTGCACTCTGAAGGATGCATACTCGTGACCCCTGCACTCTGAAGGATGCATACTCGTGACCCCTGCACTCTGAAGGATGCATACTCGTGACCCCTGCACTCTGAAGGATGCATACTCGTGACCCCTGCACTCTGAAGGATGCATACTCGTGACCCCTGCACTCTGAAGGATGCATACTCGTGACCCCTGCACTCTGTAGGTTACATACTCCCAATGCCTGTACTCTGTAGGCTACATACTCCTGACGCCTGAACTCTATAGGTTACATACTCCTGACTCTGGCACTCTGTAGGTTACATACTCCTGACACTTGCACGTTGAAGGTTACATACTTCTGACCCTTGCACGTTGAAGGTTACATACTCCTGATGCCTGTATTCTTTAGGTTACATACTCCTGACCCCTGCACTCTGTAGGTCACATACTCCTGATGCCTGTACTCTTTAGGTTACATACTCCTGGCACTTGCACTTTTAAGTTAACATACCTCTGTCCTCTGCACTCTGTAGGTTACATACTCCTGGTCCCTGTGCTTTGTAGGTTACATACTCCTGACACCTGCGCCCTTTACATTACATACTCCTGATACTAGGTTCAAGTTTTAAGTTCCTCCAGCTGTAGGCACAATCTTGCCACACCCACAATTTACCATGACGTCCTTGGCAGGGTGCCCTTATTATTGTCCTCCGGGTGCTTAAAGGTAGTTTGATCAGGGCCTTGTGATTTCTAATGTCAGCCCTGGTTGCATTCCCGCTACTGTAGTTGGGTATTGGGGTGCCATTCTGAATAAATGGCACCACAATGCTACTTAAAAATTACGCGGACGCAGTAGTAGTGGGCATTAAAACGAGCGTTTCCACTAAGCATAGCTCTGAAGGGGGATCTTAAACACATTTTCAAAAAAAGGATAGATTTTTGATACTTTTAATTCTTTATTACCATCGTACTCTTCCTGTGGTGTTGCCCCCCCTATTGTACCCCTAATGTGCCCTCATGGGATCCCTCTACCCTTCTATATGCTGCGTCACGTATCTCTAGTTACATTTATAATTCTCCGTTAGCGCTTTCCTAATCTCCGTTTTTCCCGGTAAAGTCTCTTCCGCACCCAGAAAAAGATCTTAGATCTTAGCGAGAAAAGAGGCAACAAATCCTCGGCCGCGCTGCGGCGTAGCGCAGGCAGAAGCGGCGGAGATGAGCGTGATTTGTGTTCGCCATTAATAATTCATCACCGGGACGCTATCTCCAACAGAACAGATTGAATTTTTATCGGAATTTCTGTGTTTTTTATCTTCGGCGTGTCATTTTTCCCCCCCGCGCCCCCCCCCCCCCCCCGGTCCATCTTGCGCTCATCGGTCTCCATCATATCTCACCTGTTTGACATTCCATGCCGCGCGTCCTTTAATCACGTTCGAAATGGCAGCACTTTAGCCGTAGTGTTTCTTACGCACTCGGCTATAATGGAACGCCGTAGAAAAAAAAAAAAACGACGTCGAGATGCAAAGTGGCGCGCCGTTTCAGGCGACAAGTGGCCAATACTTAGACGCCGCTGATTAGGATCATTCAACCCCATTACAGCCGAGGAACCCGGGGGGGGAGCTTCAAAGATTAGAACGAATTAACTCCTTCGGCGCCCGCGGTGACACCAACTTTAATTAAGACTAAAGACCGCGTTTGCCCCCGGAGGGCCTTAATTAAAGGCCGCGTCCCGGGTGTATTCATTCTGGGTGGCCCTGCCACGCTTTTATTAATAAATCTCTCCGATTGGGGCTAAACGCTTCCCCCTTATAGCGGAGCACTGAGCCCACCTGCGTCTTGTCTTTTCCAGACCGGAGTTTTTCTTTCCCCTCTTGGGGGGGGGGGGGAGCGCTTCAAACATATCCTGCTGCAGATTACAGCCGATCGAGGGGGCCGTTCAAAGGAGCCATTGTTCTCGCTCCCCTAACCAAAACTCTGTACGCGCTCGCCCGCCTGTGAAAACTCAACGCAGACAGACCGCGACCTCCCAACACAGAGAGCTTTGTCTAACATTTGGCCCCGCGCGAGGCCTTAGGATATCTCCGAAGATTTGGAAAAATGATTCTTCTGTGGAAAAGAAACGGAAAAAAAGTTGTCATAATCTTTCTATTTATGGGCCCGGCGTGGTGTGTTTACACGCATCGAGGCCTCGGACTTTTTTTTTTTTTTTTACTCTGTGCGCCGGTTGGGTCACCATCAAACGCCGCGGCGTCCGCTCGGATGTGTGGCGGCTTTGTATTCGCGGCCACGTTTAATGTCGGGCAGGCCTTTGAACATGAGATTTGAGTCAGAGTAGAGTGAGACAATGTGTGACTCGTATGGGGAGACGCGACAAGAAGCCGGCCAGGGGCTCGGTGACCGGATTTGTGCCGATGGCTGGTTTGCGGTCTGTATGATCTAATGGCGGTTATGTGGCGGGATGAAGGAATCGATGATAAAAAATAAAGACACAGCTGAGCTTAAAGCCGACCTTCACCCTAAGGCTACTTTCACACTGAGGCGCTGGATGTGCTGGCGGTATAGCGGCGCTATTTTTAGCGCCGCTATACCGTATTTTTTCCCGTGATTTGCGGGCGCTAGCGGGGGGATTTTAACCCCCGCTAGCGGCCGAAAATGGGTTAAAAACGCCCGCAATAACGCCTCTTTGTGGCGTTTTGCGGGCGTTTTGGAGGCGCTACCCCATTGATTTCAATGGGCAGGGGCGCTATAGGAGCGGTATTTTTACCGCTCCTATTGCGCCTCAAAGAAGCGACTTGCAGGAGTTTTTTGACCCTCCTGCAAGCGCAACGCTCCAGTGTGAAAGCCCTCGGGCTTTCACATTGGATACAATTGAGCGGCTTTTTTGGGGCGCATTGCAGGCGCTATTTTTAGCGCAAAAGCGCCTCTGTGTGAAAGGGGCCCAAAGGTCATGTCATGTTGTCTTGCCTCCTCCCCCTCCCTTACAATTGGACATAATCAGTAAATATATATTATTATTATCATCATTTATTTTATATCATTATCATCATTTATTTTATATTATTATCATTTATTATATCATTTATTTGGGTTGCAAAGTAGCACTTCTGCATTTCTTGCCTAGGCACATTTTTTTTTTACCCACCCCCTGCACGTGCATAGATGTTCTGCACGGTTTTTGGTCCCAGGTGAGCTTTGATGTGACTTTACACTCTGGCCCTCAAGTAACATCAAAGTTGTACAGGAACCTTTGTGTCCAAAGTCGCATGTTAGGGTTAAAGTGACATTAAAGGCAATTTAAAATAAAATAAAAAAACATGTCATACTCGCCTGCTCTGTGTAATGGTTTTGCACAGAGCAGCTCAAATCCTCCTCCTCTTGGGTCCCCCGCCGGTGCTCCTGGCCCCTCTCGCCTACCCGCCTGCGCCCACCCCAGCCCCCCCCAATACTTACCTGAGCCCAATCTTCCTCCAAACGATGTGCGCGGGAGCCTCGGCTCTTCAGGGACTCTCTCTCCTCATTGGCTGAGACAGCAGCAGGAGCCATTGGCTCCCACCGCTGTCAATAACAGCCAGTGAGCCAATGCCTCCTGAGCAGCTGCTCTGCATGTCCATTCACACACACACACAGCCATGGCTCGGCCCGCCCCTCTCTCTCTCTCCCCATTTGCTCATTGGCTGTGTTTGACAGCAGTGGGCGCCAATACCGCTGCTGTCTCAGCTAATGAGGAGGGAGAGTCCCTGGAGAGCCAAGGCTCTTGTGCACATCGCTGGAGGAAGATCGGGATTACGTAAGCATTGGGGGGGGGCTGTGAGGGGGAGGGGGGCTGAGCCTTAAAGTGGTTGTAAACCCACTTGCACAACATGCACCTACAGGTAAGCCTAGATTAAGGCTTACCAGTAGGTGCATGAAATATCTCCTTAACCTACACGGTTAAGGAGATATTTTCTTTTAAAACTGGCGCTGCTGACGTCACGCGCATGCGCACTAGCGGGCCAGCATAGTAGCTGGATTTCTGAATGGATTTAGCCAGCCCGAGCGCACATGTGTGAGACGTCATCGCCGCTTCGGGGCCAAGCACAGCACCGGAGCGGCGATACACGGAAGGGACATCGAGGCAGGATGGCGGCGGTGGAGGTTTCCGAGCACCGCTGCGGGGGCTTCGATCTAAGGTAAGTATAATGAGCTAGTATGCTAGTCATACTAGCTCATCATGCCTTTGTCTTGCAGGTTTTTATTTTTTTTATTTTGGGGTTTACAACCACTTTAAGAATCACATTAAGGACTAGCGTTAAGCAGGCCATAGATGAGTCGAAAATCAAACAAAAATTCATGGTCATTGGTTTTTCACATTATTAGTGTGCCAGCTGCGTAATGCGATTTTCCAGCCGCAAATGAAAGTGTCTGATCCAACATGCTGGATTTTGTTTAAAAAAAAAACAAAACAAATAATGGCACAATCGTATGTACTATTTTCGATCGACAGAACGTTCAGTTTTTGACTCAATTATGAGCCTGCCTTGGGGTTAGAGTTAGGGTTTGCTGTAATTGTTAGGGTTAGCATTCTAACCCTAACAATTAACCTTAACCCTAACATCTGACTCGAACCCTGGACTCGAACCCTTGACTCGAACCCTTGACTCGAACCCTTGACTCGAACCCTTGACTCGAACCCTGGACTCGAACCCTGGACTCGAACCCTGGACTCGAACCCTGGACTCGAACCCTGGACTCGAACCCTTGACTCGAACCCTGGACTCGAACCCTGGACTCGAACCCTGGACTCGAACCCTGGACTCGAACCCTGGACTCGAACCCTGGACTCGAACCCTTGACCCCAACTCTAACCTTTAACGCAAACATCTAACCCTAGCCCTAACATGTGACTTTGGACACATAAAGGTTTCTCAACTAGAAAAGCAGAGAAAAGGGAGCCGCTCAGGTGTAGAAATCCTCAAAATTACCTCCTCCTAGCAGCCAGGGGTGCAGGCAATGCCAATATCAGCAAACAGGAACAAAAAAGTCTACCGTATAGCAGCACTCCAAAAATAAAAGCCTTTATTTTAAAATTCAGGGATCCAAGTACACACATAGCATGAATAAACACTAGTACAGTGTGAAACGCGTTAGCCAGTTTTTTGACCAGTGTGACGTGATGTGCAGTGTGTACTTGGATCCCTGAATTTTAAAATAAAGGCTTTTATTTTTGGAGTGCTGCTATCCAGAAGACTAATTTGTTCCTGTTTGCAGGTTCCTCAACTACTTTGATGCTACTTAAATGGCAGAGAATGTAAAGTCGCATCAATGTTGCACTCCATGAACAGAACTGTCATACTTTTTCTATTAGCCCAAAAGACAAAAAAACGCGAAACGTTTCAAAAACGCAACATTTGCATTTTTTTGGTGCGGGTCCATTGAAGTTTATAACACACAAAACGCAATCTGCTGCGGGAGAAAAAGTCCCTGACCCTTTAAAAAAAAAAAACATGCCAGCTCAAAATTCATAGGTGTGAACTAGATACATAAGAAACCATGTTAAATGGACCGTAGTGCATTTCTGCAAAATGTTAAAAAAAATGCATGGGTGTGAACCAAGGGTTATGTATAGAAAATTTGTAACGCACAGGAAACATTGTTTACAAACAATGTGCATTTGGTTACAAAGTAATATTGCCAAACCATCAATATAGTTTCCTTTTTATAAAAAAATAAATGAAAAAATCTGTGTTTATAGTCTATTCTCCAACACCTCAATGTGTCATTTCACCTGCTTTTATGGTTTTCTTATTTTGTAACCAAAAAAAGATTTTGTTAGACATTGTTTCTTGTATGTTACAAATTGTTTTATGTCTGTTGTACACTGGCTGGTTACATAGGAAAGCAGAACTTCTCTCTCAATCAACTATTTTTAACCAATTGAAGACCCGGCCTATTCTGACACATAAAAACCAGCATTTTAGTTAGAACCCCCAAACATTATATATATATATATATATATATATATATATATATATATATATATATATATATATATATATTTTTATTTTTTATTTTTTCAAAGGCCCTAGAGAATAAAATGGTGGGTGTTGCAATTTTGTTTTATGCCACAAGGTATTTGCAGCTTTTCAATTGCAATTTTTGGGGAAAAAATACACTTTATAAAATTTTAATGCAAAAAAATAACAAATAAATATATAACCCAATTTTCTAGTAAAATCTAACAGATGATGTTACACCGAGTAAATAGATACCCAACATGCCACGCTCTAAAATTGCGCACGCTTGTGGAATGGCGCCAAACTACAGCACTTTAAAATTCTCCATAGGCAATGCTTTAAATGCCTTTACAGGTTACCTGTTAAGAGTTACAAAGGAGGTCTAGCGCTAGAATTATTACTCTCGCTCTAATGTTCGCAGCGATATCTCACATGTGTGGTGAAAACACTGTTTACATATGCGTGCGTGACCTACGTATGCATTTGCTTCTGTGCTGGGGATGGGGGTGCTTTAAAAAAAACTAATTCTTATTCATTTTATTTTTATGCTTTTCATTTAAAAAAAAAATCCACTTTTATTCCTATTACAAAGAATGTGTACATCTCTTGAAATAAAAATAAGGATGACAGGTTCTCTTTATTGAGAGGTCTGGGGTCAATAAAAATCTCTCCTCTACCTTTAAAAGCAAAAGATTAAAAAATAAATTGTTTACTTCTGCCCCAGAGCGGAAGTGACGTCATGACGTCGCTCCAGTCCTCCAAGGCTAATAGAGGTGATCAGAGACGATCTGGTCTCTGTTCGCCTCTGTGACCAGCCGGTGTTCTGTCAGATTAGGTGACCCGTCAGAATTGGTAACAGAAGTGCAGAAATCTTGCTACACCCCGCACTCCTCCACAGTAAGGATACAGTGAGAAGGGGGCAAGCGGACATCTTGTTACACCCACCAGAGTTTTGCATCTCACTGTTATTTTTAACAGAAATCGGAGCTTATAAGGTGAAATACAGGATTTAGAAATCCGACGGACTGTTTAGATGTTGAATTTTAAAAGCAGAGGCAAGCCTGCTGATCTCACAGGTTTGCCAATGTGACAGAACAGCACTGCTTTTAAATTTCAACATATAAACAGTCCGATGGATTTCTGAATCCTGTACTTCACTTTATAAGCTCTGTTTCCTGTTAAAAATAACTGTGAAATGCAAAACTCCGGTGGGTGTACCAAGATGTCCGCTTGCCCCCCCTTCTCACTGTATCCTTACTGTGGAGGAGTGCGGGGTGTAGCAAGATGGCGGCAACGGAACGTCACTTCCGTTACTAATTCTGACGGGTCGCCTAATCTGTTGGAACACCGGCCGCACTGTCGGAACGTTTCACGGGCGCGCCAGTAAAAGCGGTAAGCCCGGGGAAACACCAGCGGGGAGGGGGGAAAGGTGACCCCTCCCGCTGCTTCTAAAAAGCGACGAGCCGCCCGGACCGCTTTTGATAGAGAGAATCGCCGGCTGAAAAAAAAAAAAATCATTTTTGGAGTTATGGCGGATAAATTCACCCATAATCCTGGTAAACCGCGTCCAAGCTGCAAGGAATATATACGTATCGCGGTCGGCAAGCGGTTAAAGCCGAACTTCACTCTCTCAATCAACTCTTTTTAAGGTTGCCGGATAAAAAATCGCATAATCTATGGCGTGCTTAACTCTCCACCAACCACTAATATCAGTTTTGGGGCGGACTGACTCCTCCCAGAGATAAGACGATCGTTGCCCAACCAGATTCCGCATGTCTGACAGTTTTCTTCTTTTTTTTTTCTTTTCCTAGGACCTGTCTGGGGGCCCGGGACCCATACTGCGGATGGGACAGTAAGAAGAAGCGCTGCACCACCCTGGAGGACAGCTCCAATATGAGCCTCTGGTTTCAGAACATCACCGAATGCCCGGTAAGTGATGACATCATAGTGACATCACGTGGGAGTGTCACTTAGAGAAAGGGTGGCTTTCTATACAGGGGGAGGCTCAGTGGGAAATGATAATGAGCGATTAGAGAACTGGGTTCATCGGGAGAGATGGTCAGCTGACCCCATACAATCCCAGATCCCATTTTTACCGCCCCCAAAACAATAGCGCAGCTCACGGAGAATCGCGTCACCCCGGCCGCGTACAAGGCAGCCGTGACAGACTCAGCGCCGAGTCCCGATAAGTGGATATTGTACGGGGAACAAGGAACGGTTCACATTCAGGACAGCAAAAAAAATAAAAAAATCAGCAGAACAACCACAGAAGTCACCCGGCGTGCCGGCACATTGCTGAGGAAACATTGAACCCCGGCCAAAAAAATCTTTCTTTGGATGGTGCGGGGGAGGGGGGAGAGAACCTCTGCCTGCTCGTCTTGTTTTGCTCTCTGTGTCCCCTTCTTGGTGACTGAAGGGAATCTACACAGAGGGGCAGGAATTTTGGGGCCCCTTACACAGCTTCAGGCATGGGCCCCCCTGGAGCAGAGCAGAACCGGGGTGGGGGTGCTGCTGCGTCAAATGGAAAAGCGGGGGGGGTGCCGCGAATTGAGAAGCGTGGGGTGGGGGTGTCACGAATTGAGAAGCGGAGGGGTGCTGCCACCGCAAATTGTTGAGGTCGGGGGGGCTTTGGGTGCTGACAAGCAAAAAAAAAACAGTAGAACAAAAAAAAGGGGGGGTTGCCATCCGGGCCTCTGGGGGACCTCTGGGCCCCTTACAAAAAAAAGGGGGGTTGCCATCCGGGGCCCTGGGGACCTCCGGGCCTCTGGGGGCCTCTGGGCCCCTTACAAATTTTTTTTTTTTTAAATGTTATAAAAAAAAGGGGGGTTGCCATCCGGGGCCCTGGGGACCTCCGGGCCTCTGGGGACCTCTGGGCCCCTTACAAATTTTTTTTTTTTTTAAATGTTATAAAAAAAAGGGGGGAGGTTGCCATCCGGGGCCCCTTACAAAAAAAAAGGGGGTTGCCATCCGGGGCCCTGGGGACCTCTGGGCTCCTTACAAAAAGTATTACATTTTTATTTATTTTTTAATTAAACATTTTATAAAAAAAAGGGGGAGGTTGCCATCTGGGGACCTCTGGGCCCCTTACAAAAAATAATAATAATAATTAAAAAAAAGAATTATAAAAAAAGGGGGGTTGCCATCCGGGGCCCTGGGGACCTCTGGGCCCCTTACAAAAAAAAAAATAGAAAAAAAGGGGGGTTGCCATCCGGGCCCCTGGGGACCTCCGGGCCCCTTACAGGTGTACTGCCTGTACCCCCCTGATGGCGGCCCTGCAGAGGGGACACGAAGAGCAATAGTTCCCTCTTCCAAAATGTTCTAATGGTTGTGTGTGTGTATAGAAGGAGTAGTGGCTTGGAAAGGACTTCCAGCAGAGTATATTTACGTCGCTTTGAATTTCGCGCTGTGCGGGCGCCGCAAGCTCCGTGACCGTGCCCGCGGGACCGGCGGACTCGATGTCCACCGGGTGTCCCGCGATCGTGTCACAGAGCTGCAGAACAGGGAGGTGCCTGCGTAAACAAGGCATCTTCCTGTTCTGCCTAGTGACAGGACACTGATCTACTGTTCCCTGTCATCAGAAGCAGTGATCAGTGTCATGTCACAGTAAGCCACGCCCCCTAACAGTTAGAATCACTAACTAGGTCACACTTAACCCCTTCAGCGCCCCCTACAGGTTAACCCCTTCCCTGCCAGTGTTATTTTCACAGTAATCAGTGCATTTGTATAGCACTGATCGCTGTAAAAATGACAATGGTCCCAAAATAGCGTCAAAAGAGTCCGATGTGTCCGCTACAATGTCGCAGTCACGATAAAAATCGCTGATCGCCGCCATTACTAGTAAAAAAAAAAAGATTAATAAAAATGCCATAAATCTATCCGTTATTTTGTAGACGCTATAACTTTTTAGCGCTTATTGCGATTTTTTTTTTTTTTTACCAAAAATATGTAGAAGAATACGTATCGGCCTAAACTGAGGGAAAAAAATGTTTTTTTGTATATTTTTTGGGGATATTTATTATAGCAAAAAGTTAAAAATATTGCTTTTTTTTTTCAAAGTTGTCGCTCTATTTTTGTTTATAGCGCAAAAAAAAAAAAAAAAAAAAACCCCGAGGTGATCAAATACCACCAAAAGAAAGCTCTATTTGTGGGGAAAAAAAGGACGTCAATTTTGTTTGGGAGCCACATCGCACAACCGTGCAATTGTCAGTTAAAACGACGCAGTGCCGAATCCCAAAAAAGTGGCCTGGTCTTTGGGCAGCCAAATGGTCCGGGGCTGAAGTGGTTAAGGGCCACTCACGTATAGCCAAGTATTAGAAAAATGTATCGTTTATTCTTAAATTTAAACATAGAAATTGCGGATGAATAGAATGTATTCAGTACAGAATGTGAGTTTTGTATCAAATAATGAAAGACATCATTTTTCGGTGGATCGCCCAACTTTCAGGGAATCTCCTTCTTTAGGGCTGTGGAGAAAAATGTTACCAGATTTAATAAAGATACATATGAATAATATAATATTTCTCTTCTGACACATTGTTGCTGTTTATATATTTACATATTTGTGCAAAACATTCCATAAAGGTTAAAACCAAGACTGGAAAGGACGGAGCCGTGTCCTGGGTGTCCGGTGTCCGGTGTCCTGGGTTTCCGGTGTCCTGGGTGTCCCGAGTGTCCTGGGTGTCCTGGGTGTCCTGGGTGTCCCGAGTGTCCTGTGGGTCCTGAGTGTCCAGGGTGTCCTGAGTGTCCTGGGGGTTCTGAGTGTCCTGGGGGTTCTGAGTGTCCTGGGGGTTCTGAGTGTCCTGGGGGTTCTGAGTGTCCTGGGGGTCCTGGGGGTCCCGAGTGTCCAGGGTGTCCCGAGTGTCCAGGGTGTCCCGAGTGTCCTGGGGGTTCTGAGTGTCCTGGGTGTCCAGGGTGTCCTGAGTGTCCAGGGTGTCCTGAGTGTCCAGGGTGTCCTGAGTGTCCTGGGGGTTCTGAGTGTCCTGGGGGTTCTGAGTGTCCTGGGGGTTCTGAGTGTCCTGGGGGTCCTGAGTGTCCTGGGGGTCCTGAGTGTCCTGGGGGTCCTGAGTGTCCTGGGGGTCCTGAGTGTCCTGGGGGTCCTGAGTGTCCAGGGTGTCCTGAGTGCCCTGGGGGTCCTGAGGGTCCTGAGTGTCCTGGGGGTCCTGGGTGTCCTGGGGGTCCTGAGTGTCCTGGGGGTCCTGAGTGTCCTGGGGGTCCTGAGTGTCCTGGGTGTCCTGAGTGTCCAGGGTGTCCTGAGTGTCCAGGGTGTCCTGAGTGTCCAGGGTGTCCAGGGTGTCCTGAGGGTCCTGAGTGTCCTGAGGGTCCTGAGTGTCCTGGGGGTCCTGAGTGTCCTGGGGGTCCTGAGTGTCCTGGGGGTCCTGAGTGTCCTGGGGGTCCTGAGTGTCCTGGGGGTCCTGAGTGTCCTGGGGGTCCTGAGTGTCCTGGGTGTCCTGGGTCTGCAATTGCCGCCTCATTGACTCTGATCTTCCCTTCGCAGGTCAGGAACCTGACGGTGAACGGCGGGCTGGGCGCCTGGACGTCATGGCAACCGTGCCAACATTCCGACGGAGACTCCTCCTGCTTCTGCCGCTCCAGAAACTGTGACAACCCTCCGCCGCAGTGCGCCGGGAGAGACTGCGAGGGGCCGCGGATAGAGATCACCAACTGCTCCCGGTAAGTGTGACGCTCCAATGTACCAATCAAATCCGCATGAATAAATCCCGTCGTGATGTACGGCAATCGTTTATCACAAAGCTCCGCCTCTTAAATCCCTGATCTCAGTGATTGTGCCTAGGCTGAGATGATGTCATCAGTCTGCTGCAGGCAGGAGGAAGCATTTCCCCAGTCTCCCCCTCCCCCAGTGATCAGACTTTACAACTTTGGGGAAATGCTTCCTCCTCCTTCTACAAAGTTACAATGTACAGTCTGATCACTGGGGGAGGGGAGACTGAGGAAATGCTTCCTCCTCCTTCTACAAAGTTACAATGTACAGTCTGATTACTGGGGGAGGGGAGACTGTAGAAGGAGGAGGAGGCATTTCCTCAAAGTTACAATGTACAGTCTGATCACTGGGGGGAGGGGAGACTGTAGAAGGAGGAGGAGGCATTTCCTCAGTCTCCCCTCCCCCAGTAATCAGACTGTACATTGTAACTTTGTAGAAGGAGGAGGAGGCATTTCCTCAAAGTTACAATGTACAGTCTGATCACTGGGGGAGGGGAGACTGGGGAAATGTCTCCTCCTTTTACAGTCTCAGAAGCTGCAGAAGGGGCTGATCTGTGTCAGACATTTGTGCACAGGCCCCAGGATTTACATGATGGTGTGATCTCTGATCCGGCATCTCGGGCTCGGAAGTAGACGGTGACCCTGGATGATGCCGGAATAAAGATGGCGCCGTCCTTCTGAGGATAGAATCAGATGAAGTCGTTATTAGGGGAGTCCTGTGATAAATACCTGGAAGGGGGACGCTGAACATGCTGAATGTGATATCCATGTGATGACAGGTCCTCTTTAATATTGGAGAGATCTCGGTGTGGGGGGCGGAGCTCAGGATGTTTTCCTCCCACCAATCACCATGAAGCCTCCAGACACCGAATGAGGAAGATTTACTTGTTTTTGTTATTTTACATTTTTATTAAGCAGCCGAGTCAGAGAGCGGGGGAGGGGAGGGGAGGGGAGGGGAGGGGAGGGGAGGGGAGCGCTTATTCCGATCGGGATTATTTTTTTATTACATAAACAACATGGAAAATAGAATGTCTGACGGCTCATTACATCCAATCACCACCAGGGGGCGCGGTTTGTGCTTTAGAGTGTAAGCTCCTCTGGTACAGAGACTGATGTGACTGTGGGGGAGGGGACATTAGAGAGTAAGCTCCTCTGTACAGAGACTGATGTGACTGTGGGGGAGGGGACATTAGAGAGTAAGCTCCTCTGTACAGAGACTGATGTGATGTGGGGGAGGGGACATTAGAGTGTAAGCTCCTCTGTACAGAGACTGATGTGATGTGGGGGGGGGGACATTAGAGTGTAAGCTCCTCTGTACAGAGACTGATGTGATGTGGGGGAGGGGACATTAGAGTGTAAGCTCCTCTGTATAGAGACTGATGTGACTGTGGGGGAGGGGACATTAGAGTGTAAGCTCCTCTGTACAGAGACTGATGTGATGTGGGGGGAGGGGACATTAGAGTGTAAGCTCCTCTGTACAGAGACTGATGTGATGTGGGGGGAGGGGACATTAGAGTGTAAGCTCCTCTGTACAGAGACTGATGTGATGTGGGGGGAGGGGACATTAGAGTGTAAGCTCCTCTGTACAGAGACTGATGTGATGTGGGGGGAGGGGACATTAGAGTGTAAGCTCCTCTGTACAGAGACTGATGTGATGTGGGGGAGGGGACATTAGAGTGTAAGCTCCTCTGTATAGAGACTGATGTGACTGTGGGGGGGAGGGGACATTAGAGTGTAAGCTCCTCTGTACAGAGACTGATGTGATGTGGGGGGGAGGAGACATTAGAGTGTAAGCTCCTCTGTACAGAGACTGATGTGATGTGGGGGGGGGGCATTAGAGTGTAAGCTCCTCTGGTACAGAGACTGATGTGATGTGGGGGGGAGGGGACATTAGAGTGTAAGCTCCTCTGTACAGAGACTGATGTGATGTGGGGGGGAGGAGACATTAGAGTGTAAGCTCCCCTGTACAGAGACTGATGTGATGTGGGGGGGAGGAGACATTAGAGTGTAAGCTCCTCTGTACAGAGACTGATGTGACTGTGGGGGGGGGGGCATTAGAGTGTAAGCTCCTCTGGTACAGAGACTGATGTGATGTGGGGGGAGGGGACATTAGAGTGTAAGCTCCTCTGTACAGAGACTGATGTGATGTGGGGGGGAGGGGACATTAGAGTGTAAGCTCCTCTGTACAGAGACTGATGTGATGTGGGGGGGAGGGGACATTAGAGTGTAAGCTCCTCTGGTACAGAGACTGATGTGATGTGGGGGGGAGGGGACATTAGAGTGTAAGCTCCTCTGTACAGAGACTGATGTGATGTGGGGGGGAGGAGACATTAGAGTGTAAGCTCCTCTGTACAGAGACTGATGTGATGTGGGGGGGAGGGGACATTAGAGTGTAAGCTCCTCTGTACAGAGACTGATGTGATGTGGGGGGGAGGAGACATTAGAGTGTAAGCTCCTCTGTACAGAGACTGATGTGATGTGGGGGGGAGGGGACATTAGAGTGTAAGCTCCTCTGTACAGAGACTGATGTGATGTGGGGGGGGGGCATTAGAGTGTAAGCTCCTCTGGTACAGAGACTGATGTGATGTGGGGGGGAGGGGACATTAGAGTGTAAGCTCCTCTGTACAGAGACTGATGTGATGTGGGGGGGAGGGGACATTAGAGTGTAAGCTCCTCTGTACAGAGACTGATGTGATGTGGGGGGGAGGGGACATTAGAGTGTAAGCTCCTCTGTACAGAGACTGATGTGACTGTGGGGGGGGGACATTAGAGTGTAAGCTCCTCTGGTACAGAGACTGATGTGATGTGGGGGGAGGGGACATTAGAGTGTAAGCTCCTCTGTACAGAGACTGATGTGACTGTGGGGGGAGGGGACATTAGAGTGTAAGCTCCTCTGGTACAGAGACTGATGTGACTGTGGGGGAGGGGACATTAGAGTGTAAGCTCCTCTGGTACAGAGACTGATGTGACTGTGGGGGGAGGGGACATTAGAGTGTAAGCTCCTCTGGTACAGAGACTGATGTGATGTGCGGGAGGGGACATTAGAGTGTAAGCTCCTCTGGTACAGAGACTGATGTGACAGTGGGGGAGGGGACATTAGAGTGTAAGCTCCTCTGTACAGAGACTCATGTGACTGTGGGGGAGGGGACATTAGAGTGTAAGCTCTGTGGGGCGGAGACTGATGTGACTGTGGGGGAGGGGACATTAGAGTGTAAGCTCTGTGGGGCGGAGACTGATGTGATGTGGGGGAGGGGACATTAGAGTGTAAGCTCTGTGGGGCGGAGACTGATGTGATGTGGGGGAGGGGACATTAGAGTGTAAGCTCTGTGGGGCGGAGACTGATGATCCTGTGCATTGCGGTTGGAAAACGGCAGAAATTAATAAATCCAGCAGACCTGGAAGTGGCGCTGATGATGTCATAGTGTTTATGGAGCGATCCATACAATGGTCGTCGATCTTTGTGACGGATCTCAATAAAAGCAGAAAAACGTTATAAAAGAATTGCGGCGGAATCTTCCGGCTCCATTAATTTGATCTTTTCCAGGCGGAATGGAGATAAAATCTCATAAAATAAAATTGGGGATTTAGAAATGAAATCGATGCGGAAGATTCCAAACACAGAAACGGTAAATAATTGGCGGGTTTATTAGCAGACGGGTGATGGCGCGGGGGGGTGGGATGGGATCGCGGGGGGTGGCAGGTGATGGCGGAGGAGGGTGGGATGGGGTGGCGGGTGATGGCGGGGGATGGGGTGGCGGGTTGAGGTGGCGGGTGACGGCGGGGGAGGGTGGGATGGGGTGGCGGGTGATGGCGCGGGGGGGAGGGTGGGATGGGGTGGCGGGAGCTTCTGATCCGGAGGAGAACGTTCCAGTAGACACGGATACAACACTAATACTGTACAATCACCAAGTCGTTTTTCAGGGGATTGGTGAATTTTTTCACATAACCCCCTGGCTGGGACATACTGGGACATACTGGAGCATACTGGAGCATACTGGGACATACTGGGACATACTGGAGCATACTGGGACATACTGGAGCATACTGGGACATACTGGAGCATACTGGGACATACTGGGACATACTGGAGCATACTGGGACATGCTGGGACGTACTGGAGCATACTGGAGCATACTTGGGCATACTGGGACATACTGGGGCCTACTGGGACTTACTGGGACATACTGGACATGCTGGGATCTGCTAGACCATACTGGGACCTACTGGACCATACTGGGACCGACTGGACCATACTGGACCATACTGGGCCCGACTGGACCATACTGGGACCTACGGACCATTCTGGGACCTACGGACCATTCTGGGACATACTGGACCATGCTGGGACATATTGGGACTAATTGAGACATACTGGGACATCCTAGACATACTGGGCATACTGGTACATGCTGGACATGCTGGGACATGCTGGGACATACTGGGACATGCTGGACATGCTGGACATACTGGGACATGCTGGGACATGCTGGGACATACTGGGACATACTGGGACATACTGGACATGCTGGGACATGCTGGGACATGCTGGGACATGCTGGGACATGCTGGACATACTGGGACATGCTGGACATGCTGGACATGCTGGACATGCTGGGACATGCTGGGACATGCTGGGACATGCTGGGACATACTGGACATGCTGGGACATACTGGACATACTGGACATGCTGGGACATACTGGGACATGCTGGACATGCTGGACATGCTGGACATGCTGGACATACTGGGACATGCTGGAACATGCTGGGACATGCTGGAACATGCTGGGACATGCTGGGACATGCTGGGACATGCTGGGACATGCTGGACATGCTGGACATGCTGGACATACTGGGACATGCTGGGACATGCTGGACATGCTGGGACATGCTGGACATGCTGGACATGCTGGGACATACTGGGACATGCTGGGACATACTGGGACATGCTGGGACATGCTGGACATACTGGGACATGCTGGACATGCTGGGACATACTGGGACATGCTGGACATGCTGGACATGCTGGGACATGCTGGGACATGCTGGGACATGCTGGACATGCTGGACATGCTGGACATGCTGGACATACTGGACATACTGAGACATACTGGGACATACTGGGACATGCTGGACATACTGGGACATGCTGGAACTGTTCTACTTAAATCCTCCCTCCGGCCTCCCCTTCAGTCCCGCACAGTTGTATCGGCTCCTCTGATTTCGCTGCACACTGTTAGCTTCTCACAATGAGCATTAGAAGCTGCAGCAAGTCAGAAAATAGGATTTTTATAACCGCTTACCTGTAAAATCCTTTTCTTGGAGTACATCACGGGACACAGAGTGACATAGTCATTACTAATGGGTTATATAGTTACCGTCAGGTGCTGGCACTGGCAACTTCCAAAACCGGAAGTACCCTCCCCTATATAAGCCCCTCCCATCCGGGAGCACCTCAGTTTTGTAGCAAAGCAATAAGTGTCCCCAAAGAAAAGGATTTTACAGGTAAGCTGTTATAAAAATCCTATTTTCTTTCTCGTACATCACGGGACACAGAGCGACATAGTCATTACTAATGGGATGTCCTAAAGCAATGCCAAATGAGGGGGGGGATACACCATACATAAGCTGAGCGCTATCAGACATGAGGATCTTTTGCGGCCTGCAACACACTGCGCCCAAAGGCGACATCCTCCTGACTTCTAACGTCCACCTGGTAGAACCTAGTAAACGTGTGTACCGAAGACCATGCTGCGGCCTTACAGATTTGAGCCAGGGAGGCCTGGTGATGCACTGCCCATGAAGTTCCAACTGCTCTCGTGGAGTGCGCTCTAACTTTGAACGGAGGCGGTCTACTTCTCAAGCCATAGGCTTGTATTATGATCTGTCGAATCCACTTGGCTAAAGTAGATTTTGACGCTGCCTGACCCTTTCTGGGGCCTTCCGGCAGAATAAACAAAGTATCCGTTCTGCGAATCTGAGCAGTGGCTTTTAGATAAGCTTTAACTGCTCTTACTACATCCAAAGAATGTAATAACTTTTCCTCTACCGAAGTAGGTTTGGGGAAAAAAGAAGGAAGAACCACATCTTGGTTCAAATGAAAACTCGATACCACCTTAGGAAGAAAGGCTGGATGAGGACGTAACACTACTCTGTCCTTATGGATAACCAGATATGGCTCCTTACAGGACATAGCTGCTAATTCCGATACTCTTTTAGCCGAACAAATGGCTACTAGAAAAATCAATTTCCTGGTGAGAAGCACTAAGGAAATATGCTGTAATGGTTCAAATGGTTGTTTCTGTAGAACCGACAGAACCAAGTTTAGATCCCATGGACATATGGGAATATTAACCGGAGGACTAATACGCATCACTCCTTGTATAAAGGCTTTGACTAGTGAATGCGAAGCCAAGGGCCTTTGAAAAAATATTGACAAGGCCGAAATCTGACCTTTGATAGTACTCAAGGCAAGCTTCCTATCTACAGCCCATTGTAGGAAGTCCAGAATTCTACCTATTACGTATTTACGTGGATGCCATTTCCTGGCCTCACACCAGGCGATGTACGCCTTCCAGATTCTATAGTAGATCTGCCTGGATACCGGTTTCCTGGCATTGATCATGGTAGACACCACAGCATTAGAGAGCCCTCTCCTTTTTAGAATGTGGGCTTCAATAGCCAGGCCGTCAAACCTAGGGCTGGTAAGGAAGGGTGGTATATCGGTCCCTGCGAAAGCAGGTCCGGACGATGTGGGAGGGTCCAAGGACTCCCCACAGACATTTTTACAATCTCCGCGTACCATGCTCTTCGGGGCCACGCTGGAGCCACCAGAATCACTGGTTTCTTTTCTACCCTGATTCTGCGGAGTAATCGAGGTAACAATTGTGGCGGTGGGAATGCATATATCAGCTTGAACTGATCCCAAGGGAACACTAGGGCATCCGAGCCGCACGCTAGGGGATCCCTTGTCCAAGAGACAAACCTGTCCACTTTCGTGTTGAACCTGGATGCTAGCAGATCTACATCCGGTGTTCCCCACCGCTGACATATTGTCCGGAAAACCTCGGGATGAAGGGACCATTCCCCTGGGCATAATTGTTGGCGACTTAGAAAGTCCGCCTTCCAATTCTTCACCCCTGGAATGAATACCGCAGATATGGCTGGGACATATCTTTCTGCCCATCTCAGGATGTAACTTACTTCCCTTTGGGCCGACTCCTGGTGCCCCCCTGACGATTGATATATGCCACTGCTGTGGCATTGTCTGACTGAATTCTGACAGGGGACCCTTGGAGTTTGGATGTCCATGCTACTAGGGCATACCGGGCTGCTCGTATCTCTAAGAGATTGATGGGCAGGGCCTTTTCCGCATCCGACCATCTGCCCTGGAGAGACCATTGCTCCAGTACTGCTCCCCAGCCTAAAAGGCTGGCATCTGTAGTGACCACCTTCCAAGAAATCGGACTGAAGGATTTCCCTCTTTCCAGATTCCGGGGAACCAACCACCAACGGAGGCTTCTGCGAACGGAAGGGGACAAGGACATTGGTACGTCCAGAGCCTGAACTTTTTTGTTCCAGGCTGACAGTATGGCCCTTTGCAACTTCCTTGAATGGAATTGACCGTAGGGTACTGCTTCGAATGATGCCACCATTTTTCCCAGCAGCCTCATGCACAGGCGTATGGATGGCTGTCTTTTTGAACCCACTAAGTGGATCAAATCTCTCAAAGACGACCCCTTTTCTCGAGACAAGAAAATTTTTCTCTGGTCTGAATCCAGCCTTAGCCCCAAGTATTCCAGACTTTTGACTGGTTTTAGGGCTGACTTGTCTCGGTTGATAATCCAACCGTGATATTCCAGATACTTGATTGTCTCGTGAACAACCACTTCTAGTTTTTCCACTGAGTGGTCTATCAGCAACAAGTCGTCTAGATATGCCATTATCGTTACACCTCGTGTTCTTAGATTGGCCAATAATGGGGCCAGAATTTTTGTGAACACTCTTGGTGCTGTGGCCAGACCGAAGGGTAAGGCTCTGAACTGAAAATGGCGCCCTTCTACTGCAAAGCGTAGAAATTTTTGGTGGGCTGGAAAGATGGGAATGTGCAAATAAGCATCTTTGATGTCGATCGTGGCTAACCAATCCTCCCCTTGTAGGGCAGTGGCCACCGATCGGATCGACTCCATCGGAAAGTCCTGATATACAGGAATTTGTATAGCCCTTTTTGAATTAATATGGGCCTCCCGTCCGCGTTTGCTTCGGGACTGTAAAGAGGTTTGAGTAAAACCCGAACCCTCATTCTTCCAGGGGAACTTCCATAATTACTCCTTGGAGCAATAGTTGTTCTAGTGCCAACAGGAGGGACTCTCTCTTCCGGGGATCCCTTGGCACGTTTGACCTTAAAAATGGGAAGGAGGAGAGTCTTTTAACTCCAAACTGTATCCCAAACCTACTGCGGAGAGCACCTATCTGTCTTGATCGTGTCCCGCCAGGTCTCTTTGCGAACAACTGGAGTCCTCCCCCCACCCGACTGAGTGGGGGCTTCAATGAATTTAACTTTGGGGGAGGTTTTGTACCTCCCCTGACCCAGGGTTTCTCATTACCCTACTACTGTCCCTGTTTTTTACCCCCGGGATTTGACCGAGGAGGCCGTCGGAACTGTTACACAGCCGATGCCCCAGGGACTGGAGAAGCAGGCCTCTTAAAGAGGGACCTCTAACTCTGCTTTTAACCGGCAAGAGCGTATTTTTACCGCTGGAAATTTTCTGGATATATTTGTCCAGGTTTTCCCTGAATAAGCGTTCACCATGAAATGGGACGCTAACCAGCCATTCTTTACAGGGAGCTTCAGCAGACCAGTTTTTGAGCCATAGGAGCCTACGCATATGTACTACAGACAGCGTAAGGCGGGAGGCCTGATGGACTGAATCCTCTATGGCGTCAACCGCAAAGCCTAAGGCTCTAGGTAGATCAGCTAGGGCAAAGCCTGCTGATCTGTCAAGTCCCTCAAGACCTGTTTCAACTGATCCTTCACTGCTTAGCAGACCCCAATAGCTGCTACTGCTGGTTGTATCACCAAGCAGATTTTCATAAGGACTCCAATCTTTTATCTATTGGGTTCTTGAACATTTGGACATTATCCACTGGACATGTCAGTGATTTATACATACAAGAGATGGCTGCGTCCATTGTAGGGACCTTCCATTTTTTTTTTTTTTTTTTTTGATGAACTTATCCTCCATGGGATAGACCACCGGAAATCTCTTGGGGGAATAAATATTTTCTCAGGACGTTCCCAATCCTGGTAAATAAGCCCTTTCAGTAAAGGGTGAAGTGGAAAAGAACAAACAGTCTGGGGGCTTCTAGCGACCCCAACGAGGATACAGTAGTGGTTGATGGTTCCGCAAGGTGCATTTTTAAATGCTGATCGGACCATGTTAGTCAGAGACTGAACCCATAATCTTTCAGCTTGAGATGCTGAGAAAAGGTTCCCCCACTGTTGATTCCTCTATAACAGAATCAACCTCATCCTGATCCCCTTCAGGCAGGTCGATCCCTGTATGGGACTGTTGCTCTGCTAACAGGCACTCTGAAGGAGGAGACGGAGATCGGGCGTGCTTTCCCTGACAGGGAGGCAGCGATAAATGTTGACAATCTCTCTCTAATCCTCCCAGAGCTGAGGAAAAAACCTCCTCTGTTACATACACAGGAGCAGGTGAACTGAGGACAGCCGCAGTACCAAGTACCCCTGCGGGGTCTCTACGGTCACTTACCTCTGAACTTCAGGGGAGACTGGTGCAGCAGGAGTATGCCCAAGATCCTCCGAGCCCGATGAGACCCCCTTCGCTTCCTGGAAGATTCAGTTCCGGAGCTACTGGACGGCATATTCCTAAGCCTAAAGCTGAGGTATTCCAGCCGTAATACACCACTTTTACTGAGAATAGTCTAGCACAATTGCTGCTATATCACAGTTGGTGTCTACTAATGTGCCTTTCTAGGGGATGCCTGTATCAACCGCTTGCTGTATGCCTTTAAATGTTGCCAGCTCTGTCTCTGTACTTCATAGCCAGCTTACTGCAATAATGTGGCTTTTTAAAAACCTGCTGGGACGCCCGCACATGCGCAGAAGCGCTGCGGCGCGCACAGAGCGTCATCCCCCAGGCCCCGCCCCTTTTTCCGGCCACCTCTATATATAGAGGCGCGTGCATGCGCACGCGCGCGGCCACGTGCGCCTCGGCGCTAATTTTCAAACATGGAAACCAGGGACAGGAGCCAGGGCCCCCTTTGCCGCAGGCCGGGGGATAGACGAACACTGCAACATGGCAGAGGAAACAGTTTCCTGTAGGAGAACTCACCAGCTGCCTGGACTTTGCTCTCTGAGAAGAAACTAGTCCATATGACAAGAAAAACATTCCACAGCGGCCTCTAGTGGACAAACACAGGTACCGCAGTTTAATATACTAAACATATATAAAAAAACATTCTTTTTTTTTTTCTTGACCACCATTAAAAATTATTACATTTTTTTTTAGTAGTTACAGGCATGCACAGATATTAGCGGGAATACCGTTAGGTAACAGACAGAAAGACAAATTAGGCTTGGGGGTCCCCCAATAGAACCAAGTTCCTGGGGGCCCCCACTTACCTGTTCCTCGCCGCAGGACTTTGTTTGGTCCACAAAAGCCCAAACTTCACCTATCACGGCAGGCATTGTAATCAAACCTTCAGGGACCGGGTTCCCAAGGATTCCACTCCCCTGGACCTGTATAGCACCCTGCACAGACAACATCTTGGTCGTGGGTATGACCAGAGCTCTGGATCCCAGGGTCCAGCCCTCCTAAGAGAAGCATTACAGGCAAAACCTTGCTCTTCTCTGCAAGGCCCGGGTACCGACCGTTTAGCTATGAAGCTTTTTTGGTGGGATCCGGAACAGCTTACTAAGGCCCAAAAGAACCTGTACGCAAACCCAGTGAAAAACACATGTTACTCTTTGGCCAACACCTTAGACACTGGCAAAAAACTGAGGTGCTCCCGGATGGGAGGGGCTTATATAGGGGAGGGTACTTCCGGTTTTGGAAGTTGCCAGTGCCAGCACCTGACGGTAACTATATAACCCATTAGTAATGACTATGTCGCTCTGTGTCCCGTGATGTACGAGAAAGAAAGAGCCCCGCCCCATTTCCTGGCTGGAGGACGTCCAGCATCATGTAGTTCTTTCCTCCTCATCCTGACTGTCCCTGGCCCCGCCCCTTTCATTAATTGGATTTCAGTTATTTCAGTCATGGAGGCTCAGTAGTATCACATGTGGGTGTTACCTATGCTAATGCAGCCTGGCTAGGAACGCCCACTCCTCCAGACTGACGCCCACTCCTCCAGACTGACACCCACCCATCAAGGCATTTTGATATTTGCATAACTCCTTTCACTGCGTGCATCTGTACTGGGGGGTCTTGGGAGGAGTACTGAGGCCAGGGGCTGTGATGTCATCAGGAAGCGATGTATGCCCCCTGCTGGCCCCTCCCACCAGCCATGATCTGCCTGCATTGCATAGAGAAGCACAGCGACCCAGTGATGATGTCACCGGGTCTTAAATAAGGCATGTAAAGAAAATAAAATGGCTTTATTTAAAAATGTCATTAGCATTTTGGTGAGGGGGAGGGGGGAACCAGGGAAGGCAAAACATGAGCAGATTAAACTTCAGCATTAAGGGGGAGGGAGGAGATGGACCAGGGCCGGTCCAAGACATTGTGCTGCCTGGGTCCAAGAATAAAATACTGCCCCCCCCCCCAACACACCAAAACAAATAATCACGCCCATCAAAAGGCCCCCACATCCATTATTTTATATCATGATATATAAAACTAAAATTACATTTATCATGAAGTCATATTTACATGCAACAGCACCTTGTCTATATGGAAAATTATAGGACATACCATTAGGTTCAATTCCAATGGGCGAGCTAGGGCAGTATATAGACAGGCTAGGGTAGTATATAGACAGGCTAGGGTAGTGTATAGACAGGCTAGGGTAGTATATAGACAGGCTAGGGTAGTATATAGACAGGCTAGGGTAGTATATAGACAGGCTAGGGTAGTATATAGACAGGCTAGGGTAGTATAAGGACAGGCTAGGGCAGTATATGGACAGGCTAGGGTAGTATATAGACAGGCTAGGGTAGTATATAGACAGGCTAGGGTAGTATATAGACAGGCTAGGGTAGTATATAGACAGGCTAGGGTAGTATATAGACAGGCTAGGGTAGTATAGGGACAGGCTAGGGCAGTATATGGACAGGCTAGGGTAGTATATAGACAGGCTAGGGTAGTATATAGACAGGCTAGGGTAGTGTATAGACAGGCTAGGGTAGTATATAGACAGGCTAGGGTAGTATATAGACAGGCTAGGGTAGTATAAGGACAGGCTAGGGCAGTATATGGACAGGCTAGGGCAGTATATGGACAGGCTAGGGTAGTATATAGACAGGCTAGGGTAGTATATGGACAGGCTAGGGCAGTATATAGACAGGCTAGGGTAGTATAGGGGCAGGCTAGGGTAGTATATGGACAGGCTAGGGCAGCATATGGGCAGCCTAGGGCAGTATATGGGCAGCCTAGGGCAGTATATAGACAGGCTGAGGGTAGTATATAGACAGGCTAGGGCAGTATATGGACAGGCTAGGGCAGCATATGGACAGGCTAGGGCAGCATATGGGCAGGCTAGGGCAGCATATGGGCAGCCTAGGGCAGTATATGGCAGCCTAGGGCAGTATATGGACAGGCTAGGGCAGTATATAGACAGGCTAGGGCAGTATATGGACAGGCTAGGGCAGTATATGGACAGGCTAGGGCAGTATATGGACAGGCTAGGGCAGTATATGGACAGGCTAGGGCAGTATATAGACAGGCTGAGGGTAGTATATAGACAGGCTAGGGTAGTATATGGACAGGCTAGGGTAGTATATGGGCAGGCTAGGGCAGCATATGGGCAGCCTAGGGCAGTATATGGGCAGCCTAGGGCAGTATATGGACAGGCTAGGGCAGTATATAGACAGGCTAGGGCAGTATATGGACAGGCTAGGGCAGTATATGGACAGGCTAGGGCAGTATATAGACAGGCTAGGGCAGTATATGGACAGGCTAGGGCAGTATATGGACAGGCTAGGGCAGTATATGGACAGGCTAGGGCAGTATATAGACAGGCTGAGGGTAGTATATAGACAGGCTAGGGTAGTATATGGACAGGCTAGGGCAGCATATGGGCAGGCTAGGGCAGCATATGGGCAGCCTAGGGCAGTATATGGGCAGCCTAGGGCAGTATATGGACAGGCTAGGGCAGTATATAGACAGGCTAGGGTAGTATATAGACAGGCTAGGGCAGTATATGGACAGGCTAGGGCAGTATATAGACAGGCTGAGGGCAGTATATAGACAGGCTGAGGGCAGTATATAGACAGGCTAGGGTAGTATATAGACAGGCTAGGGCAGTATATAGACAGGCTGAGGGCAGTATATAGACAGGCTGAGGGCAGTATATGGACAGGCTAGGGTAGTATATGGGCAGGCGGAGCGCAGTTGTCATGACACACAAAATTGCTGGAAGAAAAATTTTGGGCTTCAATTTTGATGGGTAAATAGAAGAGGAGAGGCGGCCGCAGTTCAATTTGCTGCCCCTCTCAAAGTTCTGCCTGGGTCCAATGGACCCACTGGGACCCCTGGTAGGGCCGACCTTGAAATGGACGCTCACATTAAAAATTTCTGATATGTTTGCTGCATTTCAGGTGCCTTATGCCGCGCACACACGATCGGAAATTCCGACAAGAAAAGTCCAACGTGAGCTTTTGGTCGGAAATTCCGACCGCGTGTAGGCTCCATCGGACTTTTTCTCTCGGAATTTCCACCAACAAATATTTGAGAGCTGGATCTCAAATTTTCGGACGGAAAAACTTTTTGACCGCGTGTAGCCATTTCCGACGCAGAAAAATGCTCGGAATCATTCTACTTCATTTTTCTCGGCTCGTCGTGGTGTTGTACGTCCCGCGTTCTTGATGGTCGGAATTTCCGAGCAAAATTTGTGCGACCGTGTGTGTGCAAGACAAGTTTGAGCCGAAATTCCGTCGGACACGGTTTTGTTGTCGGAAATTCCGATCGTGTGTATGCGGCATAAAAGTAAGATAGTGGGATATTTGACAGGGGAAATAAAATGTTGTCCATGTTTAATCAATGGTGGTAAAATGGAGAATCTGATTGGCTGTTGAGGGCGATACCATTGAGTTTTTACAAAGAAACGTAAAAAAGTAATGGCAGAAAAAGACGGAGTAGTCCGTCGAGTCTGTCCGTTATTCCCTACGTTCCGGTGTCTCGGGGGGATGATCTGACTCTCTGACCCGGCGTTATTTTCTCCTTTCTCGGTCCGCAGATCGCACTCTGCGGGTTTTGTGTCTGGGAAGTGGAATTGGACACGTTTCAATATTTAATGAACATTTTGGATGTAAATAGAATAGTTTTTTTTTTTTTTGTTTCGCTGCGGCTTTTTATATTTTATTATCTGATAGGTAAATAAGAAGCGTCCGGTAATCTGCGCGCTCTGCCCGCTGCGTTCCCGGGTTCACGGAGGTGCCGTGCCCGGCTGGAATGTAAACAAACGTCTGTGCCAAGCATAGCTGAGCTGCCGTCACACATGGGTCTGGTTAGCGGGACCCCCGCGCTCTCAGGAAATGGGATTTTTTATTTTTTTCCCTCTCTCCGTGTTCGCTATTCATAGTCTGACACCTCCGAGCCGCCGCTGCCAGACGTGTCATTATAGGATGGGGCTCCGCGCGCAGAACTGCACAATCAGCCCCTTTCCTGCTAACCGGCACATCTGGTGCCCGGCGGCTGAGCCATGCCAGACTCCGGAGCCGAGGATTCATCAGATAACACCTCGGGTACGCCATGTGCCGAGGAATTCAATTACCATGTGCCGTGCGCCGCCTGAATAATGCAGAACCGCGGTGCGTCGGTTTTATCAGAATCGTTGCATTTTTTTTTTTGTCCCCAGCATTGATTTTTTAGTACATTGTGTTTTGTTGGTGAAAATTATCAGCATGGGCAGATAATTCAGTTTATAATGGAAATCAAGGTGATAATAGGAGGGGGGAGGGGCTTAGCGTCAGGTGTGGGTGAAAAGTGGAAATATGTCATCTGCTGACAATTGCTGCCCGGACCTCCAGACGCTGTCTCCGGGCTCCTGAGAGGGTGTAACCGACAAGACGATTGACAAGCATGCCAGGCTTTATATGACCTCTGACCCCCGACTCCCCCCCGGACCCCCCTCCCCCGAGTGTCAGACCAAGATAAAACACAAATCTTTCATCGTTAAGCATGCAAATTTGAATCCGGATTTAAAAAAAATCAGATTCTTGCCACCGCAAGAGACGGAGCAGGAAGGCGGTAATCCCTCATATCCCCCCCCCCCCCCCACCCCCGGATATGGACCAGAAGGTGGGTATCCCCCCCCCCGAGCGGAAGATGCACCAGGAAGGCGGCAATCTTTCATACCCCCCCACCCCCGGAGACGGACCAGAAGGCGGCTATCCCCCCCCCCCCCGAGCGGGAGATGCACCAGGAAGGCGGCAATCTTTCATAAACCCCCCCACCCCCGGAGACGGACCAGAAGGCGGCTATCCCCCCCCCCCCCCGAGCGGGAGATGCACCAGGAAGGCGGCAATCTTTCATATCCCCCCCCACCCCCGGAGACGGAGCAGAAGGCGGCCCCCCCCCCCCCTGAGCGGGAGATGCACCAGGAAGGCGGCGATCAGAGGCAGATAGGATCAGGTGTAAGATGAAGAGAAGAGCTTGCCGGTAAAAGCCGGAGCTTCTCCTCCCCAGCCAATCTGGGAGACTCCCCGGCCAATCGGGTCCCGGGACCCGCTTCCTGATTGGCCAGGAGGAGAATCAGGAAGACAACAGCAAATGTTAATTAATGTTCATAAGATCTGCGCCCGAGCCCACCCTTTTTTTGAAGCCAATTAGAGTCTCAAGCCCTGTACACACGCTCGGTTTTCCCGGCGGTAAAAAGTCCGCCGAGAAAACCAAGGGGAAAGCCGAGAACCTGCTCGGTAGCTCTTTCCCCCTACACACGACTGGGTTTCCCGGCAGGACAACTGCCATGAGTGCTTTAGCCGGGAATCCCGGCCGTGTGTATGCTCCATCGGCACTGCCTCGCAGTGTTTCCCATCGGAAAGTAGTAGTAAATCTGGCGGAAAAATAACCAACGGGAAAATAGAGAGCAGGTTCTCTATTTTCCCGCCGGGATTCCCAGCTGTTTTCCAGCTCTAATCATGTGCTTCAAAAAAAAAAAAAAACACATTGAAATCGATGCGTTCGGCGCCCTGCATGTAGACTAGGGGCCAGGCGCATGGATTAGGGGGGCAGCACCTCTTTGCCCCATATAGGTGAGCCGCAAATGATTCTTCCATAGGCCCAGCCGTGACTGGTCCTCTTAGTTGACTTCTGATGGTGAGGGTCTCTTGACATCTGGTGTAGGGTAAGGTGACCAGATTTTTAAAATGAAATCTGGGGACATACTTTTTTTTTACTAGTAATGGCGGCAATCAGCGACTCTCTGCCCGTCGCCGCCGCTCGCCTCACAGCCTCTCAAGTCTTACTCTCCGGGCTCCGGCTACTACTGGATGGGGAGAGGAGGAAGATCACTCCGCCAGGGAAGGGAAGGAGATAAGCAGGCAGGCGGCTGGCCAGGACTTGAGCCAAGGCAGAAGAACATGCGAGCGGAGCTGAATGGGCATGCCCCGAAACTGAAGAAATATTCCCTCCGCTCCGACCAGCACATGATCATCAGAAAGGGGCACAGATAATGGAAAAAAATACACCCCCCTAAGCTAGTAGGAGCGGCGGAGCGGGGGGGGGGGTGTAATTCAGATTTTTTTTTTTTTATTCTGCACTGACTGTCTTTGAAATTGCCCCAGCCCCTGTTCAAATTCAATCCGGGGACAAAACCGGGGACAGACTCGGTCCGGGGACAGTGTCCTCAATCCGGGGACTGTCCCCGGAAACCGGGGATGTCTGGTCACCCTAGTGTAGGGGGAGTAGGGTGCTCTGGACATCTAGTCTTACAGATACAACCGACCCTCTGAGGGCCACCATAATGCTGGTGTGGCCTGCAATGAAATTGCGTTTGACACCCCTGTAATAAAGGAATACTATTTTTTGGATGTCATTCTAAGTGCCAACCATCTCTTTCCTCCCTTTAAGTTAAACGGTCAGGGTCAGGGATGGGTTTGGGTTTAATGTTAGGGTAGGCGAGATGGGGGCGTGGCCTGGTGGGGGTCCAAGCTGAGACCGCCATTCATTTATCATACAGCAGGTCTTGACTTGATGTGCGGCTCCTGGGATCACTTTCTAGGTGAGATGGAAGGTTAGGTTTAGTTATTGGGGTGTGAGACACAACGGTAACCCCAAATTACCAAATCACTTTTATTTTTTATAAAATACAGTTTGCTGAGTTTCCTCCATGTTTTCCATGCTCTGAACTGTGCGGGGTGCCTGCAGGGACTCGTATTTGTCTATCGGACTCGGGATTGCTGCAAATGATATCATTGATAAACAGAATACAAAGTATCTTATTGTTGTGCCAACCCTCAGCATGACTCCTGCAGGGACCCCCATGGCTGCCTATAGGACTCAGGATTGCTGCAACAAACATAATAAAATATCATTGATAAATGGAATACAAAGTATCTTTTGATGTTTGCAACCTTCAAATTGACTCCTGCAGGGACCCGTGGCTGTCTAGGACCCAGGATTACTGCAACTAACACAGAATATCAATAATAAACTGAATACAAAGTATCTTAATGGAGCTCCAACCCTCCGAATGACTCCTGCAGGGACCCCCATAGCTGTTTATAATACTCAAGATTGTAGTGCATATACAGTAAAACCTTGGTTTGAGAGCATTTTGCAAGGCAAGCTAAATGTTTTTATAAACTTTGACTTGATATACAAGCGGTGTCTTAATATACAAGTAGCGTCATGTCACAACTGAGAATAAAAGAGAAGAGAGGCGCCTCGAAGTGTAGCAATATGGTTACATTTAATGAAGCTACAACATTTAACAACTCGCATGGTTGATGTATAAAAAGACACATCAGTATGCAGGCATCCGGGGTAAAGCTGTCCACATGGACCATCCTCACCGCCATCAACGTAGTCCTTTCCACACTGCGTTCCACGAACGGTTCAAGCCTCGCTTTCAGATCGCTCTACTGCAGGGTAGTCTTCCCCGTCACGATTGCAGACTGACAGCAATGAGAGCCGACGTTGCGGAGGATGGTCTATGTGGAAAGCAGTGGCGGCTGGTGTTTTTTTTTTTGTTTGGGGCGAGGGGCGGCAAACAACCATCCCCCCACGGCACCTCAAACAGCCCCCCCCCTGCGCTGTCTGTCGGTCCACCGGCACTTACCCCATCGGTGACGGAGATCGGCGGGCACACAGCGGCGGGGATTGGCGGGCACATCGGGCAGGGGATCGGGCAGCGTCTCCTGTGTCCTCTTCTCTTCTGAGATCACGGGCAGCTTCCGCGGTGCGTCTCCTCCTCCTCCTCCTCCTCCTGGGCATCCAATAGGATCGCCGGACCTTTCAGCCAATCGGGAAACAGGTAACAGACCCGCGCTTCATGATTGCCGGAGGGGCAATTCAGTGTTAGAAAAGCGAATATTAATTTTCTTTTCTAACACACCTGGGTGGGCTTGTGGCGAAATGCTCTGCGCTCCGAGTCCCACCCTATATTAAAGCCTATTGGAGCCTATGGCTCTAATCAGGTGCTTCAAAAAAAAACTACCCCAGGTGCTGTAATTCAGGCTCCTGGCGTCCTGAAAGGGGCCGGACGCCTGAATAGGGGGTGGCTGCGGCGGCCATAGATAGGTTCATGCTATGCATGAGTCTATCCATTAACCATATAGGGGGGGGTGGCGTAGATAGAGGGGGCGGCGCCCATGCGCCCTTAATGGTGTACCTTCATTAAATGTAACCATATTACTACACTTAGAGGCGCCTCTCTTTCTCTTTTATAGTCTGGAGCTCCTGCTGGGTTTTGCTTCTAATCCCCTTGTGGAGGCTTCCATTTGTGGATGGACATTTTATGGTTACACAACCTATCGCATCGCTATAATCTTTTTATATGGACTATAAACTGAAGGACCTATGAATAAATGGTTGTGGAACGAATCATTTGAGTTTCCATTATTTCTTATGGGGTAATTTGCTTTGATATACAAGTGCTTTGGATTACCAGCATGTTTCTGGAACGGATTATGCTCGAAATCCAAGGTTTTACTGTATTATAATAAAAACTACAAAAGACCTGGCTGCTAAGAATGTACCACATCCATATATTCTATAACAACTAAAACCAAAATGTGATCTGATTGGACTTTACTGGTACAAATGGGACAGACAAGTTGGTGAATAAAAAGTTTACACAAAGTTTATTATAGTTAAAATGACAAATTTAAAAGAAGACTCCAAAATCTGGGCCCCACACCTAATGAAGGACCAACAAAACACATACCGTATATACTCGAGTATAAGCCAAGTTTTTCAGCCCCTTTTTTAGGGTGAAAATGCCCCCCTCGGCTTATACTCGAGTCAGTGTACCTGAACGGTGCAACGCTCCTCCGCACGGCGGCAGCCACTACTATAGGCCGCGGCTTCAGCCTAGTCGTCGGATCCGGCGGCCATCTTGCTCCTCCCGGCCTCTCCACCAGCACTGTATCCCGGCCTCCCTGGTGTCTGGCTCCCTCACTGCACGCAGATCCTGCTCCATGGGCTTCTGACCGGGCGGGGGTCTGAACAGAGCGGTGCCCTCCCGCACGGCGGCAGCCCCAAATCCAGACCGCGGCTTCGGCCTAGTCCCGGGCTGCGGCGGCCATCTTGGTACTCCCGGCCTCTCCACCAGAGCTGCATCCCTCCTTTCCTGGCTTCTGCACTCAGGCCTACGGACACTTCCTGCATCCTCCAGGTGAGTGGCACACAGTGATGGTTGCAATGGGCACAGTGATGGTTGCAATGGGCACAGTGAGGGTTGCAATGGGCACAGTGAGGGTTGCAATGGGCACAGTGAGGGTTGCAATGGGCACAGTGATGGTTGCAATGGGCACAGTGAGGGTTGCAATGGGCACAGTGAGGGTTGCAATGGGCACCGTGAGGTTGCAACGGGCACAGTGAGGTTGGGCACAGTGAGGTTGCAATGGGCACAGTGAGGCATGCAAATGGGCATTGTTTGACCCTCTTTTTCGCTTACAGTACCTGCTGCATTCTCACCCTAGGCTTATACTCGAGTCAATAAGTTTTCCCATTTTTTGTGGTAAAATTAGGTGCCTCGGCTTATATTCGGGTCAGCTTATACTCGAGTATATATGGTATGTACTACTCATTTGCTATATAAACCCCAAGAATGTTAGCCGAGAGGTCAGAGGTCGACTCGTTTTTACTTTTACTGCTTCCTCAGTTTCTTGGCTGAGGGATGCACCGATACCATTTTTGTTACGAGTAAGAAACTTTTAAAAAAGATTTAGTACTTGCCAATACCAATTACCGATACCTACTGCAACTGTTTTGCTTACACTTCAGCTGTCAGCAATGGTACAAAGCATTGAAAAGTTATTTACAAATTAAATAGATTTTTTTTTTTGTTCTTTTTTCAATGTTAAACGTGTAAATATATGTTAAAGGTGTAAAAATATTACCAAACATAGCAAAAAAAAAAAAAAAATTATAAAAAATGTATAAAATAGAAGTGAAGCTCTATTTGTGGGAAAAAAAGGTTTGGGTACAGCGTCGCACGTCTGCGCAACTGTCAGTTAACCACTTCAGACCCGGAGGATTTGGCTGCTGAATGACCAGGCCATTTTTTGCGATTTGGCACTGCGTCGCTTTAACTGACAATTGCGCGGACGTGTGATGTTGTACCCAAACAAAATTGACGTCCTTTTTTCCCACAAATAGAGCTTTCTTTTGGTAGTATTTGATCACCTCTGCGGTTTTTATTTTTTGCGCTATAAACAAAAAAAGAGCGACAATTTTGAAAAAAAGCAATATTTTTTACTTTTTGCTATAATAAATATCCCCAAAAAATATATAAAAAAAATAATTTTTTTCCTCAGTTTAGGCCGGCATGTATTCTTCTACATATTTTTGGTAACCAAAATCGCAATAAGCGTATATTTATTGGTTTGCACAAAAGTTATAGCGGCTACAAAATAGGGGATAGTTTTATGGCATTTTTATTATTATTATTTTTTTCTAGTAATGGCGGCGATCAGCGATTTTTATCGTGACTGCGACATTATGGCGGACACATCGGACACTTTTGACGCTATTTTGGGACCATTGTCATTTTTACAGCGATCAGTGCTTTAAAAAATAGGATTTTTATAACAGCTTACCTGTAAAATCCTTTTCTTGGAGTACATCACGGGACACAGAGCGACATAGTCATTACTAATGGGTTATATAGATACCGTCAGGTGCTGGCACTGGCAACTTCCAAAACCGGAAGTACCCTCCCCTATATAAGCCCCTCCCATCTGGGAGTACCTCAGTTTTGTAGCAAAGCAATAAGTGTCCCCAAAAGAGGGGCGGGAGCTCTGTGTCCCGTGATGTACTCCAAGAAAAGGATTTTACAGGTAAGCTGTTATAAAAATCCTATTTTCTTTCTCGTACATCACGGGACACAGAGCGACATAGTCATTACTAATGGGATGTCCTAAAGCAATGCCAAATGAGGGGGGGGATACACCATACATAAGCTGAGCGCTATCAGACATGAGGATCTTTTGCGGCCTGCAACACACTGCGCCCAAAGGCGACATCCTCCTGACTTCTAACGTCCACCTGGTAGAACCTAGTAAACGTGTGTACTGAAGACCATGTTGCGGCCTTACAGATTTGAGCCAGGGAGGCCTGGTGATGCGCTGCCCATGAAGTTCCAACTGCTCTCGTGGAGTGCGCTCTAACTTTGAACGGAGGCGGTCTCCTTCTCAAGCCATAGGCTTGTATTATGACCTGTCGAATCCACTTGGCTAAAGTAGATTTTGACGCTGCCTGACCCTTTCTGGAGCCTTCCGGCAGAATAAACAAAGTATCCGTTCTGCGAATCTGAGCAGTGGCTTTTAGATAAGCTTTAACTGCTCTTACTACATCCAAAGAATGTAATAACTTTTCCTCTACCGAACTAGGTTTGGGGAAAAAAGAAGGAAGAACCACATCTTGGTTCAAATAAAACCTCGATACCACCTTAGGAAGAAAGGCTGGATGAGGACGTAACACTACTCTGTCCTTATGGATAACCAGATATGGCTCCTTACAGGACATAGCTGCTAATTCCGACACTCTTTTAGCCGAACAAACGGCTACTAGAAAAATCAATTTCCTGGTGAGAAGCACCAAGGAAATATGCTGTAATGGTTCAAATGGTTGTTTCTGTAAAACCGACAGAACCAAGTTTAGATCCCATGGACATATGGGAATATTAACCGGAGGACTAATACGCATCACTCCTTGTATAAAGGCTTTGACTAGTGAATGCGAAGCCAAGGGCCTTTGAAAAAATATTGACAAGGCCGAAATCTGACCCTTGATAGTACTCAAGGCAAGCTTCCTATCTACAGCCCATTGTAGGAAGTCCAGAATCCTACCTATTACGTATTTACGTGGATGCCATTTCTTGGCCTCACACCACGCGATGTACGCCTTCCAGATTCTATAGTAGATCTGCCTGGATACCGGCTTCCTGGCATTGATCATGGTAGATACCACAGAATTAGAGAGCCCTCTCTTTTTTAGAATGTGGGCTTCAATAGCCAGGCCGTCAAACCTAGGGCTGGTAAGGAAGGGTGGTATATCGGTCCTTGCGAAAGCAGGTCCGGACGATGTGGGAGGGTCCAAGGACTCCCCACAGACATCTTTACAATCTCCGCGTACCATGCTCTTCGGGGCCACGCTGGAGCCACCAGAATCACTGGTTTCTTTTCTACCCTGATTCTGCGGAGTAATCGAGGTAACAATTGTGGCGGTGGGAATGCATATATCAGCTTGAACTGATCCCAAGGGAACACTAGGGCATCCGAGCCGCACGCTAGGGGATCCCTTGTCCGAGAGACAAATCTGTCCACCTTTGCGTTGAATCTGGATGCTAGCAGATCTACATCCGGTGCTCCCCACCGCTGACATATTGTCCGGAAAACCTCGGGATGAAGGGACCATTCCCCTGGGCATAATTGTTGGCGACTTAGAAAGTCCGCCTTCCAATTCTCCACTCCTGGAATGAATACCGCAGATATGGCTGGGACATATCTTTCTGCCCATCTCAGGATGTAATTTACTTCCCTTTGGGCTGCACGACTCCTGGTGCCCCCCTGATGATTGATATATGCCACTGCTGTGGCATTGTCTGATTGAATTCTGACAGGGGACCCTTGGAGTTTGGATGTCCATGCTACTAGGGCATACCGGGCTGCTCGTATCTCTAAGAGATTGATGGGCAGGGCCTTTTCCGCATCCGACCATCTGCCCTGGAGAGACCATTGCTCCAGTACTGCTCCCCAGCCTATAAGGCTGGCATCTGTAGTGACCACCTTCCAGGAAATCGGACTGAAGGATTTCCCTCTTTCCAGATTCTGGGGAACCAACCACCAGCGGAGGCTCTTGCGAACGGAAGGGGACAAGGACATTGGTAAGTCCAGAGCCTGAACTTTTTTGTTCCAGGCTGACAGTATGGCCCTTTGCAACTTCCTTGAATGGAATTGACCGTAGGGTACTGCTTCGAATGATGCCACCATTTTTCCCAGCAGCCTCATGCACAGGCGTATGGATGGCTGTCTTTTTGAACCCACTAAGTGGATCAAATCTCTCAAAGACGACCCCTTTTCTTGAGGCAAGAAAATTTTTCTCTGGTCTGAATCCAGCCTTAGCCCCAAGTATTCCAGACTTTTGACTGGTTTTAGGGCTGACTTGTCTCGGTTGATAATCCAACCGTCATATTCCAGATACTTGATTGTCTCGTGAACAACCACTTCTAGTTTTTCCACTGAGTGGTCTATCAGCAACAAGTCGTCTAGATATGCCATTATCGTTACACCTCGTGTTCTTAGATTGGCCAATAATGGGGCCAGAATTTTTGTGAACACTCTTGGTGCTGTGGCCAGACCGAAGGGTAAGGCTCTGAACTGAAAATGGCGGCCTTCTACCGCAAAGCGTAGAAATTTTTGGTGGGCTGGAAAGATGGGAATGTGCAAATAAGCATCTTTGATGTCGATCGAGGCTAACCATTCCTCCCCTTGTAGGGCAGTGGCTACCGATCGGATCGACTCCATCGGAAAGTCCTGATATGCAGGAATTTGTTTAGCCCTTTTAGATTTAATATGGGCCTCACGTCCCCGTTTGGCTTCGGGACTGTAAAGAGGTTTGAGTAAAACCCGAACCCCCATTCTTCCAGGGGAACCTCTATAATTACTGCTTGGAGCAATAATTGTTCTAGTGCCAACAGGAGGGATCCTCTCTTCTGGGGATCCCTTGGCACGTTTGACCTTATAAAGCGGGAAGGAGGGGAGTTTTTTAACTCCAATTTGTATCCCAGATTTACTGCGGAGAGCACCCATCTGTCTCGGATCGTGTCCCGCCAGGTTTCTGTGAACAACTGAAGTCTTCCCCCCACCCGATTGGGTGGGGGCAACCCTTCATGCATTTGACTTTGGGGGAGGTTTTGTACCTCTCCTGCTCCAGGGCTTCTTGTTACCCTGCAATTGTCCCTGATTTTTACCTCCGGGATTTGACCGAGGAGGCCGTCGGAACTGTTTCACAGCCGATGTCCTAGGGACTGGAGAAGCAGGCCTCTTAAAAGAGGGACCTCTAACTCTATTTTTAACCGGCAAAAGTGTACTTTTACCGCTGGAAATTCTCTGGATATATTTGTCCAGGTCTTCCCCGAATAAGCGTTCACCATGAAATGGGAAGCTGACCAGCAATTTTTTACAGGGAGCTTCAGCAGACCAGTTTTTGAGCCATAGAAGCCTGCGCATATGTACTACAGACAGCGTAAGGCGGGAGGCCTGATGGATTGAATCCTTTATAGCGTCCACCGCAAAGCATAAGGCTCTAGGTAGATCGGCTAGGGCAAGAGCCTGCTGATCTGGCAAGTCCCTTAAGACCTGTTTCAACTGATACTTCACTGCTTGGCAGACCCCAATAGCTGCCACTGCTGGTTGTGTCACCAATCCTGCTGTAGAAAAAGCAGATTTCAATAAGGACTCCAAT
The DNA here is from genome assembly GCA_029206835.1 of Rana muscosa. Taxonomy (NCBI): domain Eukaryota; kingdom Metazoa; phylum Chordata; class Amphibia; order Anura; family Ranidae; genus Rana; species Rana muscosa. Next base: position 490,701,635 of record CM055127.1, on the reverse strand, counting down.
TTTTTATCTATTGGGTCCTTGAACATTTGGACATTTTCCACTGGACATGTCAGTGATTTATACATACAAGAGATGGCTGCGTCCACTGTAGGGACCCTCCATTTTCTGATGAACTTATCCTCCATGGGATAGACTACCGGAAATCTCTTGGGGGGAGTAAATATTTTGTCAGGATGCTCCCAATCCTGGTAAATGAGCCCTTTCAGTAAAGGATGGATTGGAAAGGAACAGACAGTCTGGGGAGCTTTTAGCGACCCCAACGAGGAGACAGAAGTGGATGATGGCTCCGCAAGGGGCATTTTAAATGCTGATCGGACCATGTTAGTCAGGGACTGAACCCATAACCTTTCAGCATGTGATGCTGAGAACGGCTCTTCCACTGTTGATTCCTCTACAACCGAATCGACCTCATCCTGATCCCCTTCAGGTAGGTCGATCCCTGTATGGGACTGTTGCTCTGTTAACAGGCACTCTGAGGGAGGAGACGGAGATCGGGCGCTTTTCTCCTGTGACAGGGAAGCCGCGATCAATGCTGACAATCTCTCTTCCAGCCCTCCCAGAGCTGAGGAAAAAACCTCCTCTGTTACATACACAGGAGCAGGTGAACTGAGGACAGCCACAGTACCAGGTACTCCTGGGGGTGCCCTACGGTCACTAACCTCTGATTCTTCAGGGGAGACTGGTGCAGCCGAAGCATGCCCAAGATCCTCAGAGCCCGATGGAGACCCCCTATTCCTCCTGGAATTTCTAGTCCCGGAGTTTTTAGACGGCATATTCCTAAGCCACAAAGCCGAGGTATTCCAGCCGAAATACACCAGTTACTGACAATAGTCTAGCATAAATGCTGCTATAAGAAACAGTTGGTGTCTACTAATGTGCCTTTCTAGGGGATGCCTGTATCAACCGCTTGCTGTATGCCTTCTTTAAATGTTGCCAGCTCTGTCTCTGTACTTCATAGCCAGCTCACCACACAAAATTGTGGTTTTTAACATGCTGGGACGCCCGCACATGCGCAGAAGCGCTGCGGCGCGCACAGAGCGTCATCCCCCAGGCTCCGCCCCCTTTCCCGGCTCACCTCTATATATAGAGGCGCGTGCACGCGCACGCGCGCAGCCACGTGCGCCTTCGGCGCTAATTTCGAAAATGGAAACCAGGGACAAGAGCCAGGGCCCCTTTTGCCGCAGGCCGGGGGATGGACGAGCATTGCAACATGGCAGAGGAAGCAGTTTCCCATAAGAGAACTCACCATCTGCCTGGACTCGCTCTGATGAGAAGAAACTAGTCCACATGACAAGAAACGTTCCACAGCGGCCTCTAGTGGACAAACACAGGTACCGCAGTCTAATATATTAAATATATATATATATATATATATATAAAAAAAATTTTTTTTTTTTTTTTTTCTTGACCACCATTAAAAATTATTACATTTTTTTAGTAGTTACAGGCATGCACAGAATTTTGCGGGAATACCATTAGGTAACAGACAGAAAGACAAATTAGGCTTGGGGGTCCCCCAATAGAACCAAGTTCCTGGGGGCCCCCACTTACCTGTTCCCCGCCGCAGGACTTTGTTTGGTCCACAAAAGCCCAAACTTCACCTATCACGGCAGGCATTGTAATCAAACCTTCAGGGACCGGGTTCCCAAGGATTCCACTCCCCTGGACCTGTATAGCACCCTGCACAGAAAACATCTTGGTCGTGGGTATGACCAGAGCTCTGGATCCCAGGGTCCAGCCCTCCTAAGAGAGGCATTACAGGCAAAATCCTGCTCTTCTCTGCAAGGCCCGGGTACCGACCGTTTAGCTATGAAGCTTTTTTGGTCGGATCCAGAATAGCTTACTGGGGCCCAAAAGAACCTGTACGCAAGCTCAGTGAAAAACACATGTTTCTTCTTGGCCAACACCTTAGACACTGGCAAAAAACTGAGGTGCTCCCGGATGGGAGGGGCTTATATAGGGGAGGGTACTTCCGGTTTTGGAAGTTGCCAGTGCCAGCACCTGACGGTATCTATATAACCCATTAGTAATGACTATGTCGCTCTGTGTCCCGTGATGTACGAGAAAGAAATGCACCGATTACTGTGAAAATGACACTGGCAGGAAAGGGGTTAACCAGTAGGGGCGCTGGAGGGGTTAAGTGTGTCCCAGGGAGTGATTCTAACTGTGAGGGGGCTGGGCTACCAGTGACACAACACTGATCACTGCTCCCGATCACAGGGAGCAGTAGATCAATGTCCTGTCACTAGGCAGAACAGGGAGATGCCTTGTTTACAAAGGCATCCCCCCGTTCTGCTGCTCCGTGACACGATCGCGGGACACCGGCGGACATCGAGTCCGCGGGTCCCGCGGGCATGGTTACGGAGACTGCGGCGGAGGCGTGCCCGCTAGGCGGCAGATTCAAAGCAATGTACTTGTACGTTACTTTGTCTGCTCGTGCCATTCTGCCGACGTAAATGTACGTGAGGCGGTCGGCAAGCAGGTAAAGAGACGCAGTGTCGTATCGCAAAAAATGGCCTGGTCATTAAGGGGGTAACTCCTTCCTGTGGCTGAGCGGTTAAATCTGAGTCAATGGCTTGGTATTTTGGACAGCTATTTTCCCAAAACATGGCCTTTTGGGGGGTACTTGAGGACAGGGTTGAGAACCACTGCTTTAAACTGACTTCATCTGCAGATGGAAGTTCATACTTTTGATCTGTAGATGAAGAAACAGAAAGATACATAAAGAAACCATGTTTCTTTTTCTGTTTCAGCGGCTAAGCAATGTTGATAAACATTGCCCAGCTGCTTTTTTTTTTTTTTTTTTAAAGCTCCAATTTCCCGGGACTTGGTTTACATTTCAGCTGTCAACAGGGGAACCCCACTGACAGCTGAATGAGTCGTCGGTTGTGAAGATCACAGCGACCCCGCTCTTTAACTGATAATTGCCGACTTTTTTATTGAAAATTTCAGCTGTCAGTGGGGGAATCCCGCTGACAGATGAAAGAACTGAGCCTGAAAGTATCGGTTTCAGGTATCGGAGCATTTGCGCGAGTACCCATACTCATGCAAATGCTTAGTATCGGCACCGATACCAATACTAGTATCAGTATTGGTGCAACCCTGCGGTAAAGTATTTTGGCTCTGGATTTATCGACCTGTCTCTATATTTGCCCCCTCCCCGGGATTGGCCACCACCTACCGCCGGTCCTCTGCCATTCTTTCCATCTTGAAGTCAGTGTGTAAGTTATTGATTCGTACCTCTTTACATATGCATATAATACTTTTGTGACATTTAAATTGGATTTTGCTATTGATTTCTGTAAGGACTATTTTGTATTCTGTATGTATCTCTCTAGTTAGACTACTCGCCCCTACGTCCAAGAGCGCTGGGTCCTGAGGAAGCAGTTAAAGCGAAACCCGTCAACCTCTGATCTTTTGGTTAACCTTCTTGGGGTTTATATAGCAAATGAGTAGTACATATGTGTTTTGTTGGTCCTTTACTAGATGTGGGGCCCAGATTTTGGAGTTTTCTTTTAAATATGTGATTTTAACTATAATAAACTCTGTATAAACTTTTTATTCACTAACTTGTCTGTCCCATTTGTACCAGTAAGGAGCCGGCACTTCTGGAAATTAAGTCTTGATAGTCTTTATTCTAATATGACCATTAAGGATGAGCTCTGGCCTGTTCACATAGTACACGTGCAGAGCCCGCCAGGAAGTCGGCACCGCGCTGCGCTAATTACAGCCATGGAGACATTTCCCGATCTCTGCAGCCAAAAATCAGGACAATGTCTCCCTGGCTGTAATTAGCGCAGCGCGGGTGCCGACTTCCTGGCGGGCTCTGCACTTGTACTATGCGAACACACCAGAGCTCATCCTTCATGACCATGTATAACAACGGTGAAGGCTAACGCGTTTCGGCAGAAGCCTTGTTCACTGTATGCTGTGAACACGGCTTCTGCCGAAACGCGTTAGTCTTCACCGTTGTTATACATGGTCATATTGGAATAAAGACTATCAAGACTTAATTTCCAGAAGTGGCATCTCCTTTATGCTTTGATTTCATTGTTTCCATCTGGGATGCTGAAAGGACGTCCTGAGCCAGAGCACCTGGACTGGGTGTGACGTTTATTTTCCTACTAACAGCTACACTGCTTAGAGTGGGGTTTCCCTGTGCTGCATTTGTACCAGTAAAGTCCAATCACACAGTTTGGTTTTAGTCATATATTAGAATAAAATATAATTGATAAACGGAATACAGAGCATCTTATTGAAGCTCCAGCTCTCGGCCTGACTCCTGCAGGGACCCATGGCTGTCTATAGGACTCAGGAGGATTGTTGTTAAAATAATACAATAAATTACAATGGCAACATTTTATTGAAGCTCCAAGCCCTGGCCTATCTCCTGCTGAGACCCATGGCTGTCTGTAGGACTCAGAATTGCTGCAACTAATATATCATCAATAACCTGAATACAAAGTATCCTACTGAAGCTCCAACTCTCAGCATGACTCCTGCAGGGACCCATGGATATCTACAGGACCCAGGATTGCTGCAACCAATACAGTACACAACTAATAAACAGAATACAAAGTATCCTATATTATATGTTACATCTCAGGATTGTAGTGCATAAAAAATTATATAATATACCGTATATACTCGAGTATAAGCCGAGTCTTTCAGCACATTTTTTTGTGCTGAAACTGCCCCCCTTTGGCTTATACTCGAGTCTGTGTCCGACTTCAACTTTGTGCGCCTGATCTCGGCCAGCCATAGGTCCCCTGGACCCCAAACTTGGCATGTAGCCCCACTCTTCCTCTACAAGTGTGCAAAGTTTGGTGTCCGGGGGACCTACGGCCGGGGAGCACCGATTTTTCAAAGCCAGGCACCCCTTTCATAGACTCCAATGTTAAACGGTCATTTCTCCGGTGATTTCGGGGACCCGGTACCGGCCGGTCCTAGGTCCCCTGGACCCCAAACTTGGCACACATGTAGCTCCCCTCTTCATCTACAAGTGTGCAAAGTTTGTTGTCCAGGGGACCTACGACCGGGGAGCACCGATTTTTCAAAGCCGGGCACCCCTTCCATAGACTCCCATGTTAAAAGTCAGTCTAGCCATACAGTGCCGGAGATCAGGTAGTGAGGCATGGGCACAGTGAGGCAAAGCGAGGCACAGTGAGGCATGCAGATGGACACCCTAGGCTTATACTCAAGTCAATACGTTTTCCCTGTTTTTTTGTGGTAAAATTAAGTGCCTTGGCTTATATTCGGGTCGGCTTATACTCGAGTATATACGATAACTGATAAACAGAATAAAAAGTATCCTATTGAAGCGCCAACCAATTGACCGCAATTGGGGTCCCTGCAGGAGTCGGGCTGAAGTTTGAAGCTACAATAAGATACTTTGTATTCCGTTTATCAATAATATCATGGCTGTCCGTAGGACTCAGGATTTGTAGCGCACATAATATATAATATAATTAATAAATAGAATGCCAATATCCCAATGAAGCTCCAACCTCTGGCCTGTCTCATGCAGGGATCCCTGTGGCTCCCTATAGGACTCAGGATTGCAATAACTAATATGTAATCAATAAAAATAATAAAATACATCGTATTGTAACTTCAAACTTCAGCCCGTCTCCTGCAGGGACCCCAATTACAGTCTATAGGCTTTAGGATTGTAATGCGTCTAATATAATATAATGTGATATATTATAATTGATAAACGGAATATAAAGTATCCTATGGGAGCTCCAAACCTCAATCTGATGCTGCAGAGACCATGGCTGTCTGTAGGACTCAGGATTTGTAGTGCAAATAATATATAATATAATTGATAAACGGAATACCAATATCCTAATGAAGCTCCAACCCCCGGCTTGTCTCATGCATGGATCCCTGTGGCTCCCTATAGGACTCAGGATTACAGTAACTAATATATAATCAATAAAAATATTAAAAAGCATCGTATTGTAACTTCAGCCTGACCCCTGCAGGGACCCCAATTGCTGTCTATAGGCCTCAGGATTGTAGTGCATCTAAGATGATGTAATATATAATTTAATATAACTGATAAATAGAATATAAAGTATCTTATTGGAGCTCCAACCCTTTGCATTAGTCCTGCAGGGACCTCCATAGCTGTCTACAGGACTCAGCATTGTAGTGCGGATAATATAAAACAATTGATAAACAGAATATAAAATATCCTTTTTGAAACTCGAAACTCTCGGCCTGACTCCTGCGGAAGGACCCATAGCGGTCTATAGGACTCGGCATTGTAGTGAATATAATTGATAAACAGAATATTATGTAGAGTATCTTATTGAAGCTCCGATCCTCGGCATGACTCCTGTAGGGATTGCTATGGCTGTCTATAGCAGGGGGTCTCCAAACCTTCTGAATAAAGGGCCAGTTTACTGTCCTTAAAACTTTAAAGGGGGCCAGGCTGTGGCCAGTGTGAGTAGCAAATGCCCTGGGGGGGTAGAGGCTGGCCCATCATTGGTATTAGTGGGAGGAATATTGCCCCATTATTGATGTAAATGCCCCATTGTTGGTATCAGGGGAAGGAATAGTGCCACATTATTGGTGGCAGTGGCGGCCGGTGGAAACAGTATACCACACCCACACCCCAGTCGGTAGCACTTACCCCAGCACTGGCGGCTTTCCCTGCTCTGCGGCGGAGGTCTACCGCTCTCGACGGGTCATCCCAGCACTGGCCGCTTTCCCTGCTCTGCGGCGGTGGCCTACCGCGTTTTACTGCTCTCCACGGGTCATCCCAGCACTGGCGGCTTTCCCTGCTCTGCGGCGGCTTCCGCCTCCTCGGCAGCCAATCGGTTGTCTTTTCTTTTCGGACAATCGGAAAACGTGTCTTACACCCACTTCGGGTTGAGGATCAGTGTTTCAATAGCAAATAATAATTTGCGGTTGTAACACACCCATGGGTGGGCTCCATTTGCCTTCTCTGCGACCCGAGCCCACCCTATTTTGAAGTCTATTAGAGCCTTTGGCTCTAATCAGGTGCTTAAAAAAAAACACCTCCTGTAATTGATGCACCCGGTGCCCTGAAAGGGGCCGGACACATGAATAGGGGGCGGCCGCTGGGGTCATGGATAGATTCATGCTATGCATGAATCTATTAATTTCATATAGGGGGGGTGGCCTGGAGAGAGGCCCCTGGTCAGCGGGAAGAATTGGGCCCTGCCGTTGGTGACAGTGGGAGTAATAGTTCCCTATTGATTATAAGGGGGGAACCACCATAGAGAATACAAAATTCTCAGTTTGACGTTGCCAACATCCCAAAATTTGTTTTTATGGAAAACCAAAAAGGAAAAGTCCCCTCCCAGTGGGATTTTATGGGGTAACCAAATAGATACAATGTATCGTAAAAGCACAAAGTTTATTGATGTACAAGGTTTTCCATAGTTCCCTATTGTTGGTATCAGTGAGAAGAATGGTGTTGTCACCCTAGAATAGGACTACATACACCTCTCCATCTCTACATCTAAGGATTATTATTCTGTAATGCATTACTTTTTTTTTCCTCATATAAGCACTGCGCTATTGAACTAAATATAAACAGGCCCGGACTGGCACAAAAAATAGGCCTGGGCACTTTAGACTGAGCAGCCCGGGGGGGGGGGGGGCGCGGCGGCGCTTCAGGCGGCTGTTAATGATGGGATGTGCGGTTCCAGCACCTTGTACCTCTGGACCCCTTTACATTACACAGCACCCCGGACCCCTTTACATTACACAGCACCTCTGGGCCCCTTTACATTACATAGCACCCTGCACTTCTGGGCCCCTTTACATTACACAGCACCCTGCACCTCTGGACCCTTTTACATTACACAGCACCCTGCACCTCTGGGCCCCTTTACATTACATAGCACCCTGCACCTCTGGGCCCCTTTACATTACATAGCACCCTGCACCCTTGGGCCCCTTTACATTACACAGCACCCTGCACTTCTGGGCCCCTTTACATTACACAGCACCTCTGGACCCTTTTACATTACACAGCACCCTGCACCTCTGGGCCCCTTTACATTACACAGCACCCTGCACCTCTGGGCCCCTTTACATTACACAGCCCCCCACAGTTTGTTACACAGACCTCCCTACAGTACAAACCCCCTCTCTACAGTACAGACACCCTCCCTACAGTACAGACCCCCTCTACAATACAGACCCTCCCTCTACATTACAGACCCCCTCCCTACAGTACCGACCCCCCTCCCTACAGTACAGACCCCCTCCCTACAATACAGACCCCCCTCCCTACAGTACAGACCCCCCTCCCTACAGTACAGACCCCCCTCCCTACAGTACAGACCCCCCTCTACATTACAGACCCCCCCTACAATACAGACCCCCCTACAATACAGAACCCCCCCACATTTCAGACCCCCCTACAATACAGAACCCCCCTATATTACAGACCCCCTACAATACAGAACCCCCCTACATTTCAGACCCCCCTACAATACAGAACTCCCCCTACATTACAGACCCCCCTACAATACAGAACCCCCTACAATACAGAACCCCCCTTCATTACAGACCCCCCCTACAATACAGACCCCCCCTACATTACAGACCCCCCTACAATACAGAACCCCCCCACATTACAGACCCCCCTACAATACAGACCCCCCTACAATACAGAACCCCCCTACATTACAGACCCCCCTACAATACAGAACCCCCCCACATTTCAGACCCCCCTACAATACAGAACCCCCTACAATACAGAGCCCCCTTACATTTCAGGCCCCCCTACAATACAGAACTCCCCCTACAATACAGAACCCCCCTTCATTACAGACCCCCCTTCATTACAGAACCCCCCTACAATACAGACCCCCCTACATTACAGACCCCCCTACAATACAGAACCCCCCTACAATACAGAGCCACCATACATTACAGTCCCCCCTACATTACAGACCCCCCTACAATACAGAACCCCCCTACAGTACAGACCCCCTACAATACAGACCCCCCCTACATTTCAGACCCATAATGTACCTCAAATCAGCGCGGGACTGCATGTCGGGTCCCCTCCCCCTGTGTAGACATAAAGGAGGAGGGGGAGGCGGCTTCACTCTGCTCGGCTGTGCCCGAGACTGATCAGATCATCAGAGCCGCGGCCACCGTGCCAGAGAGAAGGGGATCGTTGCGGGTCCCGGCCCCCTGACGTGCCGACGGGTGTCACTCGAGTGCGGCTCCGTCTCGCAGCTGAGGGTGCACAGGGAGACGTGACCCGCGGGCCGCCGCGGTCCACCGGGCATATGCCCTATGGCCAGTCCGGGCCTGAATAGAAATATACGTGCTATTACTTAAAATGCAAATAATAAAACAAAGGGTGGAAAACAATGTAGTGTCAATCTACACAATCACAGTAGCACAAAAGAACAATAACAATGATTCAAAAGTGTCCATAATAAAATAAAAAATGATTGTCCATCATAAATAAATTAATTCAAATATCAAAAAAAGAATCGATTGTGAAAATAGTGCAACTCTTCATAAAGTGGAAAAATGTTTTTGAAGAGTTGCACTATTTTCACAGGGGGTTCTTTTTTGATATTTGGATTTATTTATGATGGACAATAACTTTTGTTTTTATTATGGACACTTGAAGAATTAGTATTGTTCTTTTGCGCTACTGTGATTGTGTAGATTGACACTACATTGTTTTTCACCCTTTGTTTTATTACTTTTTTATTCTTGGGTTAGATACACTTTAAAAAAAAAAAAAAACACTTCCACGTTGTTTCCAGCTTTGCTTTCATTTCTGTTCCTGAATTCTTTAACCACTTCAATACCGGGCACTTTCGCCCCCCAGGACAATTTTCATCTTTCGGCGCTCTCGCACTTTCAATGACAATTGCGCGGTCATGCAACGCTGTCCCCAAATAAAATTTTTATCATTTTGTTCACACGAATAGAGCTTTCTTTTGGGGGTATTTATTCACGACTCCTTGTTTTCTTTTTTGCGATATAAGCGGTGAAAAAAAGAGCGGAAATTTGGAAAAAAAAAACTCTATTTTCTTCTTTTCTATTTTAAAAGAAATCCAGTAAAATCTAATTTTGTCATAAATGTAACCACTTAGGGACCTTGCCTTTTTTTTTTTAAGAATCGGTGTTTAAACGTTAAAAACACATTTTTTTTTTGCTAGAAAATTACTTGGAACCCCCCAAACATTATACTTTTTTTTTTTTTTCTAACACCCTAGAGAATAAAATGCAATACTTTTTGTCACACCGTATTTGCGCAGCGGTCTTACAAGCGCACTTTTTTGGGGAAAAAATTCACTATTTTGAATAAAAAATAAATAAGACAACAGTAAAGTTAGCCCAATTTTTTTTTTTTGTGAAAGATAATATTACGCCGAGTAATTTGATACCCGACATGTCACGTTTCAAAATTGCGCCCCGTTCTTGGAATGGCGTCAAACTTTTACCCTTAAAAATCTCCATGGGCGACATCTAAAAAATTCTACAGGTTGTATGTTTTTTAAGTTACGGAGGAGGTCCAGGGCTAGAATTATTGCTCTCGCTCCAACGATCGCGGCGATACCTCACGTGTGTGGTTTTAACACCGTTTTCATATGTGGGTGGGACTTATGTATGCGTTCACTTCGGCGTGCGAGCTCGTTGGGGCGGGGTGCTTTTAAAAAAAAAAAAAATTTTCTTATTTATTTTATTTCTTTTTATACAGTTTTAAAAAAAAAATTGGATCACTTTTATTCCTATTACAAGGAATGTAATCATTCCTTATAATAGAAAAAAGCATGACAGGTCCTCTTATATATGAGATCAGTGGCCGGGTGGGAGGTGGTTAAAGAGGAACAAAACCAACTTGTGCTGCTCTCTTTATCTTCAATCCAGAGATTTTATCTGCAGTACTTTATTCTTCCACTAGATGTCCTCAGTCTGGTGGCCAGGATCATTCAACCCACTTCTTCTAAGCTCAGGTCATCCTGGATGTGCCCCCAACCTTTGACTGAACAGTGAAAGGAGAAGCAGCACAGGTCATCTCTCTGTCACTCTGCTCTCTCCTCCCATCAGCATGCTTCTGGTCAGCACATGAACTGATTGGGCTGCTTCTCTCACTCCAGCCCTGCTGTACAAGGACTACAGGGGTTTGATTCAGTTGCTTACACTCCTTGTATTTTTAGAAAGACATTTAGTGATGTAATAATGGGTAGAGAGCTGCATTAATTTGCATCTTTTATATCTGCCCGGAGTTCACTTCTCATACATTGAAGGAATTAATGAGGGGAATGTTTAAATCATACAAACTTCGGGTTTTGGAGCGTTAGTTTTATGTGTTTGCTTACAATGCTGATTTTATGTTAATTCAGCGCTAATGAGTCTCCGCCAGTCTGGTGGCCCCGACAAGCTCGCACCCCTCCCCCCACCGCCGCATTAATGAGGCCTAAACCAAACTGTTTCTCCTTGAGGTGAGGAAATCTCAGTATTACTACTGGTTTGTGTTTCCTCACAGCAAAGAAACAAAGGTAAAAATATGGGGTGTTTCTTTTTCTTTGTGGGGGGGAAGCATTTTACTGCCCCCCCCCCCACCCACAGACCCAGGCAGCTCTTTGAGAGGGGCAGCAAAGTGAACCACGAACACCAGTCCTTCTCTTCTATTTACCCAGCAAATTGACCACCAAGATTTTTTTTGCAGCAGTTTTGTGTGTCATGATAACTGCCCCCTGGCCGCTCCGCCTGCCCCTATACTGCCCTAGCCTGTCCATATACCACCCTAGCCTGCCCTAGCCTGCCCCTATACTGCCCCAGCCTGCCCCTATACTACCCTAGCTTGCCCCTATACTACCCTAGCCTGCCCCTATACTGCCCTAGCCTGCCCCTATACTGCCCTAGCCTGCCCCTATACTGCCCTAGCCTGCCCCTATTCTACCCTAGCCTGCCCCTATTCTACCCTAGCCTAGTCCTATACTGCCCCAGCCTGCCCCTATACTACCTTAGCCTGCCCCTATACTACCTTAGCCTGCCCCTATACTGCCCTAGCCTGCCCCTATACTGCCCTAGCCTGCCCCTATACTGACCTAGCCTGCCCCTAGCCTGCCCCTATACTACCCTAGCCTGCCCCTATACTGCCCTAGCCTGCCCCTATACTACCCTAGTCTGCCCCTATACTACCCTAGCCTGCCCCTATACTGCCCTAGCCTGCCCCTATACTACCCTAGCCTGCCCCTATACTGCCCTAGCCTGCCCCTATACTGCCCTAGCCTGCCCCTATACTACCCTAGCCTGCCCCTATACTACCCTAGCCTGCCCCTATACTGCCCTAGCCTGCCCCTATACTGCCCTAGCCTGCCCCTATACTACCCTAGCCTGCCCCTATACTGCCCTAGCCTGCCCCTATACTACCCTAGCCTGCCCCTATACTACCCTAGCCTGCCCCTATTCTACCCTAGCCTGCCCCTATTCTACCCTAGCCTGCCCCTATTCTACCCTAGCCTGCCCCTATACTACCCTAGCCTGCCCCTATTCTACCCTAGGCTGCCCATATACTACCCTAGCCTGCCCCTATACTACCCTAGCCTGCCCCTATACTACCCTGACCTTCCCCTATACTACCCTAGCATGTCCATATACTACCCTAGCCTGTCTATATACTAACCTAGCCTGCCCCTACACTACCCTGGCCTGCCCCTACACTACCCTGGCCTGCCCCTACACTACCCTGGCCTGCCCCTATACTACCCTGGCCTGCCCTTATACTACCCTAGCCTGCCCCTATACTGCCCTAGCCTGTCTATATACTACCTTACCCTGTCTATATACTACCTTACCCTGTCTATATACTACCTTAGCCTGTCTGTATACTACCCTAGCCTGCCTATTTACTGCCCTAGCCTGCCCGTATACTACCCTAGCCTGCCCGTATACTACCCTAGCCTGCCCGTATACTACCCTAGCCTGCCCGTATACTACCCTAGCCTGCCTGTATACTACCCTATTCTGTCTATATACTACCCTAGCCTGCCTATATACTACCCTAGCCTGTCCATATACTACCCTAGCTGGTCTATATAATACCCCAGCCCACCCCTTGGAATCGAACATAATGGTATGTCATATAATTTTGCATAACTGTATAGACAAGGTGCTGCTGCATGTAAATCTGACTTCCTGATAAATTTAATTTAATGTTATTATCATGATATAAAATAATGAATGTAGGGGCCTTTTGATGGGTGAGATTTTTTTTTGGGGGGGGCAGCATTACATTTTTGGACCCAGGCAGCACAGTGTCTTCGGCCAGGCCTGTGCACACCCCACATTTCCTGTCATGGCAGAGCCCTGGACTGACCGTACCGGGCAGGCAGCTCTTCTTCTTCTTCTCCCAGGAACACGATAAACCCCTGAGCTGTAAATCCAGTGCTGGGGTCAGTGTGGGTCACGATTAACGAGAAGCGCCTGAGATGCTTGGAAATAAAATGCAATGATTTAATTGGAGGGTTTGTTGATGGTTTACACTTAGCCAGAACGACCCACATGTAAATATCATTACCGGGGCTGTGCCGGTAAATGGTGGCTGAAACAAGAAGACATTTGAATACATTTAAAATCTGCATGAGGGCTCCTGTAATCAGAGGTGTGGTCATTACTCCGCTATGCCAACATGATATAGCCAGATATGTGGACCCCCTTCTAACGACTGACTTCAGGTGTCTCCAGTGAGGGGTCCCGGTAATCCTCCATCATACAAAGACATTGGAGACAATTGGGCTCTTCCAGCCTTGTGGTAACAGTTTGGTGAAGACCCTTTTCTGTTCCACCATGACTGTTCCCTGTATACAAAGCCAGCTCCATATTAATATCCATGGTTTTTGGAGATGTCCAGGTCCACAAAGACATGGTTTGGTGAAAGACCATTTTCTGTTCCAGCATGATTGTGCCCTTGTGTCCAAAGTCAGCTCCATAAAGACATGCTTTGACCCGTTTGGTGTGGAGGAATTTGAGTGTCCTGCACAGAGCCCTGACCTCAACCCTACTGAACACCTTTGGGATTCATTTGAATGCCGATGGTAAGACGGGACTTTTTTTTTTTTGGTGCCCATTGTGAGGCCTAACATACTAGCCAGGTCTTCTCTTCCAGCATCAGTACCTGACCTGACAAATGATCAGAAATTGCAACAGACACCCCAAAATCTTGTCATGGTTTGACTAGTTTGGTGTGGAGGAACTCAAGTGTCCTGCACAGAGCCCTGACCTCAACCCTACTGAACACCTTTGGAATGAACTAGAACCTGAGCCAGGTCTTCTGAACTAACATCTCCATAAAGACAAGGTATGACAAGTGTAGTGTGGTGGAACATGAGTGGGCTTCAGAGCCCTGACATCAACCCTACTGAACACCTTTGGGATGAAATGGAACGAGCTAGGTCTTCTCAACCAACATCTTCATAAAGCCATTGTTTGAATAGTTTTTTGTGGATGAACTTGAGTGGCCTTCAGAGCCCCAACCTTAACCCTACTGAACACCTTTGGGATGAAATGGAAAGAGCTAGGTCTTCTCAACCAACATCTCCATAAAGACCTGGTATGACAAGTTTGGTGTGGTGGAACCTGTGTGGGCTTCAAAGCCCTGACCTCAACCCTACTGAACACCTTTGGAATGAACTAGAACCTGAGCCAGGTCTTCTGAACTAACATCTCCATAAAGACATGGTATGACAATTGTAGTGTGGTGGAACATGAATGGGCTTCAGAGCCCTGACATCAACCCTACTGAACACCTTTGGAATGAACTAGAACCTGAGCCAGGTCTTCTGAACTAACATCTCCATAAAGACATGGTATGACAAGTGTAGTGTGGTGGAACATGAGTGGGCTTCAGAGCCCTGACATCAACCCTACTGAACACCTTTGGGATGAAATGGAACGAGCTAGGTCTTCTCAACCAACATCTTCATAAAGCCATTGTTTGAATAGTTTTTTGTGGATGAACTTGAGTGGCCTTCAGAGCCCCAACCTTAACCCTACTGAACACCTTTGGGATGAAATGGAAAGAGCTAGGTCTTCTCAACCAACATCTCCATAAAGACCTGGTATGACAAGTTTGGTGTGGTGGAACCTGTGTGGGCTTCAAAGCCCTGACCTCAACCCTACTGAACACCTTTGGAATGAACTAGAACCTGAGCCAGGTCTTCTGAACTAACATCTCCATAAAGACATGGTATGACAATTGTAGTGTGGTGGAACATGAGTGGGCTTCAGAGCCCTGACATCAACCCTACTGAACATCTTTGGGATGAATTGGAAAGTTGGTTGTAAACAAGGTCTTCTATCTAACCCCACATATGGAAACAAACTGCCACAGACACCCTCCAAAATCTTGTGGAAAGCCTTCCCAGAAAAGCAGAGGATGTTATGGTGAGGTCAACTCTATTTTAATGGCCATTGGGTAACAACTCTTGTTAATGGCAATGGATTTGGAATGAGATGCCCAACAACGTCTTGTGGGTGTGTGGTCATTACTCCGCTATGCCAGCATGATATAGCCAGATATGTGGACCCCCTTCTAACGACTGACTTCAGGTGTCTCCAGTGAAGGGTCCCGGTAATCCTCCATCATACAAAGACATTGGTGACAATTGGGCTCTTCCAGCCTTGTGGTAACAGTTTGGTGAAGACCCTTTTCTGTTTCACCATGACTCTCCCCTGTGTACAAAGCCAGCTCCATATTAATAGCCATGGGGGGAAATCCATAATAATGGCCATGGGGGGAAATCCATAATAATGGCCATGGTTTTTGGAACGAGACGTCCAGGTCCACAAAGACATGGTTTGGTGAAGACCCTTTTCTGTTCCACCATGACTGTACAGGGAAAGCCTGGGCAGTTTGGGGAATCGGCACTGCACATGGGAATTAGGGTGTGCCCAAGCACACCCACAAAATAAACACAAGCACACTCCACAGGTTGAACTGGATGGACTGGTGTCTTTTTTTTTTTCAACCTTACCAACTATGTAACCCCCTGCGCACGCCTATGGTGCTGCTGTTTCTTAGCCTCCTGCTGACACACCCCCTTCTGCACAGCCATTCACTGGGAAGATTAGTGTGCTGCTGTTTTTCCTCCCCCAGCTCTCTAAGCTCTTTATGCAGCTGAGAACAGAGATTATGTGATAAAAAGTAAAAAGTATTTTTATGTTTTTTTTTTTTATATCTGTACACCAATGTTTTGCCTTGCATTTCGATTTTAAACTAGACATGTGCAGATCGAAAAAATTTGATTAGTTTCAATTCGTTATTTACATAAATTTGTATCGTTAAATTCATTTTCGGAACTCGTTTTGTTTTTTCGTTTTCAAAACTATTCAAATTTTTCGAATTCGAATCGATTCGAAAGGTTCTCGCATCAACTTCGAGTAGTTTTCGAATTCGAAATTTTTTATAATTTGAAAAGTTTTTTTTTATATTTTTCGAATTCGAATAGTTTTCCAATTTCCAAAGAGAATAAAATAGAATAGAAAATAAAGGAATAGAATAGAAAAAAAAATTCTATTCTATTCCATTGTTTTCTGTTCTATTTTATTCTCTTTGGAAACTAGAAAACTTCGAATTGGAAAACGATTTGAATTGGAAAAAAGGTTTGAATTTGAAAACAATTTGAATTGGAAAACGATTTGAATTGGAAAACAATTTGAATTGGAAAAGGATTTGAATTGGAAAAGGATTTGAATTGGAAAAGGATTTGAATTGGAAAAGGAGTTGAATTGGAAAAGGATTTGAATTGGAAAACGGTTTGAATTGGAAAACGGTTCGAATTGGAAAAGGATTTGAATTGGAAAAAGGATTTGAATTGGAAAAGGATTTGAATTGAAAAAAAAGGTTTGAATTGAAAAAAAGGTTTGAATTTGAAAACGATTTGAATTGGAAAACGATTTGAATTGGAAAAAAGGTTTGAATTTGAAAATGATTTGAATTTGAAAACGATTTGAATTGGAAAAGGATTTGAATTGGAAAGCGATTTGAATTGGAAAGCGATTTGAATTGGAAAAGGATTTGAATTGGAAAAGGATTTGAATTGGAAAAGGATTTGAATTGGAAAAGGATTTGAATTGGAAAAGGATTTGAATTGGAAAACGGTTCGAATTGGAAAAAAGGTTTGAATTGGAAAAAAGGTTTGAATTGGAAAAAAGGTTTGAATTGGAAAAAAGGTTCGAATTGGAAAAAAGGTTCGAATTTGAAAATAGGTTCGAATTTGAAAAAAGGTTCGAATTTGAAAAAAGGTTTGAATTTGAAAAAAGGTTCGAATTTGAAAAAAGGTTCGAATTTGAAAAAAGGTTCGAATTGGAAAACAATTTGAATTGGAAAATGCTTTGAATTGAATAGAAAATAAAGGAATAGAATAGAAAAAAAAACATTTCTATTCTATTCCATTGTTTTCTATTCTATTTTATTCTCTTTGGAAACTAGAAAACTTTGAATTGGAAAACAATTTGAAATTGAAAAACGATTTGAATTGGAAAATGATTTGAATTGGAAAAAAGGTTCGAATTGGAAAACGATTTGAATTGGAAAAAAGGTTCGAATTGGAAAACGATTTGAATTGGAAAAAAGGTTCGAATTGGAAAAAAGGTTCGAATTGGAAAAAAGGTTCGAATTGGAAAAAAGGTTCGAATTGGAAAAAAGGTTTGAATTGGAAAAAAGGTTCGAATTTGAAATCGATTTGAATTGGAAAACTTTTCGAATTGGAAAACTTTTCGAATTGGAAAACTTTTCGAATTGGAAAACGATTCTAAAAGTTTTCAAAAACGATTCCAAATTTCGTTGGAATTTTTTTTTTTCGTTATTTCGGATTCATTTAAATTCAGTACTATTCTAATTCAGAAATTCTGATACATCCGCATTTCCAAAAAACTAAAATTTGTCTGAATTTTAATTCTAAACGAAACGAACCGCATGCGTCTATTTTAAAGGAAATGCGTTGTTTTACAAGGGGGAGGGTTTCCATATACTTGAATGGTATTTTTTATATTGTCTCGTGGAAGGTTGTGTATGTTTCATGTGCGTTCTCGTTCTGAGATTTCCCAGAGCTCTGTACTGTAGGATTATTTTCTAGAAAGAAAGTTTTACTAACGATGGCGGTTTTTGTTTCTCTCTTAGGAATGGCGGCTGGACACCCTGGTCCTCCTGGGCGCAGTGCAGTACCTCCTGCGGTATCGGATTTCAGGTGCGGCAGAGGACGTGCAGCAACCCGGCTCCGCGCTTCGGAGGGAGAGTGTGCGTGGGGCAGAGCAGAGAGGAACGGTAAGACACACCCATCCCCTCCTTTTTTTTTTTTCATCCAGAGCTTTTTTTTTTCTGAAGACTAATGGCGGCACACAAGTGGTTAACCAACCGCCGCAGAGTCAGTGCATTTAAAAATAATTACTTGTCGCCGTGTTACCGCGGAGCAGTTTAGACGATCGCCTGTGTTTGTGCTGCTTGTTTGGTTATTAATTATTCAGCGTCTTAAGCTTAGAAAAGCTTCGGAGATTGTATCATTATAGAGATCTGTTCTCGAGTCCGGAATAAGATAGAGCTCCCAGAATGCCGCGCTGCCGCCAACTCCCCCGCACTCGCCGCCACTTTCGTTTTTATTGGGTTTAACTGATCACTCCAGTCCTGCGCGTCTTCGGCTAAGTGTCAGCTGAGTACTTATCCCAGGCGGAGAGTTCGGCGGGGAGGAGTAAAGCGGAGGGACTCCAGGCTGACGGTTTGGTGACGGCGCGTGGGCGTGGTGACGGTCTCCATAGCTGCGTGCGTCAGGAGGGGGAAGATGTGGGGTATTTTTAGTGAGCGCACACAATACTTAATCCTTGTCGCATTTGCCTGAGAAATAATTGCTTGACACATTGTTGCAGTTTTGGATTTTCAGAGTTTGGAATTGCTCCCTCTGGTGGTTGTCTGTATATCAGATAGTTCAGTCAGCAGCCCTGCTGAATTTTAAAATAAGATGAGCAATCTACCTGGGGAGTCTGACTAAGAGAGGAATGGTAAGATGCAGCCACTGTGCAGCCATCAATCCAAAATGGCTTTGAACGGACTGCACTTTTCTGTCCATCTTGGGCTACTACTGTATATGCCACAACATCTACTATATACCACATGATCTACTATCTCCTGTATGAACAATGTTTATAAACAATGTTACTTTGTATCTCTCTATCTCCCGTCTGATCAATGTTTATAAACAATGTTACTTTGTATCTGTCTATCTCCCGTCTGATCAATGTTTATAAGCCATATTACTTTGTATCTCCTTCATCTCCCGTCAGATACAAAGTAACATTTTTTATAAACATTTGTTCAATCTCCTGTCTGATCAATGTTTATAAACAATGTTACTTTGTATCTCTCTATCTCCCGTCTGATCGATGTTTATAAACCTTGTTACTTTGTGTATCTCTATCTCCCGTCTGATCAATGTTTATAAAGAATGTTACTTTGTATCTCTCTATCTCCCGTCTGATTAATGTTTATAAACCATGTTACTTTGTATCTCCTTTATCTTCCGTCAGATACAAAGTAACATAGTTTATAAACATTGATCAGGCGGGAGATAGATACAAAGTAACATTTTTTATAAACATTGTTCAATCTCCTGTCTGATCAATGTTTATAAACAATGTTACTTTGTATCTCTCTATCTCCCGTCTGATGAAAGTTTATAAACAATGTTACTTTGTATCTCTCTATCGCCTGTCTGATCAATGTTTATAAACAATGTTACTTTGTATCTCTTTATCTCCTGTCAGATACAAAGTAACATTGCTTATAAACATTGTTCAGACGGGAGATCGAGAGATACAAAGTAACATTGTTTATAAACATTGATCAGACAGGCGATAGAGAGATACAAAGTAACATTGTTTATAAACATTGATCAGACAGGAGATAGCTACAAAGTAACATTGTTTATAAACATTCATCAGACAGGAGATTGAACATTATTTATAAACAATGTTACTTTGTAGCCATCTCCTGTCTGATCAATGTTTATAAACAATGTTACTTTGTATCTCTCTATCTCCTGTCTGATCAATGTTTATAAACAATGTTACTTTGTATCTCTGTTTCCCATCTGAATAATGTTTATAAACAATGTGTCAGGTGGTCAAGTGCTGTTTTAGAATGACTATCCTGTATATCTGATGCCATGTCCACTTTAGGGAATGCTAAACTGACACACACTGATACTGGTATTCCACACACTTTGGGATGCCGTATATGTTATCAGAGTTTAGTAAATCAGAGGCTGATGCGTTCTGTATCTGCGGTACGGTTGGTGACCCGCGTGTCCGGCCCGGACGGTGATGTAGACTCTGGCGGTTTGTCAGGTTTCTCTGGCGCAGCGGGCGACTTGTATGAAATACGGATGTCGCGGGGTCTGATCCTGGCGACTTCGCAGAACTACTTACATCTGGTAATGGACACGATTAATTTGCTTCTAGTTTCCTAATTAGAAATCTGCGGGATGTTTAACCCCCCGGGCAGATGTCTCCTCCGCTCCGACCTTTCGCTGGATTTCAGATGGAAAGCAGAGAGGGCGCCGAGTTCATCAATAATCTGTTAAATGTGCTAATTCAGTCTGTGCGTCGCCCGCTCCCTGCCCCCTCTCATTATCCCATCCGCTGACGGCGCTCTCTGTCGTGTCGGTGTCCTAAAAAAAAAACGCCGCCATGTCTCTGTCTGCCGGCTGATCAGAACCGGGTCACTGCGGGCTTCCAGTGTTGGAGGTAAAGCAAGATCCGGGAGGCCGTCAGATGTCATTTTAAAGCAGCGGACATTGCAATTCATTTTCTTAGTTCAGCATTGTGTGTGCGCTAACAGGATATGCTGGGGCTTGTAGTGCACCAGAGCTGAGAAATCGCACATAATTAGCGTGTTAAGCAAAGTATTTAACCCCCAGATGTCCCAAACTTGCATATTAATGTTCGGAGGCGCAGTCCCCAATGCTGCCAGAACATTATTATATGTTTCAGATGGAAACCAGAAGCGTGCAGCTGTGCAATGTGCATGCGGAGAACACATTGTATTTACTTAAAGTGGAAGTTCACCCAGAATTATTCCATGGACATTAAACAGCAAAATAACAAATGTTCCTGTATAAATGCTTTCTGTCTGTGCTACGGTTGCCCAGCTAGCGGAGACCTCTGCACTCTGTACATTACATACTCCAGACCCCTGCACTCTATACATTAAATAATACTCATGACCTCTGCACTCTGTACATTACATACTCCAGACCCCTGCACTCTATACATTAAATAATACTCATGACCTCTGCACTCTGTACATTACATACTCCAGACCCCTGCACTCTATACATTAAATAATACTCATGACCTCTGCACTCTGTACGTTATATACTCCAGACCCCTGCAGTCTGTACGCTACATACTCCTGATCCTGAAATCTTTGTTACATACGCCTGACCTCTGCACACTGTACAAAAAATACTAATAACCTCTGCACGTTGTATGTTACATACTCCTGACCTCTGCACATTGTATGTTACATACTCCTGACCTCTACACATTGTATTTTACAAACTCCTGACCCCTGTACTCTGTACGTTAAATACTAATAACCCCTGCACATTGTATGTTACATACTCCCTGGCCCCTGCACTCTGTATGCTACATATTCCTGACCCCTGCACTCTGTACATTAAATACTAATCACCTCTGCACTTTGCATGTTACATACTCCTGACCTCTCCACTCTATACATTACATACTCCTGCTCTCTGTACATTAAGTACTAATGACCTCTGCTCTCTGTACTTCACATACTCCTGACCCCTGCACATTGTATGTTACATACTCCTGACCTCTGTACTCTATACATTACATGCTCATGACCCCTGCACTCTGTACGTTAAATACTAATGACCCCTGCACATTGTATGTTACATACTCCTGGTCACTGCACTCTGTATGCTACATATTCCTGACCCCTGCACTCTGTACATTAAATACTAATCACCTCTGCACTTTGCATGTTACATACTCCTGACCTCTGCACTCTATACATTACATACTCCTGACTCCTGCTCTCTGTACATTAGATACTAATGACCTCTGCACACTGTATGTTACATACTTCTAACCCCTGCACATTGTATGTTACATACTCCTGGCCCCTGCACTCTGTATGCTACATATTCCTGACCCCTGCACTCTGTACATTAAATACTAATCACCTCTGCACTTTGCATGTTACATACTCCTGACCTCTGCACTCTATACATTACATACTCCTGACTCCTGCTCTCTGTACATTAAATACTAATGACCTCTGCACACTGTATGTTACATACTTCTAACCCCTGCACATTGTATGTTACATACTCCTGGCCCCTGCACTCTGTATGCTACATATTCCTGACCCCTGCACTCTGTACATTAAATACTAATCACCTCTGCACTTTGCATGTTACATACTCCTGACCTCTGCACTCGATACATTACATACTCCTGCTCTCTGTACATTAAATGCTAATGACCTCTGCACACTGTATGTTACATACTTCTAACCCCTGCACATTGTATGTTACATACTCCTGACCTCTACACGCTATACATTACATGTTCCTGAACCCTGCACTCTGTATATTAAATACTCCTGACCCCTGCACTCTGTACTTTAAATACTCCTAACCCCGGCACTTTGTGCATTAAATACTAATGGCCTCTGCCCACTGTATGTTACATACTCAGACCCTTCCACATTGTATGTTACATACTCCTGACCTCTACACTCTATACATTACATAAGCGTGACCCCTGCACTCTGAACATTACATGTTCCTCACCCCTGCACTCTGTACATTAAATACTCCTGACCCCTGACCTCTGTACATTAAATACTCATAACCCCTGCACTTTGTACATTAAATACTAATGGCCTCTGCCCGCTGTATGTTACATACTCCGACCCCTCCACATTGTATGTTACATACTCCTGACCCCTGAACTGTGTACCGTACATACCCTTGACTCCTGCACATGTGCATGTGACAACCTTCTGAGTTGGCTTCTCAGCTTAGCTCACCAGTTGTAATGGAGATTACACACTATCATGCAGAGGCTCACCTATCGGGATAACAGTCCATTGAACTCCAAATTCATTTTAAAAGGCTTCTTAAAATTCAATGAGTTCCAGAGCAAACTTGGCTCCCTCTTCCGGAGTAATCATATCGCATGGGATCAATTCCCTCCCCACTTCTAACTGATTCTGGTATGTCACATTGTAATTTACCTTCTCGTATTCTGCACCGTATGTGTATGGATGTAATGGCCACTGTACGTGTATGGATGTAATGGCCACTGTACGTGTATGGATGTAATGGCCACTGTACGTGTATGGATGTAATGGCCACTGTACGTGTATGGATGTAATGGCCACTGTACGTGTATGGATGTAATGGCCACTGGTACGTGTATGGATGTAATGGCCACTGGTACGTGTATGGATGTAATGGCCACTGGTACGTGTATGGATGTAATGGCCACTTGTATGCGTATGGATGTAATGGCCACTGTACGTGTATGGATGTAATGGCCACTGTACGTGTATGGATGTAATGGCCACTGTACGTGTATGGATGTAATGGCCACTGTACGTGTATGGATGTAATGGCCACTGTACGTGTATAGATGTAATGGCCACTGTACGTGTATGGATGTAATGGCCACTGTACGTGTATGGATGTAATGGCCACTGGAACGTGTGTGGATGTAATGGCCACTGTACGTGTGTGGATGTAATGGCCACTGTACGTGTATGGATGTAATGGCCACTGTACGTGTATGGATGTAATGGCCACTGGAACGTGTGTGGATGTAATGGCCACTGGAACGTGTGTGGATGTAATTGCCACTGGAACGTGTGTGGATGTAATGGCCACTGTACGTGTGTGGATGTAATGGCCACTGTACGTGTGTGGATGTAATGGCCACTGTACGTGTATGGATGTAATGGCCACTGTACGTGTATGGATGTAATGGCCACTTGAATGCGTATGGATGTAATGGCCACTTGAATGCGTATGGATGTAATGGCCACTTGTATGCGTATGGATGTAATGGCCACTTGTATGCGTATGGATGTAATGGCCACTGGTATGTGTATGGATGTAATGGCCACTGTACGTGTATGGATGTAATGGCCACTGTACGTGTATGGATGTAATGGCCACTTGTATGCGTATGGATGTAATGGCCACTTGTATGCGTATGGATGTAATGGCCACTGGTATGTGTATGGATGTAATGGCCACTGTACGTGTATGGATGTAATGGCCACTGTACGTGTATGGATGTAATGGCCACTTGTATGCGTATGGATGTAATGGCCACTGTATGTGTATGGATGTAATGGCCACTGTACGTGTATGGATGTAATGGCCACTGTACGTGTATGGATGTAATGGCCACTTGTATGCGTATGGATGTAATGGCCACTGTACGTGTATGGATGTAATGGCCACTTGTATGCGTATGGATGTAATGGCCACTGTACGTGTATGGATGTAATGGCCACTTGTATGCGTATGGATGTAATGGCCACTGTACGTGTATGGATGTAATGGCGACTGTACATGTATGGATGTAATGGCCACTGGTTCCCCACTAGTTCCACCTCTGTCTAGTGGCAGGCAGCGATATGTTTGGGTTCCAGGTGTTTACTGTTCTTTCTCCTTTCAGTTTCTGCAACGAGAACAACCCCTGCCCGGTCCCCATCTTCTGGTCCTCTTGGGGTTCGTGGAGTAAGTGCAGTGCTGACTGTGGAGGTGGGGTCCACACCAGACAGCGGACCTGTGAGAACGGGAACACCTGCCCCGGCTGCTCCCAGGTGTGTATGTCATCCTTCAGGACAAGTTCCTCCATGTGACGTCATCCAACTAGACCAGGACACACACGGTCTGCAAATGTATAGGGCAAGCCAATGGTCCAGTTATACCTGGTGCTAGAGTAGTCAACTAATACAATCTACTATTAGACTAAATATAGAAAAACTGAGAATTGATGGGTGTACTAGATCTGCCAACATCCTATGTATCATCAAAGAAAGTTTATGCACCAAGTGCATTGGAGGATCTTTATATGGCAGAGATAGATAGTATCAAAAGTCAAATTGAGTAAAAAATTGGCACACAGGTGCCTACTTTATTGGCATATATACGTCGGCAGAATGGCTCGTACAGGCACAATCACGTACCTGTACGTCCCCTTTAACTGCCTGCCGTGTGGTCGCGCGCACGCCCCGCCCATGGCGCGCTCGCGACCCTGCAGTCATCCCTTGTGAGTCGGACCGCGGGATCGTCTCACGGAGGGATGGAGCGGGGAGATGCTAGTGTAAAAACACAACATCTCCCCGCTCCCCTACTGACACTGTCACCGATCTCCGCTCTGCGTAATCAGAGCGGAGATCGGTGACGTGTCACTCGTAGCCACGCCCCCTAACAGTGAGAATCACTCCCTTAGGCACACTTAACCCCTTCAGCGCCCCCCGAGTGGTTAACCCCTTTACTGCCAGTGTCATTTTTACAGTAACCAGTGCATTTTTATTGCACTGATCGCTGTAAAAATGACAATGGTCCCAAAAATGTATCAAACATGTCCGATGTGCTCGCCATAATGTCGCAGTCACGAAAAAAAATCGCTGATCGCCGCCATTACTAGTAAAAAAATAATTAATAAAAAAGCCATAAAACTACCCCCTATTTTGTAAACGCTATAACTTTTGCGCAAACCAATCAATAAACGCCGATTGCGATTTTTTTTTTTTTTTTTTTACCAAAAATATGTAGAAGAATACGTATCGGCCTAAACTGAGGAAAAAAAATTTTTTTTAGATATTTTTTGGGGATATTTATTATAGCAAAAAGTAAAATATATTGCATTTTTTTCAAAATTGTCGCTCTATTTTTGTTTATAGCGCAAAAAATAAAAACCGCAGAGGTGATCAAATACCACCAAAAGAAAGCTCTATTTGTGGGAAAAAAAGGACGTCAATTTTGTTTGGGAGCCACGTCGCACGACCGCGCAATTGTCAGTTAAAGCGACGCAGTGCCGAATCGCAAAAAGGGGCCTGGTCTTTATGCTGCTTATTGGTCCGGGGCTTAAGTGGTTAATATAGAGAGAATAAAAAAAGTGCACTAAATAGGACACAGAGTATATTTGAATATACAATAGGACAATACATACATCATCATATATAGAACATATATACTGATGGAAAAGACGCACATCAGTGCAGTAAAATTCCGAAACGTGTTGGGTATTTGTATGGGTGTCCTACCGGCTGATCTCGAATACACTTTGAGCAACAAATTGGATTTAGTATTTTGGGCTATTTGAATATGTTCTATATATGATGATATACCGTATATACTCGAGTATAAGCCGAGTTTTTCAGCACATTTTTTTGTGCTGAAAATGCCCCCCTTGGCTTATACTCGAGTCACCTTTTTGCGCCTGATCTCCCAGAATTTGGGGAACCAGTAACGGCCGGCCGTAGGTCCCCTGGACCCCAAACTTGGCACACATGTAGCCCCACTCTTCCTCTAGAAGTTTTCAAAGTTTGTTGTCTGGCGGACCTACGGCCGGGGAGCACCTATTTTTCCAAACCGGGCACCCCTTCTATAGACTCCCATGTTAAACAGTAATTTCTCTGGTGATTTTGGGTACCCGGTACCGGCCGGTCGTAGGTCCTCTGGACCCAAAACTTGGCACACATTTAGCCCCACTTCTCCTCTACAAGTGTGCAAAGTTTGGCTGTTTTTTCTTCCTTGGACCACTTCCTTCCTTTTTTCTTCCTTGCCCCCCTCGGCTTATACTCAAGTCACCTTTTTGCGCCTGATCTCTGTTGTTTGTTGTCTGGGGGACCTACGGCCGGGGAGCACCGATTTTTCAAACCTGGCACCCCTTCCATAGACTCCCATGTTAAATGTCAGTATAGTCATGGACACAGTGAGGCATGGGCACAGTGAGGCATGCAGATGGACACCCTAGGCTTATACTCGAGTCAATACGTTTTCCCATTTTTTTGTGGTAAAATTAGGTGCCTTGGCTTATATTCGGGTCAGCTTATACTCGAGTATATATGGTATGTATTGTCCTACTGTATATTCAAATATACTCTGTGTCCTATTTAGTGCACTTTTTTTATTCTCTCTATATTAATAAAGTAGGCACCTGTGTGCCAATTTTTTACTCAATTTGACTTTTGATACTATCTATCTCTGCTATATAAAGTCCATGGGGGCATCCTTCAATGCACTTGGCGCATAAACTTTCTTTGATGCTACTATTAGACTAGCTTCCACCATCTTGAATTCAGATTTGTCATGTCAAATGGAAATAATTCTTGTGGGACCTCCGAAAGGTTTAACATCTCAAAAGAAAGTTAGTGGCAAAATCCGTTTTTATTGGTTGTGAAGTTTGACCCCCATCAAAGTGCTCCATCTGGACTAGGTTAACAATGTTATTTTTTATTTTTTTTTGGCTGATGATGTCACTAACTCCCATGATATAGCCCCCCCCCCCCCTGATTTTACTTCTGAGGACATCTAATGCCCAATACCATCCAAACGTTGTCTATAAGTTATGAATAGGCATGCCAAGAGTAAATGCAACAAAAGAAGAATGCAGAGGGCGCAACCATCTAAGTTTAGACATTTATTGCAAGAAGAATAAATGCTTAGGGCTTGAGAAAAGGGGCGTGTATGGCCTTGAAATGCATAGCCACTCCCCTTTTGTGTATGGCATCATCCGAAAACCGCTACCCGACTTCCGACCCCGCTGTGCGTTCCAAGGTGGCTCCACAAATTACCATCCACTAACAGACGCGTCCAGGCATTACTCTGCAGCATCTGGTCGGTTCCACTGCACCCTCTGCCTGCTAACTTCGGGTCCCCCTGGTGGTGTTCCTTTGAAGTGTTTTTGCACTGTGCCTACACCTTTACCATTACATGTGAGTGCATTTATTCTTTTAAAACCCTTTGTGCAATACGTTTCTAGGTGGTTGCGCCCCCTCTGCATTCTTCTTTCGTTGCAGTTTCTAATTTCAGAGGATTTACCCTTACTCTGGGCTGGGAGGAGCAGCAAGCCATCTTAAAAAGTGACCCCGTCATTGGACTCGGTTGGTTTGCGCCATATTATATTGTTGTTTTATCATAGTGAGAGTAAATATTTCTGTCAAGGTTATATCTGCTGCCATCATCTCTTTGGATTCCCTCTCACTTCTGTGACTCCCAGACAAGAAATTAGGGGACAGTTGTCACTGAGACAGGAAAACTCCAGGAAATAGTATGATTGGACTGGTTTATAGTAATGGCAATGCGTCCCCAATGCCCCTTACTACCAGGCATAACATTCCAAAAATGGGACTTTAAAGCTGAATTCCAGGAATTCAGCACCTTTGCAAAAAGTGCAGGCACTCTATGAGTTAAGTCCAATAAGGTGCATGTCACCCCCAGGACTTATCTCTCTTACTTGTAGGTGGCGGGCGTATTGCACTCCCTAGAGTATACACTCCTAGCTGTGAGAAGAGAGAAGCACAAAGAGCAGCTGTGCCGGCCCCTCCCCTCTGCTGCCCATTCACAGAAGCCTTTGTATTTTGTGAGCGAGCTCACGTAATACAAAGGCTTCTTTGAATGGGCAGGCATAGAGGTTCAAGTGACTCTGCTCTTGAAGGAGCTAAGACCACAGTGAGCAGCAGTCATCGGAACTCCAGAAGTTATCTTCCTGGAGCGCGATCAACCAGTCAGATGTGAATAATAGAGAGAAGTCGTCATGCATGGCATACCTGCAATTTTTACAAAGTAGCGTAATTCCTGGAGTACAGCTTTAAAAGGTACTAATGTTCAAGAGCATATTCACAAGAAAAAATATTTAAAAGTCTACAGACTGTTCTCATTAGAACTTTATTTCGATCAGATTTCACAAGATTGGGTGTCATTACCGAAACCCTCTTTTTTCATTATAGATACTTCTAAGTACAATGACCTTCTACTGTCTCAAGGCCTCCTGTTCATCTACAAATTGTATCTACTTGGTAATCTCAAACATTCAATTATCTTTTGATTATTCAAGCTGATACTTGCACAGATGAGACCACTTCACAACGCGTTTCCCAGATGTTAAATTTGCTTCTTCAGGAGATAAAAGGAGGTATCACATCTGCAAAATCACATCAGTATAATAACAGTACACCGATCAGCCATAACATTATGATCACTGACAGGTCAAGTGTATAAAATTGATTATCTCATTACAAGGACATCTAAAAGTGGGTGAGATATATTAGGCAGCAAGTGAACATGTTGGCCCTAAAGTTGATGTGTTGAGAGCAGAAAAAATGGGCAAGTGTAAGGATTTGAGGGACTTTGACAAGGGCCAAATTGTAATGTCTAGACGACTGGGTCAGAGCAACTCCAAAACTGCAGCTCTTGTGGGATGTTCCCAGTCTGCAGTGGTCAGGACTGAACAAAAAGTGGTCCAAGGAAGAAAAAACAGCCAACCAGTGACAGGGTAATGGCGGCCAAGGCTCATTGATGGAGGTGGGGTGGGAGGGCTCATTGATGGAGATGGAGAGGGAAGGCTCATTTATGGAGGTGGGGAGAGAAGGCTCATTGATGAAGGAGGAGAGGTAAGGCTCAATGATGGAGGTGGGGAGGGAAGGCTCATTGATGGACTGGGGGAGGGGGCTCATTGATGGAGATGGCATTAAAGGCTCATTGATGGAGGGGGAGGCTCATTGATGGGGGTGGGAGGCTCATTGATGGGGGTGGGGAGGCTCAGTGATGGAGGTGGGGAGGTTAGGCTCAGTGATGGAGGTGGGGAGGTTAGGCTCAGTGATGGAGGTGGGGAGGTTAGGCTCAGTGATGGAGGGGGGGAGGTTAGGCTCAGTGATGGAGGTGGGGAGGTTAGGCTCAGTGATGGAGGTGGGGAGGTTAGGCTCAGTGATGGAGGTGGGGATGTTAGGCTCAGTGATGGAGGTGGGGATGTTAGGCTCAGTGATGGAGGTGGGGATGTTAGGCTCAGTGATGGAGGTGAGGAGGTTAGGCTCAGTGATGGAGGTGGGGAGGTTAGGCTCAGTGATGGAGGTGGGGAGGTTAGGCTCATTGGTGGAGGTGGGGAGGTTAGGCTCATTGGTGGAGGTGGGGAGGTTAGGCTCATTGGTGGAGAGGGGGAGGTTAGGCTCATTGGTGGAGAGGGGGGGTTAGGCTCATTGGTGGAGGTGGGGAGGTTAGGCTCATTGGTGGAGAGGGGGAGGTTAGGCTCATTGGTGGAGGTGGGGAGGTTAGGCTCATTGATGGAGGTGGGGAGGTTAGGCTCATTGATGGAGGTGGGGAGGGAAGCCTCTTTGATGGAGGTTGCGAGGAAAGGCTCAGTGATAAAGGTGGCGAGGGAAGGCTAATTGCTGGAGGTGGGGAGGTTAGGCTCAGTGATGGAGGTGGGGAGGTTAGGCTCATTGATGGAGGTGGGGAGGTTAGGCTCATTGATGGAGGTGGGAAAGTTAGCCCTCGTACACACGGCCGAGATTCTCGTTGAAAAAAACATGTCGTTTTTTTTCGACGAGATTCTTGGACAAGAAACTTGTCCCGGCCGAGTGTACACACGCTCGTTTCAAAGAACCTGCGGTTCTTTGAATGGAGCGTACGCGGTGACGTCATCGACTACGACAAGCATGCGCTCGTCACATTCGATGCCGTCGCCGCCATCTTGGTATACCCTACGTATGCCTAGGAAGCTACCGCGCATGCGTCGAATTCATTTCGAACATGCGCGGGCTTCCGGGAGGACAGGTAAGTGTACACACACTCACTTTTCTCGTCGAGAAACATGCCGAGGAGAATCTTGACGAGAAAATAGAGAGCAGGTTCTCTATTTTCTCGTCGAGGTTTCTTGTCGGTTTTCTCGACGAGAAACCCGATAGCCGCGTACACACGACCGATTTACTCGGCAAGACCTCTCTGCCAGCAAGTTTCTTGCTGGTTCTTGCCGAGAAAATCGGCCGTGTGTACGAGGCCTTAGGCTCATTGATGGAGGTGGGAAGGTTAGGCTCATTGATGGAGGTGGGAAGGTTAGGCTCATTGATGGAGGTGGGAAGGTTAGGCTCATTGATGGAGGTGGGGAGGGAAGGCTCATTGATGGAGGTGGGGAGGGAAGGCTCATTGATGGAGGTGGGGAGGGAAGGCTCAGTGATGAAGGTGGGGAGGGAAGGCTCAGTGATGGAGGTGGGGAGGGAAGGCTCATTGATGGAGGTGGGGAGGGAAGGCTCATTGATGGAGGTGGGGAGGGAAGGCTCATTGATGGAGGTGGGGAGGGAAGGCTCGTTGATGGAGGTGGGGAGGGAAGGCTCGTTGATGGAGGTGGGGAGGGAAGGCTCATTGATGGAGGTGGGGAAGGAAGGCTCATTGATGGAGGTGGAGAGGGAAGGCTCATTGATGGAGGTGGAGAGGGAAGGCTCATTGATGGAGGTGGGGAGGGAAGGCTTATTGATGGAGGTGGAGAGGGAAGTCTCATTGATGGAGGTGGGGAGGGAAGGCTCATTGATGGAGGTGGGGAGGGAAGGCTCATTGATGGAGGCGGGGAGGGAAGGCTCATTGATGGAGGTGGGGAGGGAAGGCTCAGTGATGAAGGTGGGGAGGGAAGGCTCAGTGTTGGAGGTGGGGAGGGAAGGCTCATTGATGGAGGTGGGGAGGGAAGGCTCATTGATGGAGGTGGGGAGGGAAGGCTCATTGATGGAGGTGGGGAGGGAAGGCTCATTGATGGAGGTGGGGAGGGAAGGCTCGTTGATGGAGGTGGGGAGGGAAGGCTCGTTGATGGAGGTGGGGAGGGAAGGCTCATTGATGGGGGTGGGGAGGGAAGGCTCATTGATGGGGGTGGGGAGGGAAGGCTCAGTGATGGGGGTGGGGAGGGAAGGCTCAGTGATGGAGGTGGGGAGGTTAAGCTCAGTGATGGAGGTGGGGAGGTTAAGCTCAGTGATGGAGGTGGGGAGGTTAAGCTCAGTGATGGAGGTAGGGAGGTTAGGCTCAGTGATAAAGGTGGCGAGGGGCTCATTGATGGAGGTGGGGGGGTGAAGGCTCCTTGGTGGGGGGGTGGTTGATGGCTGTGTATGGGGCTGTGTTATGTATGGGGCTATCTAGCCACAGACCGGGTGTCCATGCTGACCTGTGTCGACAGCCAAAATCGCCTAAAATGGGCACGTGAGCATCACAACTAGACCATGGAGCAATGGAAAAAGGTGGCCTGGTCTGATGAATTCAAGAATGATCTTCAGGTGCTGACTTGGCCTCCAAATTCTCCAGATCTCCATCCAATTGAGCATCTGTGGGAGGTGCTGGAAAAACAAGTCTGATCCATGGAGGCCCCACCACTCACATTACAGGACTTGATCTGCTACTGAGGGCTTGGTGCCAGATACCACAGAATACCTTCAGAGGTATGTGAGGATCAGAACTGGACCACGGAGCAATGGTAGAAGGTGCCCTGGTTTGATGAAATCATGTGTTCTTTTACATCATGTGAATGGCTGGGTGGGTGTGCGTCACTTACCTGGGGAAGAAATGGCACCAGGATGCAGTAGAGTAGAAAAGAAGGCAAGTGTGATGCTTTGTCTAGTGGAGTCCATGCCTCGACGGGTCAGGGCTGTTATGGCGGCAAAGGGGGGACCTACTCAATATTAGGTGGGTGATCATAATGTTATGGCTGATTGGTGGGTAATATAAAGGCTCACAAGGCCCTCGTAGCTGTAAACTACCTATCCTGATTACATCTTGTATGCAGCAGAAGTGGTCTCATCCCTCTGCAAGCATGAGCTTGAATAATGAAAAGATAATTGAATATCTGAGATTAACAAGTAGATACAATTTATAGGAGATGAACACGGGGCTTTGAGACAGTAGGAGGTCATCGTACCTAGAGATACCTTTGTGTAATGGAAGAGGATTTTTGCAATGGCCTGTAATGTGGTGAAATGTGATCTTAATAATGTTTTAATGTGAAGGGGAATTAAAAGTCTGTAGATATTTTTAAATAATTCTCTTTGTCAATATACTGTGGAATATTGGTACCTGTTTAACATCCATTGAATGGTAAGATTGCAGTGAGATGGGAAGACGCAGACGGCAATGATATCCGGACAGGTGCTAAGGCTTTCCTCTCTCTGCTGAAGATGGGTGTGGTTGCAGAATGTGTCTCCACCGGACAACAGGAAATGAGAGGTAATCTCCCCGGCAAGATTGTAGAAGGGAAATAAAACCTGGCAGAGGTGTATCTGCCCATCCCAACAACCCCCCACCCTGTCCATAACAAAAGATGGTCTGTAGTTTGGCTTAAAAAAAAAACACGTGAACACACAACAAAAAAGTGCACTAGGGTATGCTAGATGGTCCCCTCCCAAAGAGGACGGACCCTTCCTTGCCCCCTTGGGCAGAAGACCCTGATGGCGGCAAGGCACACTCAGGTCCACTTAGCCAAATGACCCCACTCCTCATTATCAGCTGACCAACGAGTACTGGGTGGGGGGGCTTTACTGAAGAGAGACCCCCCAAGGTAAGAGGGGATGGACACACTAAGGGCCACATATCCCCCCCCCCACCCCCAGACTTACAAACGTGAAAAGTGAATAAATAAAAAATAAAAAAGGTACCTATGTGCAAGACAGTGGCCTGGTAACAAAAATTGCCTTGGTCTCAGTCAAAAGACGTTCATGGGGCATTGTGCAAGTGGTGTTATGGCCTAGGGTTCATACCAATAGTAATACTAGGAGCACCCCCAGGATGCCACAGCTGGGAGGCATTCTACACCACAGGCACTCTGCCTCACAATCCCTGGCCAGACAGGGTAGCACCTCTCAAATCATGAGGGACAGGGCCTCTCGGAATACTGACCATCACCTTACCCAATAGGTGCTCAACTCAGATTCTTTTCCTTAGGTAAGATCCCTCAGAACCCCCTTCATCCCAGCCAAGATACTATACAGCCAGCCCTCTCAGGCATCTCAGCCATAAGGCCAGAATGATGGCGGACCACCCCTACT
This sequence comes from Rana muscosa, assembly GCA_029206835.1. Taxonomy (NCBI): domain Eukaryota; kingdom Metazoa; phylum Chordata; class Amphibia; order Anura; family Ranidae; genus Rana; species Rana muscosa. The sequence goes on along the minus strand of CM055127.1, from coordinate 490,667,554 downwards.
GGACACTGATAAGAACAGATACTACATTGGATCTTGGCCAAAAAGACCTTAAGAAACACGGTATAGGCAACAAAACTGCAGCAGGTGGAGCATTTTAAGGTGTGTATGGTTACAGCCAGCACCCAACAAGAGTTTTCCATGTTCAGATTGATGGGGACAGTTCATAGCTTTGCCCTACTATGGAATGACCAGCACAGTGAGTTTCTTCTGTATTATGGTCTGGATTTACACCTCTATCACTCTCGGCTTGGCTTCATAGTGTCCCCACTGTGACAGGTCCACCACATGACCTCCTTTCCATTTGAAATGATTCAAGATGGCCCCATTCAAGAAAGTTGAGGGGTGATGGGCTGATGCTAAATAAAATTTAGTAAGTTAGTCCAATGGTGGGCACCCTGAACCTATTTTGGTGGCTCCAGACCTACTTGACCATCTTCTATATCGCAGCCTCAAGGGACTTCAATAATGCAAAATCTTCCTAAGTGTCCTACAGTTCCCATAATAATCACTCGGCTACTATTCTTGTTTGGTAACTTCCAGCAATTCCTCTTCTGCTGACAGAATCTATTATGTATTGGCATGGATTTATCCCATTCTCTCCCACACTGCAGGAATTCAGGACGTGTAACCCTGAAGCATGTCCTGAGGTACGGAGAAACACACCTTGGACGCCCTGGATGCCTGTCAATGTCACGCAGAGCGGATCGCGCCAGGAACAGCGTTTCCGATATACCTGCAGAGCGCAACTGTCAGACCCCCATATCCTGCAGTTCGGGAGGAAGAAGATAGAGACCCGATTCTGTGCCAACGATGGCCCGGTGGCCTGTGAGACGGACTGTACGTTTGTATCTGACCTGTATCTGATTGTCTTTTTTTTTTAAATTTTAATAATGGTGAAAGGCTTTGGTTTAGTATTTCTTAATGTGTCTTGTCAGACTTCATCTGAAATGAGGCTGACAAACATAGGTGTGCGCACAGGGTGTGCTGGGTGTGCCTGGGCACACACTAATCACCCCATGTACAATAACATTATCCAGGAGTGGCACCAGGTGGGTGGTTTGGGGTGCCAGTGGCCAGTGTAAATGCCCCCATTATATTGAAGCCTAGGTTCAACTATAGGAACACACTACCCTCGTATTTAGAGTGTAGCATATTATGATCCCAATCAACTGTCTCCCACCATCAGAGCCTCCTCCATGTTGGCAGCAGGTGGCGTTCATGCGTGTTTGAACTTTGGGGTGCACACCCTAATGCAATAGGCTGCGCACACCTATGCTGACAAATATACATTAAGTTGAAGCCGGGGGATGGCAAAACAGATCCCCCCCCCAACTCAGCCTTAGGGGCAACTGTGCCAATTTTGACATACAGAAAATGTTTTGACAATGGTTCAGTGTCAGCCTATGCCCACATCCCACACCCACAGTCATCAGTTCATTGTAGAAAGGGGATTTCTAGGGCACAGCTATAGAGTTGCACCATCAACCCAACAGATGCATATTAAAATGTAAAAAATGTATTGCACAAAAGTTAAAAACATATATAGATACCATGTCATGTGACAAATAAGTTAACAGGATAATTTGCATTGATACATAGTAAAAAAAAAAAAAAATAGTTCATGCCACGATACAGCTCGATGCGTTTCACCATCTGAAATAAGGCTAAAAATACTTCAAGTTCTTTCCATTACAACTCTGAAGCCACAGGATGGCAAAACAGATCTCCTCCCCCCAACTCAACATCAGGGGCAACTGTGCCAATTTTTTTATACGAAAGAAAAAATAAATCTTTCATGCCTCCCATACCTGCCCGCCCCCAAGACCTGGATGAAAATATAGTGGGCATAGCCTTTAATAACACCTCCATACCTGATATTCCAGATGTGACCCTACAAGTGATTAATACGCAAACCCAAAGACCCAACCCAACACCCCAAGATTTTGTTTGTAGAAGTTTTACAACAGTGGTGGATATCCCAAGTCTAACACTGACCATATGGAGTATGGTGCCCAATCTGCAGCCTGAGGGCCGCATGTGGCCCTTGAGTGCTTTCTGTGTGGCCCTTTGCAGACCCCAGCAGTCAGTAGCAGGAGCAGTCTCATGTAGCATGTCCTCAATATCTCCTATAATGTGTCTTCCTGTTGCTGGTCTGCACTCTAATGCTCTCCTCTAGAATGTCTAATGATCTGTCATATACTGAATTTATGTGTGGCCCTTTGGAGCTGTCAGGGGCCACAGTTGAGGCACCTTACACCTTGCATGTTGACAACCATTAGTATAGAGTAATGGTCTTCTGTCATTCTCCCTCCAGCTCTGGTGGATGATCTCATGCGGAATGGCAAGAGTCCAGCTCGTGTAATCAGCGGCGGCTGGAGCCCGTGGGGAGCCTGGTCCGTCTGTTCCCGAGAGTGTGAATTGGGGTTCCGATCCAGAAAACGGTTCTGCAACAATCCCGAACCTCGGAACGGAGGACTTCCCTGCTCCGGATCAGCCACTGAGTTCCAGGACTGCAACCCCCAACCCTGCCCAGGTAAGAGACGAGCCAAGTCATTGTCCGAGGGCATTCTGTAACTCTTCCACACAATATACAATGTCTGAATGTTCAGCCAGTAGGGGACGGTATTTAAAAGTAGAAGTGTACTAAAAAACTTTTAAAAAAATGGAAAGGGTGAGAAATTTTGTTGAATTTAAACATGCTTGGGATTTACAGAAGTCAAAACTTGGACAAAAAGTATAAAAACATTTTTTTTAAAACCTAAAAAAAGGAAAAAAAAATAACAGGCAGACTTGGAAAACTGGTCTGCTGTGACTCTAGGGCCACCATTAGAAATCATGGGACTCTGTACAGCCCACCTGAAAGGGCCTCCCTCCCAGTACACCCTATCAGTGGCCTTGCCCACTGCACCATACTCTGTACCCCCTACTACCCTGCACTCTGCATCCCCCTTACACCTTACTTCTCCCCCTGCATTGCTCAGCACTCTGCACCACATGCATCTTCCATTACTCTATGTGTACCCTCATTAGACCTCTGCATCACCCGTTACTCCACATTCCGCACCCTGGCATCACCCATTACCCCACACTCTGCATCCCTCATTATTACACATTCTGCACCCCCTGCATCCCCCATTACCCTGCACTCTGCGCCCCCTGCATTCCCCATTACCCTCGTTATTACACATTCTGCACCCCCTGCATCACCTATTAACCCACACTCTGCATCCCTCATTATTACACATTCTGCGCCCCCTGCATCACCCTGGATCACCCTGCACTCTGCGCCCCCTGCATCCCCCATTACCCCCTCCAAATTCTGCAATTCCCACTACCCCACACTCTGCATTACCCATTACCCTGCGCCCCCCACACCCCCCATTACTCCCTGCTTTACATCACCTATTACCCCACACTCTGCATCCCTCATTATTACACATTCTGTGCTCCCTGCATCCCCCATCAACCTGCACTCTGCGCCCCCTGCATCCCCCATTACCCCCTACTTTGCATCTCCCTTTACTCCAAATTCTGCAATTCCCACTACCCCACACTCTGCATCCCCCATTACCCTGCACTCTGCGCCCCCTGCATCCCCCATTACCCCCTGCTTTACATCACCCATTACCCCACACTCTGCATCCCTCATTATTACACATTCTGCGCCCCCTGCATCCCCCATCACTCTGCGCCCCCTGCATCCCCCATCACCCCCTACTTTGCATCTCCCAATACTCCAATTTCTGCAATTCCCACTACCCCACACTCTGCATCCCCCATTACCCTGCACTCTGCACCCCCCATTACCCCAAACCCTTCTGAATCCTCTATTTCCATACACTTTGCACTTTCTGCATCCTCTAGTATGTCCCACTCTGCATCCCCGTCTTCTGGATTTAGAGTGAAGCTTCACCTGGAAGGTAGTGTGCCTGCTTGCCCTCGGGGCCCCTTCTGTAGTATTGGCATCACACCCTCTGCCCGGCTCACAGCAGATCCTCCAAAGTTTCAAAGCAGTGAGCTCCACCTGGCCATGGCCCCTCCCTGATGAGCGCAGAATTCTGGGTGTTGTAGTCAGGGATAAGGAGTGGAAAAAAAGGGCCAATCAGGGTCCTGATGTTGGACTGTGAGCAGCCCACAGGAAGCCCCAGCCCAGTCCCCCTGTTGTCCTGATGGGGCCCGATAAGGGAGTGCTGCTTTACCCCGCCCCCTCCCGGTGACCCTGCGTTGCTTTTCTATGTTTGATGCTGTCATTTCTGTCTCTCCATTGGGGAGATTTTGTCCTGTGGTGTCACCAGGAGAGGAAGTGACCCCCCCCTTTTTTTTTTTTTTGGTTAAGTAGCATGAAGAAAGAAGGATACAGCATCGTCATTTTTGTAATATGCGTTTCCCTCACTTCCTGTCTGAACACGAGAAGGTTTTCCTCTGGAGTTTGACTTAAATTTAGTCTTGGCAATATAATTGAAGAGACATTCATAGAGGGGAAAAAAGAAGCAATGCGTAGAAGAGGACGAGCTCCACTCTAAATGTCCTTATTGACGCCTTTGAAGTGGAGTTTGTATTCCGACATAAAAGCTCCTTTGTAGAAGGAACTGAATTCCTCTTGTTTTGTGCGATCTGAAAGTCGAAGTGATGTAATTATAGCACTGCCATATAATGCGGCGCGTGAGATGAAAGCGGCGGATGAGTTATTTTTATGTTGTCACAAATAATTGGGCCGATCAATAGTTACCCATTTGGAATAAATGGCTCCCTATGGAGTGAGGAACACAAGTAGGACGTAATAGCAATTAATTGCTGATACTCCTACAATGTTTCAAAATGTACAGCTATCAATCATTTTCTACTAACGATTAATCACTGCAAGAAATCGCCCGTGTGCGCCCAACCTCAATCAATGTCTTTGGTGGAGCACAAAAATCAGGAATTTCTCTATTTGCAGCTTTAGAGCGAAAGTTTAATCTGCCTATATTTTGTTCCATGGATATAGGTCAAAAGTGCATCGCTAATAAAACATTAATCAACAGCTGATATAAATCATAAATGAGTCAAAAAAAAAAAACGTGCAGAAAACAGAGACGGTGCCAAAGTGATCAATGAAATCTTCATCCACACTTCCTCAGATAACTCTTCATAGATACCGCAGTGATCCACCACCTTATATTCAATAAAACCCGAGTGGTTCTATGCCCCGGACAACGTCAGATGTGACAAAACACGTAGGGTGGAGCTATCGCTTGTGACGTCATCACGCACCTCGATCTCAAGAAGAAGCCCGGGACTGGCTCGTGTTTCAAAAGCGCTTATTCAATGCATTTCACTTTGCCCCATGGAGCTTAAAGGGGTTGTAAAGGATAATTTTATTTTATTTTTTTAATAACAAACATGTTATACTTACCTCCACTGTGCAGCTCGTTTTGCACAGAGTGGCCCCGAACCTGGTCTTCTGGGGTCCCTCGGCGGCTGTCTCGGTTCCTCCCCGCAAGAACTAACCCTCTTCATGCGAGCTCTCTCCCATTCGGGTTTGTTCTTGCGGGCACGCCCCCGTGATACAGCTGGCGGCTATAGCCGCTTACGGTATCACTCGGCCCCACCCCCCGGTGCGCCGCATCATTGGACGCTATCAATCAACCAATGAATGAGCCGAGAAGCCTGGCCGAGAAGCCAGCGCGTTCACAGTGAGGGACTTTCGAGGGGTCAGGTAAGTAAATGGGGGCTCGTGGGGGCCGCTAATCCTCGGTTGTTTTTTCACCTTAATGTATAGAATGCATTAAGGTGAAAAAAATTGTACATTTACAACCCCTTTTTTCCTAGGGAATCATGATTAAGCTGGGGTCTGGGCTGAGGCTGCCATGCACATGGGTTTGCTTCATGATGTGTGGCTTATGGATCTTTTCCTTGACATTCCTGAAAACATCCCAGCACCCGGCCTCAGTACTCCTCTCAAGAGCCCTCAGTCCTGATGCAGGCAGTGGGCAGGCTCTTGGGAGGAGTCATGCAAATAACAAAATGCCTTGAAGGGTGGATGTCAGGTGTTTCGTGCATGAAGACCACCCTAGGTAACGCCCAATTGGGGTGCTGAACCTCAATAATTGAAAGAGCTGAAATCCAATGAATAAAAGGGGGCGAGCAAGGGACAGTCAGGGTGTGGAGGTCTCCAGCCAGGAAATGGGGCGGGGCTCTATCTGACTTGCTGCAGCTTCTAATGCGCATTGTGAGAAGCTCACAGTGTGCGGTGAAATCAGAGGAAGCCGTTTCAGTCCAGGAGAGGAGCCGCTACAACTGTGCAAGACTGAAGGGAAGGCTGAAGTTTGACTTTAACAGAACAGTTCCAGTAAGCTCTGTCAGTCAGTGGCAGCTGGTGGGGGGTGGCCCGCAGCCTTCCCAGCCAGTTAGGCACCCCCACAGCCAGACAATTTATCGATTGCCGTTCAACCCCCCCCCCCCCGCTTGCTCGATCACCGCATTGCTCGCCCATCGCACGCCAGCCCCTGCACTTATCCCATCCAGGTTGTGTCTTCCCCCGAGTCCAGGCGGTCACTTCTCCTCCCTGCCAATCAGGACTTAGGACCCACGGCCAATCGGACTCTCAAGACCCGTTTCCTGATTGGCCTGGAGGAGAAACAGGAAGACATTAGCGAATAATAAGTTGCTAATGTCACAAAACTGACAGTGCTCTGCGCCCCGAGCCCACCCTTTTTTAAGCCAATTGGAGCCTCAGGCTCTAATCATGTGCTTCTAAAAAATAAAAACATTGGAATCCATGCGTCTGGTGCCCTGCATATAGATTAGTGGCCGGACACATGGATTATGGGGGTGGCGCCCCTGCGCCCTGCATGAGCGGCTGCTACTGCTGTCAGTACATGGGGTGGCACGGACAGGAGACGCAGTCACTTCTCTGGAACCGTAATCGCGGTGCGTGCGCTGAACACCTCTGTCGCCTCTCAGTGGCCCCAGTGGGCTTATTACGGCCCCCGATATCTCACCTCGCCTCCTCGTGCCGGGTAGTATAATCTTTACGAGGAGCTGGATTCCAAGTATAGGTGAAAAAAACACTGTTACCTCTTAATTGAAAACAACAAGGTGCAGTATATCGTTCTCCCGTTTTATTGGGTAATTGTTGTCTCGCCGTCGTAATTCCGATCTTTACTGCTCCGTAAACTGCGCCGGGTCCGATAATGAATAATAAAAGCTGCACCAGCAACGGCTGTAAACAGTTTTATATGAAGAGTCCAACTAAACTTTTATTGTACTGTTTGAGCGGCCCGTCCCCAGGTGTTGGCGGCAGATTGTATACCCGTCATTTTCTGTTTCTGTAGCGCCGACATATTCCGCAGCGGTGTGCAATCTGAAGAAGTCACAGAATTAATGGCGGCAGATTGTATACCCGTCATTTTCTGTAGCGGCCGACATATTCCGCAGCGGTGTGCAATCTGTAGAAGTCACAGAATTAATGGCGGCAGATTGTATACCCCTCATTTTCTCTTTCTGTAGCGCCGACATAATCCGCAGCGGTGTGCAATCTGAAGAAGTCACAGAATTAATGGCGGCAGATTGTATACCCGTCATTTTCTCTTTCTGTAGCGCCGACATATTCCGCAGCGGTGTGCAATCTGAAGAAGTCACAGAATTAATGGCGGCAGATTGTATACCCCTCATTTTCTCTGTCTGTAGCGCCGACATATTCCGCAGCGGTGTGCAATCTGAAGAAGTCACAGAATTAATGGTGGCAGATTGTATGCCCCTCATTTTCTCTTTCTGTAGCGCCGACATAATCCGCAGCGCTGTGCAATCTGAAGAAGTCACAGAATTAATGGCGGCAGATTGTATACCCCTCATTTCTTTTTCGTACATCACGGGACACAGAGCGACTTAGTCATTACTAATGGGTTATATAGATTACCTTCAGGTGTTGGCACTGGCCAATTCCAAACCGGAAGTACCCTCCCCTATATAAGCCCCTCCCATCCGGGAGCACCTCAGTTTTTTGCCAGTGTCTAAGGTGTTGGCCAAAGAGTAACATGTGTTTTCACTGGGTTTGCGTACAGGTTCTTTTGGGCCTTAGTAAGCTGTTCCGGATCCCACCAAAAAAGCTTCATAGCTAAACGGTCGGTACCCGGGCCTTGCAGCAGAAGAGCAAGGTTTTGCCTGTAATGCTTCTCTTAGGAGGGCTGGACCCTGGGATCCAGAGCTCTGGTCATACCCACGACCAAGATGTTGTCTGTGCAGGGTGCTATACAGGTCCAGGGGAGTGGAATCCTTGGGAACCCGGTCCCTGAAGGTTTAATTACAATGCCTGCCGTGAGAGGTGAAGTTTGGACTTCTGTGGACCAAACAGAGTCCTGCGGCGGGGATCAGGTAAGTGGGGGCCCCCAGGAACTTGGTTCTATTGGGGGACCCCCAAGCCTAATTTGTCTTTCTGTCTGTTACCTAACGGTATTCCCGCTAATATCTGTGTTTGCCTGTAACTACTGAAAATGTAAAATTTTAATAGTAGTCAAGAAAAAAAAAAAAGGGGACCGCGGTACCTGTGTTAAACCACTAGAGGCCGCTGTGGTCCATTTTTCTTGTCATGTGGATCTTTGGTTTTCTCAAGTCAAAAGATCCAGGCAGTTGGTAAGTTTCTCTGTGGGAATCCACTTCCTCTGCCCTGTTGCTGCGCTCATCCACCGCACAGGCCCTCCGGCAAAAAGGGCCCTGGCTCCTAGTCCCTGTTTGATTTCGAAAAGGGCGCCAATGGTTGCGCGGGCGCGTGCACGCGCCTCCTATGAAAAAAAAGGGGCGGGGCGGGTGGATGACGCTCGATGCGCGCCGCGGCGCTTCTGCGCATGTGCAGGCGTCCCAGCATGGTTAAAAGACACAGTACAAGTGTCAGCTGGATGCAAGCAGAGCTAGCAACAAACAGTGGCACACAGAGGCAGTTGATGCAGGCATCCCCATAGAAAGGCACTTTAGTGGACACCAGCTGGTATATAGCAGCAACTGTGTTAGACTATTACCAGCAAAAATTGGTGTATGACGACGGGAATACCTCAGCTTTGTGCTTAAAGGATATGTCGTCCAGACGCTCCGGAAATAGGTCTTCCAGGAAGCCAAAGGGGTCTCCATCGGGCTCTGAGGATATTGGGCATGCTTGTACTGCACCAATCTCCCCTGAGAATTCAGAGGTCAGTAGCCGTAGGAACCCCGCAGGAGTGCCTGGTGCTGCGGCTGTCCCCAGTCCACCTGCTCCTGTATATATAACAGAGGAGGTTTTATCCTCAACTCTGGGAGGATTGGAAGAGAGATTAACAGCATTGATCGCTGCTTCCCTGTCACAGGAAAAGCGCGTCCGATCTCCGTCTCCTCCTTCAGAGTGCCTGTTAGTGGAGGAACAGTCCCAGAGATCGACCTACCTGAAGGGGATCAGGATGAGGTTGATTCAGTTATGGAGGAATCAACAGTGGAAGAACCTTTCTCAGCATCTCAGGCTGAAAGATTATGGGTTCAGTCTCTGACTAATATGGTCCGATCAGCATTTAAAATGCCTCTGGCGGAACCACCATCCACTACGGTTTCCTCGCTGGGGTCGCTAAAAGCTCCCCAGGCTGTCTGTTCCTTCCCAATCCACCCTTTATTAGAAGGGCTTATTTACCAGGATTGGGAGCATCCTGATAAAATATTTGCTCCCCCCAAGAGATTTCCGGTGATCTATCCCATGGAGGATAAGTTCATAAAAAAATGGAGGGTCCCTACAGTGGACGCAGCCATCTCTTCTGTGAACAAATCACTGACATGTCCAGTAGATAATGTTCCAATGTTCAAAGACCCAATAGATAAAAAATTGGAGTCTTTACTAAAATCTGCTTTCTCTACAGCAAGCATGGTGACACAACCTGCGGTAGCAGCGATTGGAGTCTGCCAAGCAGTGAAAGATCAGTTGAAACAAGTCTTAAGGGACTTACCAGATCAGCAGGCTCTTGCCCTAGCTGACCTGCCTAGAGCCTTGTGTTTTGCGGTGGACGCCATAAAGGATACAATCCAACAGGCCTCCCGCTTTACGCTGTCTATAGTACATATGCGTAGGCTTCTGTGGCTCAAAAACTGGTCTGCTGAAGCTCCCTGTAAAAAACTGCTGGTTAGCTTCCCATTTCATGGAGAACGCTTATTTGGAGAAGATCTGGACAAATATATCCAGAAAATTTCTGCCGGTAAAAGTTCACTCTTACCGGTTAAGAACAAGGGTAGAAATCCTTCTTTTAAGGGGCCTACTTCTCCAGTCCCGGGCACATCGGCTGTGAAGCAGTTCCGACGGCCTCCGCGGTCAAATTCAGGGGGCAGAAATCAGGGACAATCACAGGGTAACAAGAAGCCCTGGATCAAGAGAGGTACAAAACCTCCCCCCAAGGCATGAAGCGTTGCCCCCACTCAATCGGGTGGGGGGAAGACTTCAGTTGTTCACAGAGACCTGGCGGGACACCATCAGAGACAGATGGGTGCTCTCCGCAGTAAGTCTGGGATACAAGCTGGAGTTAAAAGGCACTCCTCCTGCCCAATTTATGAGGTCAAACGTGCCAAGAGATCCCCAGAAGAGAGGATCCCTCCTTCTGGCACTAGAACAACTATTGCTCCAAGGTGTAATCATGAAGGTTCCCCTGGAAGAAAGCGGATTCGGGTTTTACTCGAACCTTTTCACAGTCCCCAAACCAAATGGGGACGTGAGGCCCATATTAAATCTAAAAGGGCTAAACAAGTTCCTAAATATCAGGACTTTTCGGATGGAGTCGATCCGATCGGTGGCCACCGCCCTACAAGGGCAGGAATGGTTAGCCTCGATCGACATAAGGGATGCTTATCTGCATATTCCCATCTTTCCGGCCCACCAGAAATTTCTACGCTTTGCAGTAGAAGGGCGCCATTTTCAGTTCAGAGCCTTACCTTTTGGTCTGGCCACAGCACCACGAGTGTTCACAAAAATTCTGGCCCCATTATTGGCCAATCTAAGAACACAGGGTGTAACGATAATGGCATATCTAGACGACCTGCTACTAATAGACCACTCAGTGGAAAAGCTGGAAGTAGCTATTCACAAGACAATCGAGTATCTGGAATATCACGGTTGGATTATCAACCGGGACAAGTCAGCTCTAAGACCAGTCAAAAGTCTGGAATACTTAGGGCTAAGGCTGCATTCAAATCAGAGAAAGATTTTCTTACCTCCAGAGAAGGTGTCGTCTTTAAAAGATTTGACCCACTTAGTGGGTACAAAAAGAAAACCATCCATACGCCTCTGCATGAGGCTGCTGGGAAAAATGGTGGCTTCATTCGAAGCGGTACCCTACGGTCAATTCCATTCAAGGAATTTGCAAAGGGCCATACTGTCAGCCTGGAACAAAAAAGTTCAGGCCCTAGACTTACCAATGTCCCTGTCCCCTTCCGTTCGCAAGAGCCTCCATTGGTGGTTGGTGCCCCAGAATCTGGAAAAAGGGAAACCCTTCAGTCCGGTTTCTTGGAAGGTAGTCACTACAGATGCCAGCCTCATAGGCTGGGGGGCAGTACTGGAGCAATGGTCTCTCCAGGGCAAGTGGTCAGAAGCAGAAAAGGCCCTGCCCATCAATCTCTTAGAGATACGAGCAGCCCGGTATGCCCTAGTAGCATGGACATCCAAACTCCAAGGGTCCCCTGTCAGAATTCAATCAGACAATGCCACAGCAGTGGCATATATCAATCACCAGGGTGGCACCAGGAGTCGTGCAGCCCAGAGGGAAGCAAATTGCATCCTGGAGTGGGCAGAAAAATATGTCCCAGCCATATCCGCGGTTTTCATCCCAGGAGTGGAAAATTGGAGAGCGGACTTTTTAAGTCGCCAACAATTATGCCCGGGGGAATGGTCTCTTCACCCCGAGGTTTTCCAGGCAATATGCCAGCGGTAGGGAACACCGGATGTAGATCTGCTAGCATCCAGATTCAACGCAAAGGTGGACAGATTTGTCTCTCGCACAAGGGATCCTCTAGCTTGCGGCTCGGATGCCCTAGTGTTCCCTTGGGATCAGTTCAAGCTGATATATGCATTCCCACCGCCACAATTGTTACTGCGATTACTCCGCAGAATCAGGGTAGAAAAGAAACCAGTGATTCTGGTGGCTCCAGCGTGGCCCCGAAGGGCATGGTACGCGGAGATTGTAAAAATGTCAGTGAGGAGTCCTTGGACCCTCCCACATCGTCCGGACCTGCTGTCGCAAGGACCGATATACCACCCTTCCTTATCAGCCCTAGGTTTGACGGCCTGGCTATTGAAGCCCACATTCTGAAAAAGAGAGGGCTCTCTAATTCTGTGGTATCTACCATGATCAATGCCAGGAAGCCGGTATCCAGGCAGATCTATTATAGGATCTGGAAAGCGTACATTACGTGGTGAGGCCAAGAAATGGCATCCACGTAAGTACGTGATAGGGAGGATTTTGGAATTCCTACAGTGGGCTGTAGATAGGAAGCTTGCCTTGAGTACTATCAAGGGTCAGATTTCGGCCTTGTCAATATTTTTTCAAAGGCCCTTGGCTTCGCATTCACTAGTCAAAGCTTTCATTCAAGGAGTGATGCGTATTAGCCCTCCGGTTAGTATTCCCATATGTCCTTGGGACTTAAACCTGGTTCTGTCAGTTCTACAGAAACAACCGTTTGAACCATTGCGGCACGTTTCCTTGGTTCTTCTCACCAGGAAATTGATTTTCTTAGTAGCCGTTTGTTCGGCTAAAAGAGTATCGGAATTAGCAGCTATGTCCTGTAAGGAGCCATATCTGGTTGTCCATAAGGACAGAGTAGTATTACGTCCTCATCCAGCCTTTCTTCCTAAGGTGGTATCGAGGTTTCATTTGAACCAAGATGTGGTTCTTCCTTCTTTTTTCCCCAAACCTAGCTCGGTAGAGGAAAAGTTATTACATTCCTTGGATGTAGTAAGAGCAGTTAAAGCTTATCTAAAAGCCACTGCTCAGATTCGCAGAACGGATACTTTGTTTATTCTGCCGGAAGGCCCTAAAAAGGGTCAGGCAGCATCAAAATCCACTTTAGCCAAGTGGATTCGACAGGTCATAATACAAGCCTATGGCTTGAGAAAGAGACCGCCTCTGTTCAAAGTTAGGGCGCACTCCACAAGAGCAGTTGGAACTTCATGGGCAGTGCATCACCAGGCCTCCCTGGCTCAAGTATGTAAGGCCGCAACATGGTCTTCGGTACACACGTTTACTAGATTCTACCAGGTAGACGTTAGAAGTCAGGAGGATGTCGCCTTTGGGCGCAGTGTGTTGCAGGCCGCAAAAGATCCTCATGCCTGATGGCGCCCAGCTTATGTATCCCTCCCCTCATTTGGCATTGCTTTGGGACGTCCCATTAGTAATGACTATGCCGCTCTGTGTCCCGTGATGTACGAAAAAGAAAAAGGGATTTTTATAACAGCTTACCTGTAAAATCCTTTTCTTGGAGTACATCACGGGACACAGAGCTCCCACCCCTCTTTTTGGGACACTTATTGCTTGGCTACAAAACTGAGGTGCTCCCGGATGGGAGGGGCTTATATAGGGGAGGGTACTTCCGGTTTGGAATTGGCCAGTGCCAACACCTGAAGGTAATCTATATAACCCCATTAGTAATGACTAAGTCGCTCTGTGTCCCGTGATGTACTCCAAGAAAAGGATTTTACAGGTAAGCTGTTATAAAAATCCCTTTTTTCTCTTTCGGTAGCGCCGACATATTCCGCAGCGGTGTGCAATCTGAAGAAGTCACAGAATTAATGGCGGCCGATTGTATACCCGTAATTTTCTCTGTCTGTAGCGCCGACATATTCCGCAGCGGTGTACAATCTGAAGAAGTCACAGAATTAACAGACAAAAGTGTAACAATTCAACTAAAAGTGATACAATGTTACAGTGTTACTGCATCACATCATAACATTTCACTGATTATAGATTAACCAGTTCAGCTCCCCTAAAAATCTATCGGCCTATTGGTTTGGAAATGACTATGTGATTGCTTAAGGTAACGAAGTAATACATATAAAGTTTTTTTTTTTTTTTTTTTACCAAAGCACTTTATTGAAACTTCACATTTATATAAATCAAAGTTCAGCAGTAAAGACGTAGTACAAAGTAGTACAAAGGGTCCAAGAGGACCAACATCCATATAAAGTGTCTCTAAACAAGCGACGTACGACATTAAACATATATCGTTTTTTTTTTTTTGTAATATTGTCTTGATATTTTTTTTGTGTTTTTTTTATGCAACCCATTGGCAAAACAATTAATAAATAAAGCTAAAAATGTTTATTTTTCTACTTTGATCAGTGTTGAAAAAAAATTGGTTTTCTATCATTTGTCCTAAAATTACTATTATGATTCTGGTAATGGCACTACAAGGTGTTTTTTTTTGGTTTTTTTTCCATTTCTTTTTAATGCAACGCTGAAAATTTATTGAACAAAACGCACACTAAAATGAAAAGAAAAAATCTAAGTTTTAACAGTTGTAAAATAGAAATAACGGAAAACATATCCAGAAAAATAATTTAGAGGAGAAGGGGGAAGAGGATTATTTATTTGGGGCTGACTATGGTAAACTAAGGGTCGATAAGGCCTCATTCACATGGGTGCAAGGGGCGGATCCAGAGTCTAGTCTCGGGAGGGGCACTACTAGAATATTTTGCGGGCAATTTGTCGGGGCAATGGCTGGTGTTGGTGCTTCAATCATCACGGTGCCATTGTTATGTTGTCAGGATGATTGAAGCGCATTATTTATATTATTACCTTGTGTAGCGGACCCCCCTAAATTGGGGTCGCTATGCTCTAAATTTAGGGGAAGCCTGAGCAATAGTTTGGCTCAGGTTCTCCAATTCTGTTAGTTTGGACTCTGCTCTGCTGTAATGTTGCCTGGAGTATAGTTCCCCTTGACCTGTAGGTGTCGCTGTTGACCAGGTCTCGGGTTGAACCATGGGTGGCATTGTGGTGTGATTGGGTGTCTTCTCTTGGCTGCCGTGCGGTGGGTGGGTTTTGCCTGCTGTGCATGCCCGGAGAGGGTACATAAAGGGCAGACGCCATGATCTGGTGTGGTGTGCCGGGGGGATTCCAAGGAGGATCCCTGGTGGTGAAGTCGCGCCCTTTGGCCCTGCTGGCCGGGGGGTGCGTGAACTGGTTGAGGAGTCTCGGGCACCTTCAGCCCGAGGCTACAGAGTTCCAGGTAGGCCCAATACCTTCAACTGGGTCTAAAACCAACCACTGGAGTCCCAGGGAGCCCAGGTGAAGGTGGCCCACTCTGAAACAGAGGAAACCGGGGGAGGACCTGTCCAATGGATCAGTGAAGGAAGTCACAGTCTTGGGGAGGCCTGGTTGCCTATCAGAGGGAAGGATTCGTGAGTTGCAAGATAGCTCCTGTAGTGTGCCCCATTGGCACTTATGGTCTCTAATAATCTACAGGGGTTTCAAAGTTCTAATTCTGGAATTAAAGGATTCTGTGGCAGAGGATCTCTTAAACTTGTCTGTGAAGGGGACAAAATTAAAATAACTGTTCGTGCTCCACTCCGGCTGCTAGAACCGTGAGAGGGGACTATCCGGGTGAGCAGTACCCACTCAGGCTTGAGTAGCAAAGTGTAACGATAGGTGTTGTGTGCCTGAATCTACCTCCCTATCCAACTTCTTTTCTCTTTTCAACTTTCCCTGTTGTTATCAAGCAAAAGGAAGAAATAAACTCGTCTGTTGGAGTTTAAATACTGTCTGGACATTGGCCTTCTTTCGGGGGAAAGAATAGACTTAGGCGGGCTTGGGTGTCAGGAGGGTATGGTATCGGGGGGGGGGGGGGGTGTCAGGAAAACTGCGTGTCAGGAGGGTATATTATTGGGGGATGTCAGGGTGGTACGATATTGAGGGGTGTCAGGAGGGCTGGAGAGCAGAAAAGTTCTTAATGCAGAGTGGTGCAGGGAAGGTGCAGCGGTGCTGATTCCTCTTGGCAATCCTCTCACACACCCCCCCCCCCCCACATGGTATCCGTGCATCGGGGAGGAGGGCCGGTGGCGAGGAACTCACAATGGCAATACGAAGCGCTTGAGCAATATCGGAGAAGAGCCCGAACCCGCCCAAGCTATTCCGGATGCTTTACCCGCCCCGCAACCGCATGTATGCAAGGGGCGGGGACTGCCTCTGCAGCCTGGATTGAGTGAGCATGCGCATGTGCTGCTCTAGAGCAAGGACCGGGTCGCAACTGCGGGACGTCTTCACGGTCTACCTGTCGGCGGTCGACAGGTATCCCGCAATTGACGGGTTGCCGACCTCCACTCTATATAGATCTTTATATCACTAGAGGGATCACCAGCACGAGGAAGGAGGTCCTGATTCCTCTATATAGATCTTTATATCACTAGAGGGGTCACCAGCAGGAGGAAGGAGGTCCTGATTCCTCTATATAGATCTTTATATCACTAGAGGGATCACCAGCACGAGGAAGGAGGTCCTGATTCCTCTATATAGATCTGATCACTAGAGGGGTCACCAGCAGGAGGAAGGAGGTCCTGATTCCTCTATATAGATCTTTATATCACTAGAAGGATCACCAGCAGGAGGAAGGAGGTCCTGATTCCTGTATATAGATCTTTATATCACTAGAGGGGTCACCAGCAGGAGGAAGGAGGTCCTGATTCCTCTATATAGATCTTTATATCACTAGAAGGATCACCAGCAGGAGGAAGGAGGTCCTGATTCCTGTATATAGATCTTTATATCACTAGAGGGATCACCAGCAGGAGGAAGGAGGTCCTGATTCTTCTATATAGATCTTTATATCACTAGAGGGATCACCAGCAGGAGGAAGGGGGTCCTGATTCCTCTATATAGATCTTTATATCACTAGAGGGGTCACCAGCAGGAGGAAGGGGGTCCTGATTCCTCTATATAGATCTTTATATCACTAGAGGGGTCACCAGCAGGAGGAAGGGGGTCCTGATTCCTCTATATAGATCTTTATATCACTAGAGGGATCACCAGCAGGAGGAAGGAGGTCCTGATTCCTCTATATAGATCTTTATATCACTAGAGGGATCACCAGCAGGAGGAAGGGGGTCCTGATTCCTCTATATAGATCTTTATATCACTAGAGGGGTCACCAGCAGGAGGAAGGAGGTCCTGATTCCTCTATATAGATCTTTATATCACTAGAGGGATCACCAGCAGGAGGAAGGAGGTCCTGATTCTTCTATATAGATCTTTATATCACTAGAGGGATCACCAGCAGGAGGAAGGAGGTCCTGATTCCTCTATATAGATCTTTATATCACTAGAGG
This sequence comes from Rana muscosa, assembly GCA_029206835.1. Taxonomy (NCBI): domain Eukaryota; kingdom Metazoa; phylum Chordata; class Amphibia; order Anura; family Ranidae; genus Rana; species Rana muscosa. The sequence continues at coordinate 490,650,264 of CM055127.1, read as the reverse complement.
GATCACCAGCAGGAGGAAGGAGGTCCCGATTCCGCTATATAGATCTTTATATCACTAAAGGGGTCACCAGCAGGAGGAAAGAGGTCCTGATCCCTCTATATAGATCTTTATATCACTAGAGGGGTCACCAGCAGGAGGAAGGAGGTCCTGATTCCTCTATATAGATCTTTATATCACTAGAGGGGTCACCAGCAGGAGGAAGGAGGTCCTGATTCCTCTATATAGATCTTTATATCACTAGAGGGATCACCAGCAGGAGGAAGGAGGTCCTGATTCTTCTATATAGATCTTTATATCACTAAAGGGGTCACCAGCAGGAGGAAAGAGGTCCTGATCCCTCTATATAGATCTTTATATCACTAGAGGGGTCACCAGCAGGAGGAAGGAGGTCCTGATTCCTCTATATAGATCTTTATATCACTAGAGGGGTCACCAGCAGGAGGAAGGAGGTCCTGATTCCTCTATATAGATCTTTATATCACTAGAGGGATCACCAGCAGGAGGAAGGAGGTCCTGATTCTTCTATATAGATCTTTATATCACTAAAGGGGTCACCAGCAGGAGGAAAGAGGTCCTGATCCCTCTATATAGATCTTTATATCACTAGAGGGGTCACCAGCAGGAGGAAGGAGGTCCTGATTCCTCTATATAGATCTTTATATCACTAGAGGGGTCACCAGCAGGAGGAAGGAGGTCCTGATTCCTCTATATAGATCTTTATATCACTAGAGGGGTCACCAGCAGGAGGAAGGAGGTCCTGATTCCTCTATATAGATCTTTATATCACTAGAGGGGTCACCAGCAGGAGGAAGGAGGTCAGTCAACAGTAATTAGATTCAAACATGCTATGGGAAAAACCTATATCCATACTTGGACAAAAAGACTGAATAACAAAAAAAAAGTGTCAGGCTTGATGGATCCTTAGGTCTTGGATCACTCTTCTATGCTTCTCTCTCTCCCTCCTTCCTCTCCTCTTCCTTCCCCCCCCCCCCTCCTCCAGTGATTACAGGGCGATATGTCCTCCAGGTTGCCCAGAAAGAAATCGTCCGGTACCCCCCCCCCCCCGAAGCTCCATCTCACAAGTTTCCTTGGTCTGTTTGCCGGTTATTGGCGGAGACGCGTTCTACATGATGGAATGTTGCGCGGTGGGACGCTGTTGAGACGTTCTTTTCCTGCTCTTCATAATAATTCAGAAATTGCTGGTGTATTTCACGGCTGAAGAAAAAGCTTTATACAGATTTACTAAAGGCCCAAATTGCTGCGTTCTGGAGGAGAGTCAAACACTTAGAAGCGACATTTACTGAATTAGCAATACCTCCAGATTACATTATTTCCTGCCTAATAAAGCCGCCGCCGATTTTGTGCACACCGGGTGACATTTTTATGTGTTTAATTCGGCTTTATGTGGGTTCTGATACTCTGAGAAAACTTGTTCATACATTGAATACATAATGTAATGCAAAAATAATTGTCTGAGAACTGCGGATAAATATGGAATGGTTGGATTTGTTATTTTTGTAACAGCCAAAATGATGTGCAAAGACTTGAATTTTAGGTAATGTGTGTCCTATGCGTGTCCTATGCGTGTCCTATGCGTGTCCTTAGCGGGTCCTATGCATGTCCTTAGCGTGTCCTATGCATGTCCTATGCATGTCCTTAGTGGGTCCTATGCATGTCCTTAGTGGGTCCTAGGCATGTCCTTAGCGGGTCCTATGTGTGTCCTTAGCGGGTCCTATGTGTGTCCTTAGCGGGTCCTATGTGTGTCCTTAGCGAGTCCTATGTGTGTCCTTAGCGTGCCCTATGCATGTCCTTAGTGGGTCCTAGGCATGTCCTTAGTGGGTCCTAGGTATGTCCTTAGCGGGTCCTATGTGTGTCCTTAGCGGGTCCTATGCATGTCCTTAGCGTGTCCTATGCGTGTCCTATGTGTGTCCTATGTGTGTCCTATGTATGTCCTATGCATGTCCTTAGCGGGTCCTATGCATGTCCTTAGCGGGTCCTATGCATGTCCTTAGCGGGCCCTATGTGTGTCCTTAGCAGGTCCTATGTGTGTCCTTAGCGGGTCCTATATGTGTCCTTAGCGGGTCCTATGTGTGTCCTTAGCGGGTCCTATGTGTGTCCTTAGCGGGTCCTATGTGTGTCCTTGGCGTGTCCTATGTGTGTCCTATGCGTGTCCTATGCGTGTCCTATGTGTGTCCTATGCGTGCCCTATGCGTGCCCTAAGCGGGTCCTATGCATGTCCTAAGCGGGTCCTATGCGTGTCCTATGCGTGCCCTAAGCGGGTCCTATGCGTGTCCTATGCGTGTCCTAAGCGGGTCCTATGCATGTCCTTAGCGGGTCCTATGCATGTCCTTAGCGGGTCCTATGCGTGTCCTAAGCGGGTCCTATGCATGTCCTAAGCGGGTCCTATGCATGTCCTTAGCGGGTCTGTAGGGATCAGCTGAGCGATGTCACAAAAATTACAGATTTCACCTTATCACAGTTGGCCTCAGATTTTAGAATGTGGACTGCTGAGGCAGAATTTGCTTGGAAAAAAAAAATAGTACAATTATTTGTTTTTTACAAGCTCAGCCCGAACAATGCTAAACTGTCCCAAACAAAGCCATGTGATCACACGCTCAGACCTGGCATGGTGATCGATCCTAGACAAAGCCATGTGATCACACGCTCAGACCTGGCACGGTGATCGATCCTAGACAAAGCCATGTGATCACAAGCTCAGACCTGGCATGGTGATCGATCCTAGACAAAGCCATGTGATCACACGCTCAGACCTGGCACGGTGATCGATCCTAGACAAAGCCATGTGATCACACGCTCAGACCTGGCATGGTGATCAACCCTAGACAAAGCCATCATGTGATCACACGCTCAGACCTGGCATGGTGATCGATCCTAGACAAAGCCATGTGATCACACGCTCAGACCTGACATGGTGATCGATCCTAGACAAAGCCATGTGATCACACGCTCAGACCTGGCACGGTGATCGATCCTAGACAAAGCCATGTGATCACAAGCTCAGACCTGGCATGGTGATCGATCCTAGACAAAGCCATGTGATCACACGCTCAGACCTGGCACGGTGATCGATCCTAGACAAAGCCATGTGATCACAAGCTCAGACCTGGCATGGTGATCGATCCTAGACAAAGCCATGTGATCACACGCTCAGACCTGGCATGGTGATCGATCCTAGACAAAGCCATCATGTGTTCACACACTCAGACCTGGCATGGTGATCGATCCTAGACAAAGCTATGTGATCACACGCTCAGACCTGACATGGTGATCGATCCTAGACAAAGCCATGTGATCACACGCTCAGACCTGGCACGGTGATCGATCCTAGACAAAGCCATGTGATCACAAGCTCAGACCTGGCATGGTGATCAATCCTAGACAAAGCCATCATGTGATCACACGCTCAGACCTGGCATGGTGATCGATCCTAGACAAAGCCATGTGATCACACGCTCAGACCTGGCATGGTGATCGATCCTAGACAAAGCCATCATGTGATCACACGCTCAGACCTGGCACGGTGATCGATCCTAGACAAAGCTATGTGATCACACGCTCAGACCTGACATGGTGATCGATCCTAGACAAAGCCATGTGATCACAAGCTCAGACCTGGCATGGTGATCGATCCTAGACAAAGCTATGTGATCACACGCTCAGACCTGACATGGTGATCGATCCTAGACAAAGCCATGTGATCACACGCTCAGACCTGACATGGTGATCGATCCTAGACAAAGCCATGTGATCACAAGCTCAGACCTGGCATGGTGATCGATCCTAGACAAAGCTATGTGATCACAAGCTCAGACCTGACATGGTGATCGATCCTAGACAAAGCTATGTGATCACACCCTCAGACCTGACATGGTGATCGATCCTAGACAAAGCTATGTGATCACACGCTCAGACCTGACATGGTGATCGATCCTAGACAAAGCCATGTGATCACACGCTCAGACCTGACATGGTGATCGATCCTAGACAAAGCCATGTGATCACAAGGTCAGACCTGGCATGGTGATCGATCCTAGACAAAGCTATGTGATCACACCCTCAGACCTGACATGGTGATCGATCCTAGACAAAGCTATGTGATCACACGCTCAGACCTGACATGGTGATCGATCCTAGACAAAGCCATGTGATCACACGCTCAGACCTGACATGGTGATCGATCCTAGACAAAGCCATGTGATCACAAGGTCAGACCTGGCATGGTGATCGATCCTAGACAAAGCTATGTGATCACACCCTCAGACCTGACATGGTGATCGATCCTAGACAAAGCTATGTGATCACACGCTCAGACCTGACATGGTGATCGATCCTAGACAAAGCCATGTGATCACAAGCTCAGACCTGACATGGTGATCGATCCTAGACAAAGCCATGTGATCACAAGCTCAGACCTGGCATGGTGATCGATCCTAGACAAAGCCATGTGATCACACGCTCAGACCTGGCACGGTGATCGATCCTAGACAAAGCCATGTGATCACACGCTCAGACCTAACATGGTGATCGATCCTAGACAAAGCCATGTGATCACACGCTCAGACCTGGCACGGTGATCGATCCTAGACAAAGCCATGTGATCACACACTCAGACCTAACATGGTGATCGATCCTAGACAAAGCCATATGGTCATCATCTCTAGCGCTGACATACTGATTGGTCCGAGACAAAGTCATGTGATCGCAGAGCTCAGCTCTGACTTGTTGATCAGTCCTTGAAATGGTCACGTGATTGTGAGCTCAGTGCCAGCTTGTTGATCTGTCCTAGACAAAGTCATGTGATCACCAGCTCAGCACTGACACGATAATCCTTCCTGGAGGAAGTCATGTGATCACCAGCTCAGCACTGATTACTGTGGCAGCGCAGGGTTTACTAACCAATCTTTTTTTATTTATTTTTTTGCAGTCAATAATACAAATGTTACATTCCAGTCACTAAAACCTCATAAAGCCTTAACATGTTATTTCAAAGAAGTCATTGTTAATCTTTTTTTTAAAATCTCCATCAGATCCTTCCTGTTAGAGTGACAACGCTCTGTCCCTGTCCCCCATTTGTACTCCTGTGTTGTCTCCCGGTCACACGGGTTTCTGGGGGAGATCAGCCACCCCCCCCCCATATCATGGTATACAGTAACATTGCATCAATGATATAAGGCGTTCGCATTGTGTGACTGTGACAGGCAGGTTGGCGTCTCTGTGACAGAACCCGCGGCCGTTTGCCGGCCAGCCACCAAAATACATTTCCATAATTCAGCACGTTGAGCTGTGATAGAAACCCGTGCGTCTGGCGGGCAGTCAAATTCCGGGAACAAAAATAAAGCGACACAAAGGACGAGCGTAACTGGGCTGCGTTTTCACCAACTGTCGTACCTTTTGTGGAGGGTTGGCAACCCTGCAACAGCCCGATCACAGCATGCGCACGTGCCTTGCGAGGTTTAAAGAGAACCAGTCACTGTATGGTCTGAAATGCTACAGATGTCTTTTCTTTGACCTCGTTTCCAAAACATGTCAAAGGCCCAGTCTTCATCTTGAGGCTCACGTATGTGTAGCGGCTGCTCCTCGCACTCCCCTATTGGTCTCGTCTTTCTCTTGTCTAGGGGTACCTTAGAGGGGAGGGAGCGGGGACGCCACGCCTGGCTTCCACCACAGATGTTAGTGCGGTATAAGCAACAGTTCTGTATTACCTTCGGGTCAGTGTTGTGCACCTGGATCCTCCCTCCAAGAGTCACCGCGAACCATGTCTGTCAGAAAATGAGCCCCACACCATTAAAGTCCAACACTCCTTTATTCTTCTTGTCTGAACACAAACAGTTGAACTCCCTTGATAGAGCAGAACAGAAAAGGAGGTGTGGATGCGAACAGGCCCAGACACAATGTAAGCTGCCACTTCCCTTCCTAGAAGTGTGTCCTGGTCTCCACACGAGGGTAGATTTCCTTCCAGGCCGTCTCCGATGAGAGACTCACTTGTCACCGGCAATATGCCGCACCGGGTCTTCAAATGAGGAGCTCCCCCCGGTCCATTGCGCCTTCCGGATTCGGGTACCCAATCCCTGGGCACCCTAGGATCTCCTTCCCTCGCGGAACTCAGTGTTGGGCATTGAGCTCCGGACCTCCATCCAAGTACCTCACCCCAGGCCAAAGGTGCCTGGGATGGAACTTGACCTCCGCTGTCCTCTAGGCCTAAGCCACCCAGAGGAGCGACACGACCCACCGTCCGCAAGCTGAAGGTGCCTGGGACGTCCACCCCGTGACAAAGATGGCCGGCCCCCTCTATACCCTCTCCCAGCCAGCGCGGCGGGTTCCCCCCCCACCATACCGCTGCCGAGGGAGGACAAAAAGGAGGACGGCTCACAGCAATAATTCAACCCCCAGCCCAGGGCGACAGCGCCACCCACCGGGCTGCAGGGAATTACACATCACTGATGTCTCTGCCAAATTCAAAATTACACCCGAGAAAGTACATCCCCGCTACATATGCAAGGAAGAAGGCACCATACAAAGTCCAGATATAGCTTATAAGTAGTGTCTGTGACCAACGCCTTTCAGATGTCTACAGCAGGGGTCTTCAAACTACGGCCCTCCAGTTGTTCAGGAACTACAATTCCCATCATGCCTGGTCATGTGTGCGAATGTCAGAGATTTACAATGCCTCATGGGATGTGAAGTTCCACAACAGCTGGAGGGCCGTAGTTTGAGGATCCCTGGTCTACAGCCTCCTTCATTGTCAGTAAACCAGCAACTTAGAATTCATAGAGAAATGTGGATCTCCACCAAACACCACCTTGGCGTAGTGATCATCTTGCCCTTTATTCATAAAAAAAAAAAACAAAGTTTTGAGGCCTTTCAGGGGTCGCTTTCTGAAGGTTGGGTTTGAGAAAGGGATGATGGAAGGGTAACATTGGGACCGTGGGATCTCTTCTCCTATGACCCCGACCCTGAATTATGTGTGGCCAGGCCCGTAAGGTGTGTGATGGTTACAATTCAGGCTTTCTGTTTAAATGTTCACCCAAAAGATGGATCTCACAAACGTACAAAAGACCTCCCGTTGCAACATTTTCAAGCCCCATGAAATGCGTTGACCACTTTACAGACCCTACCAGTGAACTATATCCGGACTTCAACTTTTGTGTGGCCCTTCCTTACCTGCATAACTAAGATGTTGTCCTAAGAGCCCTTAGAGCAGTGGTGGCATTGGTGTCAGTGGACTCAATCATAACCTCCAGCATTGGTGTCATTGGACACAATAATAACCCTCAGCATTAGTGTCAGTGGATGCAGTAATGACCTCCAGTATTGGTGTCAGTGGACACAGGAAAAAGTGTCAGTATTGGTGTCAGTGGAAGCAATAATAACCCTCAGCATTAGTGTCAGTGGATGCAGTAATAACCTTTAGTATTGGTGTCAGTGAACACAGTAAAAAATCCCCAGCATTGGTGGTAGTGGATGCAGTAATAACCTACAGCATTGGTGTCAGTGGATGCAGTAATAACCTCCAGCATTGGTGTCAGTGGATGCAGTAATAACCCCCAGCATTGGTGCCAGTGGACACAGGAAAAAGTGTCAGTATTTGTGTCAGTGGAAGCAATAATAACCCTCAGCATTAGTGTCAGTGGATGCAGTAATAACCTTTAGTATTGGTGTCAGTGGACACAGTAAATAAGCCCCAGCATTGGTGTCAGTGGACTCGATCATAACCCTCAGCATTGGTGGCAGAGAACACAATAATACCCCTCAGCATTGGTGTCATTGGACGCAATAATAACCCTCAGCATTAGTGTCAGTGGATGCAGTAATAACCTCCAGACCAGTATTGGTGTCATTGGACGCAATAATAACCCCCAGCATTGGTGTCAATGGACACAGTAATAAGCCCCACCATTGCTGTCAGTGGATGCAGTAATAACCTACAGCATTGGTCTCAGTAGATGCAATAATAACCCCCAGCATTGGTGCCAGTGGACACAGTAAAAAAGCGTCAGCATTGGTGTCATTGGACGCAATAATAACCCTCAGCATAGATGTCAATGGATGCAGTAATAAGACCCAGCATTTGTTTCATTAGATGCAGTAATGACCCCACGGCCGTCTTTAATATTTATTGGACCCTGGGCAAACATTTTCTTGGGCCCTCCCAAATCTACTTATCAACTATTTGCAGGCAGGGGGAGCTCAAGGGGTAGCTGTTTTGGGCCCCATGACAATGCCTGGGCCCGGGGCAGCTGCTCCTTTTGCCCTTTGTTAAGACAGCCCTGAATGACCCCCAGCATTGGTGTCAGTGCATGCAATAATAACCCTCAGCATTGCTGTCAGTGCATGCAATAATAACCCCCAGCATTGGTGTCAGTGGACCCGTTCATGACCCCCAGCATTGGTGTCAGTGCATGCAATAATAACCCCGAGCATTGGTGTCAGTGCATGCAATAACAAACCCCCAGCATTGGTGTCCGCTGACCCATTAATGACCCCCAGCATTGGTGTCAGTGCATGCAATAATAACCCCCAGCATTGGTGTCAGTGCATGCAATAATAACCCCCAGCATTGGTGTCAGCGGACCTATTAATGACCCCCAGCATTGGTGTCAGTGCATGCAATAATAACCCCCAGCATTGATGTCAGTGGATACAATAATAACCCTCATCATTGGTGTCAGTGGATGCAATAATAACCCCCAGCATTGGTGTCAGTGCATGCAATAATAACCCCCCAGCATTGGTGTCAGTGGATGTAATAATAACCCCCCAGCATTGGTGTCAGTGGATGCAATAATAACCCCCAGCCATGGTGTCAGTGGATGTATTAACAACCCCCCATTATTGGTGTCAGTGCGTGCAATAATAAACTCCAGGAATGGTGTCAGTGGCTGTAATAATAGCTCCCAGCACTGGTGTCAGCATTATTAACCCTCCATAATTTCATTGCCCCCCGTCCCTCCCGTCCTCTTTCTGATTTACTTGTACTGTGGGCAGAGATAAGCTCCAGAACGTTTATAAACGGCCGTGTGACACCAAGTGATTACATTTCTAATCCTTTGAATCTGATTGGGACGTGGTGCTTTCAGAACTCAATCAGTCCAGCATATCTATTACATAAAGTGGATGGAAATCGCAGCATTCAGAGACTGAAGGAATACCGACCCCGAGCGGGAACATTCGCTATGGAGAGGAAACCTGCAATTTCCATTGAACATTCATTTCATGGAAAACCGTTGCAGATAGAGTTTGGAGTGCGCGGTCCAATGTGTGCGGATCTGCCCGAATCTGCCACTAAATGTGCATTTTATTACCCAGAATCCCCGGCTGTCATGGAAATGTTCTCTTTTATGAGATCCTTCGACGTCTCTACAGCTGGATGGTATGTCTGCCGTACATTACGTGCTCCTGCTAATAACTGTTAAATATGTATAGAGGGGTGAAATGAAAGATGCCTTTAATTAAAAGTGTTAAGTGATTATGCTAATTTTACTTTATACACGGCAGCTTCTTAGCACTTTATATTAAAATGATTTATAGAAAGCGTTCGGTCGAGTTAGTTAACCCCTTACCTCCCCACGGACAGTGACTCGAAAAGCCGCTATGAAACCCAGTAAGTCAATGTGATTGGGCAGAAAGCGGTTTGGGGAGTGTGGCGATTTTGCGTGGGCCAATCGGAAAACTTCATCTGTGCTGATCGAGCTGCTCAGATCTGGAGTTTGATTGGTTGACAGCCCCAATCCTCCTCTTTTCGGGTCCCCTGCTGGTGCTCTCAGCTCCTCCCCCCTGCCTGATTGCCCCCGTGGTAAGCTGCTTGCTATGGGGGCTCTTGTGCGAACCCGCTCCCGAGCCACTTTGGGCCCCACAACAATGCCTGGGCCCAGGGCAGCTCTCCCTTTTTCCCTTTGTTAAAGACAGCCCTGAATGACCCCCAGCATTGGTGTCAGTGGATGCAATAATAACCCCCAGCATTGGTGTCAGTGAATGCAATAATAACCCCCAGCATTGGTGTCAGTGGATGCAATAATAACCCTCATCATTGGTGTCAGTGGATGCAATAATAACCCCCAGCATTGGTGTCAGCGGATGCAATAATAACCCCCAGAATTGGTGTCAGCGGATGCAATAATAACCCCCAGCATTGGTGTCAGCGGATGCAATAATAACCCCCAGCATTGGTGTCAGCGGATGCAATAATAACCCCCAGCATTGGTGTCAGCGGATGCAATAATAACCCCCAACATTGGTGTCACTGGATGCAATAATAACCCTCATCATTGGTGTCAGTGGATGCAATAATAACCCCCAGCATTGGTGTCAGTGGATGCAATAATAACCCCCAGCATTGGTGTCAGTGTATGCAATAATAACCCTCTGCATTGGTTTTAGTGGATGCAATAATAACCCCCAGCATTGATGTCAGCGGACCCATTAATGACCCCCAGCATTGGTGTCAGTGCATGCAATATTAACCTCACCAGCATTGGTGTCAGTGGATGCAATAACCCCCCAGCATTGATTGGTGTCAGTGCATGCAATTGTGCGAACTCGCTCCTGAGCCACGCCCATTGACACAAATGCCCCCCCCCCTTTCTGCAATGTGCCCCCAGAGTAAGCAGCTTGCTAAGCTGCTGTGTGTCCATTCAGGCCCAGCCCCGCCCTCCTGCTCCCTCTTCACTGGCTGTGATTGACTGCAGTGGGAGCCATTGGCTCCTGTTGCTGTCTCTGAGCCAATGAGGCCGCCGCTGCTCTCGTGTACAGCGCTGGATCGAGATTGGGCTCAGGTTAAGTATAAGGGAGTGGGGGGGGGGGCTGCCGCAGAAGGTTTTTACCTTTAAAGTGCAGAAGGTGCGATCTATGCATTAGGATTCTGTGTGCAGCAGCCCCCCTAATACTTACCCGAGCCCCATCTCGATCCAGCGATAGTACACAAGAGGCTCGGCTGTCCGGGACTCTCCCTCCTCATTGGCTGAGACAGCTGCGGGTGCCATTGGCTCCTGCTGCTGTCAATCAAAGCAAGTGAGCCAATGAGGGGAGAGAGGGGGCGGGGCTGGGCCTGAATGGACACACACACACACAACACAGTACCGGCTTAGTGAGCTGCTTAATCTGGAGGCACCCAGCAGGAGGGAGGGGCCAGAAGTGTCGGCGGGTGACCAAAGAACAGGTGGATCTGGGCTGCTCTGTGCAGAACAACTACACAGAGCAGATGATTATGACATGTTTGTTATTTATTAAACAAACAAAAAAAAAAACAAGACTTTAGTATCACTTTAATGCATAAAGGTAAAAAACCTTCAGCCGTTAAAACGACTTAAAAAACTTTGTAGCAGATTCCTACCTTTTTCTGCTCGGAAGAAATAGCTGTGTGTTTGGGAGGGTCTGGTTTATTATAGTCACCTGTTGCACTCTCTGTGTTCTCATGAGAAAGGTTGCAGGGTCTGCATCCCTTTTAGAAGCATTTAACCCTTGGGGAGTATTTTACCAAAACTGTAATTCCTATTGCAGGGGATGCCTAAAATCTGACTTGTATCTTAGTGCAGACTTCTAGGAAAATCAGTGAGCCAATCATACAAGCAGGAAATTATGTTTCTGGGGGGGTGTTCTATATACCATCTGTGTACGGAGCGCCTCCAGGTGGCCATATTGCATTTTACAGAAAATTACAGCCCTGCAGATTGAAAAGGAAAAGCTATTTTTAATATTCCGTTACATCGCAACGTGTGTAGCAATTGAATATGTTACATTTATTTTTTCCATGAAAGTGGAGTTATCCTTTAACTACTTGAGGCCCGCGCTATAGCCAAATGACGGCTTCAGCGCGGACCTGAAAATCCGGGAGGCCGTCAATAGACGGCCTCCCCTTCGCGCCCCTGCAGGGCGCGCGCGGTGCGCACTGTGATCACCTTAGTCACCGAGACTCAGGTGATCACCGATCCGAGTAAGGGGCCGATCCCGACCCCTTACCACGTGCTCACCTTCCAGCCAATGACAGCTGATCACGTGATGTAAACAATCGGTAATCTTTTTTTTTTTTTTCTCCTCACGCTGACAGCATGAGGAGGAAAAAAAGCCGCTCACCGGCTCGTTCACAAGGGACATCGGTCCCGAAGAGGAAGGAGGCAGATGTGCCTCATCAGTGCCAGTATAATGCTACCTGCCAGTGCCCACAGTGCCACCTATCAATGCCCACAAGTGCCCACCTATCAATGCCTCATCAGTGCCACCTAGCAAAGCTGCCTATTATTGCCACCCATCAGTGCCCATTATTGCCACCTGTAACAGGTCCCCAAATATCAAGGGGATTAACGCCGTTTACGATGTTCCCTCTCCTGGACACACATCCACTCGCTACCAATCTTCCACAGCCAAACGACCCCTTCCCATAGGAACCAATCCCTCTGGAAGAAACGAGACGCACTCTGTATTCTTCTGGGGTAGAATGACTTTTATTGAGAAACATTGTAACTTTTATATACATCTAATACACAGTAGTTTAACATGAACAATGGCCCAGCTCCACCCACACATCACAAGACTCAACACATCATCCTGACGTCTGCTAGGCTTCACAAGATCCCACACAATAGAATATAACGATCCCCAATACACATCTTATCACAAAGTGTTGGCAGCCAGTCTGTCTGCCGGATACCATACACACAGGCATAGTGAACAATAGAATGCAAATCACCTTAATTCCTCCCAGCAATGATTACACAAAAGGCAGGGGCTGGGGGTGATGACATTAGCATCTAACAGTATGTGTCCCAACATCATGAAGGCGTCACTTTTCAATTACCCTGTTGAGGTCATAATTAAACAGTAAACAGTTCTTTGCAGATATTCTGATATTCTGAGGAATATGGTGGATCAATATTACAGACCCAATCTAGATACAATGTATGTGCAGCATTGGATATGGCTATCACAGACCATATTGGGGTTTTCATTCACCCTGTGCCCCTAATAGAGACACAGGGTGGTTGACACATAAGAGGCATTGTGGGAGCTGAAGCAAGGGTATCTCATACTTTCTAAGCGATTCTGAGTCCCCCGGGCCTTCCCGTTAGACCACCTATCAATGCCACCTATTAGTGCCACTTCTCAGTGCCACCTTATCAATGCCCTTCAGTGCCACCTCTCAGTGCCGCCTTATCGGTGCCCACCAGTGCCACCTTATCGGTGCCCACCAGTGCCACCTTATCGGTGCCCATAAGTGCAGCCTCATCAGTGTACATCAATGAAGGAGAAAAATTACCTGTTTACAAAATTTTATAACAAAATATAAAAAAATATATATATATTTTCTTTTAAATCAGTCTTTTTATTTTTTTTTTAACAAAAAATAAAAACCGCAGAGGTTATCAAAAACCACCAAAAGAAAGCTCTATTTGTGGGGAAAATTGTAAAAAAATTCATTTGGGTACAGTGTTGTATGACGGCGCAATTGTCATTCAAAGTGCATCAGCACTGAAAATTGGTCTGGGCAGGAGGGGAGTTTAAGTGCCCAGTATTGAGGTGGTTAAGGGAAAGGTTTACTAGGGGCAATTTCTAGACAATTATCCTACCAGCATGTCCTTGGAGTACCCTAAGCAAACCCACTCAGGCACAGAGAAAGCATGCAAACTCCATGCAGATAGTGTCCTGGCCAGGACTCGAACCAAGAACCCCGGGGATGCAAGAAAGAAATGCAACCTAGCAAGTTACTACAGGTGTCCTGAGAAGGTGTACAGTGCTATGTCTTTGTAATTTGGAACATTGTGTCTGTGATGTAACTGGTGTCCCCGTCTTCTCTCTGCAGTGAAGGGTTCCTGGTCCTGCTGGTCATCCTGGACCCAGTGCTCTGCTACGTGCGGGGGAGGACATTATCAGCGCACCCGTACCTGCACCAACCCTGCACCATCCAACGGAGGCGACATCTGCATTGGACTGCACACAGAGGAGGCGCTCTGCAACACCTACCCCTGTGAAGGTACAGGCCAGGGCAATTGGCTGTGTGGGGGGGGGGGGGTATAGGTGGGCCCCAGTTTTCTGTGAATGAATGAATGGACAGATGGAAATTTATAGTCATGGCTTTAATGAGGTGACCTCCAGTATATATGGAGAGTTCCCACCATCCCTGTGCTGAGTTCCCGGGTCTGTACACCCGCTGTGCCCATTATAAGGGGTTCCCACCATCCCTGTGCTGAGTTCCCGGGTCTGTACACCCGCTGTGCCCATTATAAGGGGTTCCCACCATCCCTGTGCTGAGTTCTCGGGTCTGTACACCCTCTGTGCCCATTATGAGGAGTTCCCACCATCCCTGTGCTGAGTTCCCGGGTCTGTACACCTGCTGTGCCCATTATGAGGGGTTCCCACCATCCCTGTGCTGAGTTCCCGGGTCTGTACACCCGCTGTGCCCATTATGAGGGGTTCCCACCATCCCTGTGCTGAGTTCCCGGGTCTGTATGCCCGCTGTGCCCATTATGGGGGGTTCCCACCATCCCTGTGCTGAGTTCCCGGGTCTGTACGCCCGCTGTGCCCATTATGGGGGGGTTCCCACTATCCCTGTGCTGAGTTCCCAGGTCTGTACACCCGCTGTGCCCATTATGAGAGGTTCCCACCATCCCTGTGCTGAGTTCCCGAGTCTGTACACCCGCTGTGCCCATTATGGGGGGTTCTCACTATCCCTGTGCTGAGTTCCCGGGTCTGTACACCCGCTGTGCCCATTATGAGAGGTTCCCACCATCCCTGTGCTGAGTTCCCGAGTCTGTACACCCGCTGCGCCCATTATGGGGGGTTCCCACTATCCCTGTGCTGAGTTCCCGAGTCTGTACACCCGCTGTGCCCATTATAAGGGGTTCCCACCATCCCTGTGCTGAGTTCTCGGGTCTGTACACCCTCTGTGCCCATTATGAGGAGTTCCCACCATCCCTGTGCTGAGTTCCCGGGTCTGTACACCTGCTGTGCCCATTATGAGGGGTTCCCACCATCCCTGTGCTGAGTTCCCGGGTCTGTACACCCGCTGTGCCCATTATGAGGGGTTCCCACCATCCCTGTGCTGAGTTCCCGGGTCTGTATGCCCGCTGTGCCCATTATGGGGGGTTCCCACCATCCCTGTGCTGAGTTCCCGGGTCTGTACGCCCGCTGTGCCCATTATGGGGGGGTTCCCACTATCCCTGTGCTGAGTTCCCAGGTCTGTACACCCGCTGTGCCCATTATGAGAGGTTCCCACCATCCCTGTGCTGAGTTCCCGAGTCTGTACACCCGCTGTGCCCATTATGGGGGGTTCTCACTATCCCTGTGCTGAGTTCCCGGGTCTGTACACCCGCTGTGCCCATTATGAGAGGTTCCCACCATCCCTGTGCTGAGTTCCCGAGTCTGTACACCCGCTGCGCCCATTATGGGGGGTTCCCACCATCCCTGTGCTGAGTTCCCGAGTCTGTACACCCGCTGTGCCCATTATGGGGGGTTCTCACTATCCCTGTGCTGAGTTCCCGGGTCTGTACACCCGCTGTGCCCATTATGAGAGGTTCCCACCATCCCTGTGCTGAGTTCCCGAGTCTGTACACCCGCTGCGCCCATTATGGGGGGTTCCCACTATCCCTGTGCTGAGTTCCCGGGTCTGTACACCCGCTGTGCCCATTATGAGGGTTCCGTGGTAGGGGGATGATATTGACCAGATTTTGATGTGTATTTTCTGATATGACCGTTTCTATTTCTATAGAAAAACAATGTAATGTATTCATCATTCTCGCTCTGAGGGGCCCCTGCTGGTCCTTTCTTCCCCGGCCTTGGCCCGGCTCCCAGTCTTATAACGTCAGATAAAGGATCTGAGCATTTTGCTGCGCCGAGCCCGTTATGCATCGACCGCGTTTTTATCTAAAAAAAAATGTATCTTTTCCTCAACTCCAGAATCACCCCGTGGCGTTGGGCGGGGGGGGGGGGGGGAATACAATATTTGTTGCAAAATAAGCGAGAATGCGACGTGACACTCTTCTGCGGCGGCGGATAAGCGCTTGATTGTGAGCGCTGTGCAGCATATGGCTGCTGTCAGTCTAACTCGCTGCGTTAATTGCCCGCCTTTCTCGATTTTCCGTAAACACACCGAGGAATAGGCGTCACGCGGAACGCCGCCAGAAGACGCATCCCTGACCCCGCCTAACTCTGTTTGCAAACTCGCGGCAAGTTTTGAACCGACATCTTTGTGTCATGTTGCCTGCAGGTAAATAAAGAACAAGGGCTTTGGAGCTGTGCCAGCACGGTCATAAATTATTCATGCGTCTCTTAGATGGTGATGGAATTTAGCGGCAACTTCCGTGCACGCGGCTCCTGTATATCGCGGCCTCGGTTTGTTTGATAAGCTCCCAATAACACAGCTGCTTCCCGTCTTTTTTTTTTTCCCTGCAGTTTCATTAAGCTGCAGTCCGCGTCGCGGCACCAATTTAATCACAACGTGGATGGCGTTGTACATTCAGATCATGGAAGGCGCGGAGTCAGGTGACTTCTCGCCGCCAAAACAAGAGAACTCAAGCCGAGGCTTTGATAAAAGATCAGTGCAATCTAATCCTGCTTATCAAACCGCAGAAAAGAGGTGGGGGGAGGGAGGAGGGGGGAGGCGTCGGTGTCGCGGATGGCCTGCGAACGCGCGGTTTCCTTTTTGATGGATGTCAGAGGAATTATGTAGAACAGACTTGTAATCACCACTTGTAATAACAGCCTGCGCCATCCGCCTGCTGACATTTATTTCCTGTGATTTCTTTATTATTTACTTGACAAATTTGTAATAAATACATATTTTATAAGTCGACTAGTTAAATGATTCCCGCGACATGCGGCGGGGGAATTCTCGCCGCGCGCCGAGTTATGGTAATTGAATTTGGGATGTTAAGGACCTCGCCGTGACACGTCCCCGGAGGTGGATGGGGAAGGTTGTTTGAGACGCCGGGACTTCAGGGCGCTTTCTTGAATAACCAATGATGTCGCAGACGGTGATGCCGCCGCCCCTAAAATCCGCGACTCCCGCCATTCCTAAACAGCCTAATAAGTCCCAGAGCGTGAATTCTTTCCAGGAATCTCTGGAAGGTGTGAGAAGAATTCATCTCATAGAACCAAACACAAGATACATTGTATGTTCTATGAGGACACATTGTATCAATTTATCTAAAGAGAGGAGGTGTCAATCAGTGGGTGTTGCCTGTATTCACCAATCAGCTGTCATGCTTGTATGGCTTCTTAAAAATAGACACGTGCAATTCGTTTTGTTCCGAATATAGATTCGGATGAATTTTTGGTTATTCTGAGATTCAGATGAATCCGAATCCCTGAATTAAATGGTAACGAATTTAGTTAAAATTTGTTTTGTTTCGTATATTCATTTTCTAACGAATTTCACATTTTTGGAACATTTCGCATTCGTGTCTGTCGAGAAACAACCGACCGATTACAATTCTGTGTGAAGAATAGCTGGTTGTTAAATCGGGTCTAGTATTGATTTTAAGGGAACCCCCCCCCCCCCAAAAAATCCATACCAGTCCCTTCTCCGAGCATGCAGCCCGGCAGGCCAGCAAAGGGGAGGGGTGAGCTTTGCCCCGTTCGATGACGTTACAAGGAGGGGGGGGGTCACCTGATTATGTCATCGGGTGGCCCCGCCCCTTGTTTATTTGAGAACTGTCGGGCGGCAGAGCTGACAGTCGGTGGGAGGCCTCATCAGGTGCAAAAAATTTTTTTTTTACTTTCGGGGTCGGCGGTAGTGGCGGGCATCGTGATTGACTTTGGATTTCCTTCTGGGGGCATTTATTTTTTGATAAAGGACTTGCCAAAAACAATTTTGGTGAATGAGTAGGGGTACCCCCTACTCATTCACATAGGGGGCCGGGATCTGGGGGCCCCCTTGTTAAAGGGGGCTTAAAGATTCCGATAGGTCACACCCCCCACACCCCCCCCCGGCACCCCCACAACAACCAGGCCAGGGTTGTGGGGAAGAGGCACTTTTCCCTATCAACATTTTCCCCCCCTGCCACAAAGTACCCACCCCTCCATTTTTAAGCCAAGTGGTCTGGTATGGTTCAAGATGGGGAGAGTGCTCACTCGTCCCCCTCTTTCCTGGCCTGCCGGGCTGCATGCTTGGATAAGGGTCTGGTATGGATTTGGGGGAGACTCCACGCCATTTCTTAAATTTTGGCATGGGGTTCCCCTAAAAATTCCATACCAGACCTGAATGGTATGGATTGGGGGGGGAACCCCATGCTGGGTTTTTTTTCTTTACATTCATCTGTCATCGGGGAAGCCCGCTGACAGCTGATGAGTCATCGGGGAAGCCCGCTGACAGCTGATGAGTCATCGGGGAAGCCCGCTGACAGCTGATGAGTCATCGGGGAAGCCCGCTGACAGCTGATGAGTCATCGGGGAAGCCCGCTGACAGCTGATGAGTCATCTGGGAATCCTGCTGACAGCTGATGAGTCATCTGGGAATCCTGCTGACAGCTGATGAGTCATCGGAGAAGACAGCTGATGAGTCATCGGGAAAGCCTGCTGACAGCTGATGAGTCATCGGTTATTAAGGACGCGGCTGCCGGCTTCCCGGCCACCCTCATTAACAACCAGCTATTGTTCACACAGAATTGGATTCATTTGAATACATTTTTTGTCCAATCCGAATTCAAATCGTTGCGAAAATTTGGAATTCGTTCGAAAATTTATAAATGAAACGAACCTAAATAAATTCCGAAACAAATCAATGAAACTAAATTAGTAACCTAACGAATATATCCGAAACTAGACGGATTTTTCCATTCTGCACATGTCTACTTATAAATAGAGGAAATGTAAATCAGTGGGTGTCGCCTGTATTCACCAATCAGCTGTTAGCTGTCATGCTGTACCCTGCATTTGGCAGAGGCAGCTCTAGAGTCGGATTGGCCGTGTTGCTTGCTTATGCTGTAGCGGTTCTTCTCTCGCAGGCGGCTGGGCGGAGTGGTCGGAATGGAGCATGTGTCACGAAGACGGGACGCAATACCGCCATCGCTACTGCGATATGCACAACCCCGGGCCCACGCAGTGTGTGGGGAACGGCACGCAGTACAGGGAGTGTATCTACAACGAGATCCCAGGTGAATATTTGTGAATTTGCCAAAAGTTGTACAAGATTTTTATCGAATGCTAAAAAAAAATTGCAGCAGAAAGTTGTGATAATAAAGTGAGAATTTCAGCACCTTCAGTTGAATTCCTTCTCTCTCCATTGAAAATGAGATGTTGCATAGGTTCCTCCTTCAATGGCGGGTGGTCCGCTTTATGATAAAATTGGTCTCAGCGGCGGATTCGCCGTAAGATCCCTTTTATCGGTGGCGGGAGAGGTGCACCCCCCCTTTCCTCCGCGTCCCCGGTCATCTCAGCCGCTTACTGGATCCGTCGGTAGCGGCGGAGATGATCCGATCCTTTCCCCTGATGGGCAGGAAGTTGAGTGAGGGAAAGACGGCCCCCACCCAACTCTATGCCATTGGATGACGGGAGCGACGTCAAACGTCACTTCCGCCCAATGGCCAAAAAGGGACCTTTTTTTTTTATTATTGAAAAAAAAACTTTTTTTTTTTTTTCTTTTATTGCTCTTAAGTGTAAATATGAGATGTGAGGCCTTTTTGACCTCCAGATCTCACATTAAAGAGGACCTGTCATGCTTTTTTTCTATTACAAGGGATGTTTACACTCCTTGTAATAGGAGTAAAAGTGATCCAATTCTTTTTTTTTTAAAGGGACAGTGTAAAAATAAAAAGGTAAAAAAAAAAAAAATGTAAACGCTCCGTCCCACCGCGTTCGCGTGGAGATGCGGACGCATACGTAAGTCGCACCTGCATATGTAAATGGTGTTCAAACCACATGTGAGGTATCGCCGCGATCGTTGGAGCGAGAGCAATAATTCTAGCAAAAGACCACCTCTGTCACTCAAAACTGGTAACCTGTAGAGATTTTTAAGTGTCAAAGTTTGTCGCCATTCCACGAGCGGGGCGCAACTTTGAAGTGTGACATGTTGGGTATCAATATACTCGGCGTAACATTATCTTTCGCAATATAAAAAAAAAAAAAATTGGGCTAACTTTACTGTTTTCTTATTTTTTTTTATTAAAAAAAGAGTATTTTTTTCCCCAAAAAATTACGTTTGTATTACCGCTGCGCAAATACGGTGTGACGTAAAATATTACAACGACCGCCATTTTATTCTCTAGGGTGTCTGAAAAAAATAAATTATATATATAATGTTTGGGGGTTCTAAGTACTTTTCTATAAAAAAAAACTGATTTTAACTTGTAAACACCGAGTCTGAAAAATAGGCTTGGTCCTTAAGTGGTTAAATCTAACATTAAAATTCCTAATTAAACCCCAATAAAATGAGCTGAGAAATTGACCGGAGTCGATTTTTCCAAAAACTCCACAAAATAGACTCCTAAGACTAGGAGAATGAAATATGAGGCTGTCAGAGGTGATCGAAACTTCCACACAGTGGCAGCGCTGATTGAATTGCTGCAAAACAGAATTTTCTGCCCCCCCCCATCCTGACGTTCGCTTTTCTTTTCCAGTGATTCTGCCGGCCTCCAGCATTGATGAAAACAAAGAATGTGCAGGTAAAGAGAACCAGTCATTTATCCAACTGTCTTCATATACACTACAATGATGACCAATAACATCATCTGAACACCGTCTCTGCACCGGAGGAGCTTACATTCTAAAGTCCCGCTACAGTCACACACTAATATTATTATTATACATTTATATAGCTCTGACATTAGTGATGAGCCGAACACCCCCGGGTTCGGTTCGCACCAGAACCCGCGAACGGACCGAAAGTTCGTACGAACATTAGAACCCTATTAAATACAATGGATGCGAACGTTCGAATTCTAAAGTGCTAATTATAACAACTATTATGCATGTTATTGTCATAAAAAGGGTTTGGGAACCCGGGTTCTGCACCAGGGGACATGTATCAATGCAAAAAGAAGTTTTAAAAACGGTCGTTTTTCGGGAGCAGTCATTTTAATGATGCATAAAGTGAAAAAAAAAAGTCAAATATTCCTTTAAATATCGTACCTGGGGGGTGTCTAAAGTATGCCTGTGAAGTGCCACGTGTTTCCCGTGTTTAGAACTGTCCCTGCACAAAATGACACTTCTAAAGGAAAAAAAAGCCATTTAAAACTGCTTGCGGCTTTAATGTAATGTCTGGTCCCGGTAATATGGATGAAAATCTTTAAGAAAAATGGCATAGCTACCCCATGACCCCCCCCCCCCTACCCCAGCCCATTACCAGCCCCTTTGGGTCTTGTATGGATATTAAGGGGAACCCCGCACATAAAATAAAAAAGGCCCTATATACTCTGAACAGCCGTATACAGGCGGTGCATACAAGACAGGGACTGTAGGTTTGTTCTTATGTAGAATCTGTTTGTAATTTTGAACAGGTACATTGTTTAAGTGTAGCTCCAGCCCAAAAATCTATTTTTAAACTTTTTGGAAAACATAGGTAAGGGTTATCACCCCTGTAACATTTGTTTTGCTGTCTGTGCCCCTGTTCAGAACATTTCACCTCACTTTCCGTCCCAATGACAACTGTTTTTGAAATGTGGTGTTTTTCTTGAAACAAGGATTGCTGATAAAGCATCAGTAGAGAGGAGACACCTTTCTCCCATATTTATTCTTACAGGAGAGAATTTTCCTTCCTAGGGGTAGATTTCCTCTCACTTCCTGTTGTCTTCTTGCGTTTGCAAGTAGGAGTCGTTTGTAAGTTGGATGTTTGAAAGTAGGGACCTGCCGTATATACTCTGCAGAAATAGGCCCCTTAGTTGTTGGTGTTGGCACAACACTGTAAGCACTCACAGTTACTCTTGGTTGGTGCTGGAACGCCCTGCTGTCAACTATTATATCAGGAATTGTAATTACATATAATTGTTGAACAGTGGTAGTAAAAATTGGGCCTTTGATGGTGGTGCTGGTGCCACAACACTGTAAGCCCTCAGAGTTACTCTTGGTGGGTGCAGCAATGGGCCCTGCTGTGAATTATTAGATCAAGAATTGTAATTGCATGCCCCTGTTGAACAGGGGCTGAAAAATTGGGCCTTTGGTGGTGGTGGTGGTGTTGACACAACACTGTAAGCCCTCAGAGTTACTCTTGGTGGGTGCAGGAATGGGCCCTGCTGTGAATTATTAGATCAAGAATTGTAATTACATGCCCCTGTTGAACAGGGGCTGAAAAATTGGGCCTTAGGCACTGGTGGCACAACACTGCAACCCCTCACAGATACTGTACTTGGAGCACAGCAATGAGCCCTGTTGCAAAGTATTGCTTCAAAAATTGTAATGACACGCCCCTGTTAAACAGGGGCTGAAAAATTGGGCCTTAGGCACTGGTGCCACAACACTCCAACCCCTCACAGATACTGTACTTGGAGCACAGCAATGAGCCCTATGGCAAATTATTGCTAAAAAAATTGTAATTACACGCCCCTGTAAAACAGGGGCTGAAAAATTGGGCCTTAGCCACTGATGGCGGCACCCATAAACAAAAATGATCTTCCAAGCTATCATCATCAATCGTATCATTGAGGACTCGGAGGAGGAGGATAGCCAGTCAACATAACAGCACAGACACTCAGCATCAGCATCAGTCTTGAAGGGATGTGACATGTTAAAATCAATTAGTCTGTTATATCAGCATCAGGTGTGTGGTAGCTGGTGGTGATCCAAGACTGGTTCATCTTGATGAAAGTCAGTCGATCAACCGAGTCGGTGGACAGGCGCACCCTGTGATCCGTGACAAATCCTCCAGCAGCACTGAATGTGCGTTCCGAAAGAACGCTGGATGCAGGACAGGCCAGTAGCTCAATTGCATACTGTGCAAGCTCTGGCCAGTGATCCATCCTCAAGACCAAGTAAGCCAGAGGATTTTCGGTGGGGAAGGTGTCCAAGTCTGACCTTGCCCCTAGATATTCCTGCACCATGTTTATCAGACGCTGGCGATGGTTGCTGGAACCAATCATACTTTGGGGCTGCGGACTAAAGAATTGTCTGAACGCATCGGTCAGACGGCCACCTTCCCCACCGCTCCTTCTTTGACTGGCCGAAGCCTCAGCAACTCGTTGTCCTGGACCAGGAGTTTGTAACCTCCCAGTCTCTGGGAACGCGTTGCACAGACCTTTCTGCAAGGCCTCCCGGAGTTGTCTCATCCTCTGCTCCCTCTGCGACGGTAACATAAGGTCCGCAACCTTACCCTTGTACCGTGGATCAAGGAGAGTGGCCAGCCAGTAATGGTCCCTCTCCTTGATCTGAAGAATACGAGGATCCTTCCGCAGACTTTGCAGGATCAGGGAGGCCATGCAGCGTAGGTTTGCTGAGGCATTCGCTCCGGAGTCCTCTGGGTCACTAAGGACGACATGATCCGCAGTCACCTCCTCCCAGCCACGTACAAGTCCACTGGTTTCTTGGGACTGTAAATCATCCCTAAAAGACTGCTGCTGATGATGCTGAGTGCCAGCCTCCACCTCCATGCTGACACAATCCTCCTCCTCCTCCTCCTCCTCCTCCTCTTCCTCTTCCTGTGCGATGGGTGGGACAGAAGGAACACTGTCTGGGTAAAGGGGGCCTTGAGAGGCAAGGAAGTCCTCCTCTTCCTGCCTCTGTTCTGCCTCAAGTGCCCTGTCCATTATTCCACGCAGCGTGTGCTCCAACAGGTGGACAAGAGGTACAGTGTCACTGATGCATGCACTGTCACTGCTCACCATCCTCGTGGCCTCCTCAAATGGTGCCAGGACAGTGCATGCATCCCTGATCATGCCCCACTGGCGTGGAGAAAAAAAACCAAGCTCCCCTGACCCTGTCCTGGTGCCGTAGTCGCACAGGTACTCATTGATGGCCCTCTGCTGCGTGTGCAGCCGCTGCAGCATGGCCAACGTTGAGTTCCACCTGGTGGGCATGTCACATATAAGGCGGTTCTTGGGCAGGTTCAACTCCTTTTGCAGCTCAGCCAGGCGAGCACTGGCATTATAAGATCTGCGGAAATGCACACAGACTTTCCTGGCCTGCCTCAGGACATCCTGTAAGCCCGGGTACCTGCCCAAGAACCGCTGCACCACCAGGTTAAGGACGTGAGCCACACAGGGCACATGGGTCAGTTGTCCCTGTCGGAGGGCGGAGAGGAGGTTGGTGCCATTGTCGCAAACCACCATTCCTGGCTTAAGCTGGCGTGGCGTCAACCACCTCTCGGCCTGGCCCTGCAGAGCAGACAGGACCTCTGCCCCAGTGTGGCTTCTGTCCCCCAAACACACCAGCGCAAGCACTGCATGGCATCTTTTTGCCTGCGTACTTGCGTAGCCCCGTGAACGGCTACGGAGCACCGCTGGTTCATAGGACAAACCACAGGAAGAGGCCATGGAGGAAGAAGAAGAGGAGGGGGTGGAGGAGAGAGGTGTGTCACAACCAGTAGTAGCATTTTGGAGGCGTGGCGGTGGGACAACCTCCAACACTACTGCACCTTGTCCTGCATCCTTCCCAGCTGCCAAAAGAGTGACCCAATGGGCCGTGAAAGAAAGGTAACGTCCCTGTCCATGCCTGCTGGACCATGAGTCAGCGGTAATATGCACCTTACCGCTGACCGCCCTGTCCAGCGAGGCCAAGACATTGCCTTCCACATGCCGGTAGAGAGCCGGAATAGCCTTCCGTGAGAAAAAGTGGCGTTTGGGAACCTGCCACTGAGGAACCGCACATTGCACAAACTCACGGAAGGGGGCCGAGTCTACCAACTGAAAAGGCAGCAGTTGAAGCGCTAGCAATTTAGCCAAGCTAGCATTCAACCGCTGGGCATGTGGATGGCTGGGAGTGAACTTCTTTCGACGGTCCAGCAGCTGGGGCAGGGAAATTTGCCTGCTAGAATCGGACGTCGGTGTACTGCTAGCAGAGTGGCCGCAAGTACTTGGCTGTGACACACCTAATTCTACACCTTCATTCCTCTCAGTGCATGTTTCAGAGAGGACTGAAGTTATAGTGGGGTTGGAAATCCCAGCTGATGCGGTGCAAGGAGAGGTCCGCTTTGTTCTTTGGTGTGGGTCTTTGAGGTAGGCTTGCCAACGAGCTGCATGGCAGGTCAACATATGTCTGGTCAGGCATGTGGTACCCAAGCGGCTGATGTTTTGGCCACGCGATATACGCTTGAGACATATGTTGCAAACAGCAGCTGTGCGATCTGATGCACTAGCCTCAAAAAAGGCCCACACCAAGGAACTTTTTGAATGACGGGCAGAGGCAGCGCCCTGCACAGGCGGAGCTCTGCGGTGTGATTCCGTCGGTGTACTGCCCTTACGCTGGCCACCAAAGGGCATCCTGTCTCGTTGGAGATGTGCCTCCTCCTCATCCTCCTCCTCCTCTCTCCTATTAGGCACCCACGTGGAGTCAGTGACCTCATCATCCCCTCCCTCCTCATCACTGGAGCCAATCTGGCAGTATGCTGCAGCTGCTGGAACATGACTGCCAGATTGGTGTCCTTCTTGAGCATCCCCTCTGTCTGCTCTCACCCTACTGCCTTCCTGTAGCTGGGTTTCATCATCAGACCCTTCGAAACGCTGGGCATCCTCCTGGAGCATGTACCCAACACTGTGCTCAAACAGTTCGGGGGACTCCTCAGGAGGAGGACATGGTGGGTCTAGGGAAGGAGTGACTGATGATGAGTCTGACATTGATACCAGGGAAGAGGACGCTTTGGCAGCTGCTTTGCCAGTACCCTGAGCCTGGGTGAGAGAGGATGAGGAGGAGGAGGAGGGCTTGGTCATCCACTCTACCAAGTCTTCGGCATGATGTGGCTCAACATGTCCAGCTGCCGAAAAGAAGGACAAGCGTGTCCCATGGCCATGTGCTGATGACAATGCACCGCGTACACGACCAGCACTGTTGCCCCCAGACACAGAGCCTGCTTGCCCTCTTTTATTGCCTCCTGACTGTCTGCCTCTCCTTGTTTGCCTTCCAGACATTCTAATAGATGGTCTGCAGGGAGATGGGAAAAAAGCAATAAGGGCTACCTTCAGGTGTCCTTCTCTGTCCCTTGAAACAAGGACTTGCACAGTGAAAGAAACTGACACTCTCCCTACCTACAGTTTTCTGTCCCTAGAAAAAATGTTTTTTTTAAGCACAATATAGCACAAGGAGAATTCACTCACTGTCCTTCCAGGTCCCTAGAAACAAGGACTTGCACAGTGAAAGAAACTGACACTCTCCCTACCTACAGTTTTCTGTCCCTAGAAAAAATGTTTTTTTTAAGCACAATATAGCACAAGGAGAATTCACTCACTGTCCTTCCAGGTCCCTAGAAACAAGGACTTGCACAGTGAAAGAAACTGACACTCTCCCTACCTACAGTTTTCTGTCCCTAGAAAAAATGTTTTTTTTAAGCACAATATAGCACAAGGAGAATTCACTCACTGTCCTTCCAGGTCCCTAGAAACAAGGACTTACACAGTGAAAGAAACTGACACTCTCCCTACCTACAGTTTTCTGTCCCTAGAAAAAATGTTTTTTTTAAGCACAATATAGCACAAGGAGAATTCACTCACTGTCCTTCCAGGTCCCTAGAAACAAGGACTTGCACAGTGAAAGAAACTGACACTCTCCCTACCTACAGTTTTCTGTCCCTAGAAAAAATGTTTTTTTTAAGCACAATATAGCACAAGGAGAATTCACTCACTGTCCTTCCAGGTCCCTAGAAACAAGGACTTACACAGTGAAAGAAACTGACACTCTCCCTACCTACAGTTTTCTGTCCCTAGAAAAAATGTTTTTTTTAAGCACACTATAGCACAAGCACAAAACACACTGACACTCTCCCTACCTATCCTTCTCTTTCCCTAAACTAAAGGAATCCAGGTTAAGCAAGAAAGAAATAAAAGTCACTGTCCCTGCCTATGCTGCTCTATCCCTGCTCCGGAACACACTACACTAGGCCGCCGTGCTGGCGGCCTTTTATAGTGTGGGGCGTGTACTAAACACCCTCAGCAATAATTGGCCACAGGCATCCTGCCTGTGGCCAATCATTGCTCTCCTCGCTGCCGGCGCTGTGATTGGCCAAGCATGCGGGGTCACAGTGCATGCTTGGCCAATCACAGCGCCTGGATGACACTGCGATGGCGTAGTGCATTGTGGGCCGTTCGCGTCACTCGAATTTGGCGCGAACGGCCCAAATCGTTCGATCTTCGTCGAACGATCGAACAGCCGATGTTCGAGTCGAACGTATGTTCGGTTCGAACACGAAGCTCATCCCTATCTGACATATACCGCAGTGCTGTACAGAGATCACTGAGCCAATCACATCAGTCTCTGTACCAGTGGAGCTTACACTCTAATGTCCCCTACCCCACAGTCACATCAGTCTCTGTACAGGAGGAGCTTACACTCTAATGTCCCCTCCCCCACATCACATCAGTCTCTGTACCAGAGGAGCTTACACTCTAATGTCCCCTCCCCCACATCACATCAGTCTCTGTACCAGAGGAGCTTACACTCTAATGTCCCCTCCCCCACAGTCACATCAGTCTCTGTACAGGAGGAGCTTACACTCTAATGTCCCCTCCCCCACATCACATCAGTCTCTGTACCAGAGGAGCTTACACTCTAATGTCCCCTCCCCCCACAGTCACATCAGTCTCTGTACCAGAGGAGCTTACACTCTAATGTCCCCTCCCCCACAGTCACATCAGTCTCTGTACAGGAGGAGCTTACACTCTAATGTCCCCTCCCCCACAGTCACATCAGTCTCTGTACAGGAGGAGCTTACACTCTAATGTCCCCTCCCCCACATCACATCAGTCTCTGTACCAGAGGAGCTTACACTCTAATGTCCCCTCCCCCCACAGTCACATCAGTCTCTGTACCAGAGGAGCTTACACTCTAATGTCCCCTCCCCCACATCACATCAGTCTCTGTACCAGAGGAGCTTACACTCTAATGTCCCCTCCCCCCACAGTCACATCAGTCTCTGTACCAGAGGAGCTTACACTCTAATGTCCCCTCCCCCACAGTCACATCAGTCTCTGTACAGGAGGAGCTTACACTCTAATGTCCCCTCCCCCACAGTCGCATCAGTCTCTGTACCAGAGGAGCTTACACTCTAATGTCCCCTCCCCCACAGTCACATCAGTCTCTGTACAGGAGGAGCTTACACTCTAATGTCCCCTCCCCCACAGTCGCATCAGTCTCTGTACAGGAGGAGCTTACACTCTAATGTCCCCTCCCCCACAGTCACATCAGTCTCTGTACAGGAGGAGCTTACACTCTAATGTCCCCTCCCCCACATCACATCAGTCTCTGTACCAGAGGAGCTTACACTCTAATGTCCCCTCCCCCACAGTCACATCAGTCTCTGTACAGGAGGAGCTTACACTCTAATGTCCCCTCCCCCACATCACATCAGTCTCTGTACCAGAGGAGCTTACACTCTAATGTCCCCTCCCCCCACAGTCACATCAGTCTCTGTACCAGAGGAGCTTACACTCTAATGTCCCCTCCCCCACAGTCACATCAGTCTCTGTACAGGAGGAGCTTACACTCTAATGTCCCCTCCCCCACAGTCGCATCAGTCTCTGTACAGGAGGAGCTTACACACTAATGTCCCCTCCCCCACAGTCACATCAGTCTCTGTAACAGAGGAGCTTACACTCTAATGTCCCCTCCCCCACAGTCACATCAGTCTCTGTAACAGAGGAGCTTACACTCTAATGTCCCCCCCCCCCCAGTCACATCAGTCTCTGTACAGAGGAGCTTACACTCTAATGTCCCCTCCCCCACAGTCACATCAGTCTCTGTACCAGAGGAGCTTGCACTCTAATGTCCCCTCCCCCCACAGTCACATCAGTCTCTGTACAGAGGAGCTTACACTCTAATGTCCCCTCCCCCACATCACATCAGTCTCTGTACAGAGGAGCTTACACTCTAATGTCTCCTCCGCCACAGTCACATCACATCAGTCTCTGTACAGAGGAGCTTACACTCTAATGTCCCCTCCCCCACATCACATCAGTCTCTGTACAGAGGAGCTTACACTCTAATGTCTCCTCCGCCACAGTCACATCAGTCTCTGTACAGAGGAGCTTACACTCTAATGTCCCCTCCCCCACAGTAATATTAATATACATTTATATAGCTCTGACATATACCGCAGTGCTGTACTCCCCCGGGTTCTATGTGCCCCCTGTAGAGAGGCGGTAGGAATGTCTGAAGACACAAACCCTCCTGGTGACCACCATCTTTTTTTTTTTTTTTTCTGCGCAGGGTTCAGCCTCATCCATCTGATCGCCACCGGCGTCTCGTGTTTCTTCGGCTCCAGCCTGCTGACGTTTGTGATCTACGTCTATTGCCAGCGGTGTCAGAGGCAGTCGCAGGAGTCGACCGTCATCCATCCGGCTACCCCCAACCACCTCCACTACAAGGGCAGCTCCACGCCCAAGAACGAGAAATACACTCCTATGGAGTTTAAGGTAGGTAGGCGT
The DNA here is from genome assembly GCA_029206835.1 of Rana muscosa. Classification (NCBI taxonomy): domain Eukaryota; kingdom Metazoa; phylum Chordata; class Amphibia; order Anura; family Ranidae; genus Rana; species Rana muscosa. Next base: position 490,620,760 of record CM055127.1, on the reverse strand, counting down.
ACGAGGGGTTCACAGGAGGGCGCTACATGGTCGGGGGGGGGTGCATGCGCTGGGGGTGGGAGGGAACATGCGCCATGGTTAGTGGGAGGGGCACCATTGGTTTGTGAGGCAGAGGTGTCAAGAAAGGGGGAGGGGACAGGAAAACAATTATCACAAATCCTCCCAAATTATCATGAAGTCTTCTCACGCTCATACATCTCATTTACATGTATGATGTCCGGCGTTTCATTCCATGGTCTGTCATTTTGGATCTGGGTGCAAAAGCTTCTCTGATTTCCTGAGGTTGCTGTGGGCTGCACTGTGTGGCAGTGACAGGGGGGAGGTCAGGCTGACATTGATTATGCAATGTACAAGGACCCTGATTCATTAGGATGCAGCATCACTTATGGAGTGCTAAAGTGGTCTCTCAACCAGTAATATCGTATGCAGGGCCGCCATCAGGAATTTTGGGGCCGCTTACACAGCTTCAGGCATGGGCCCTCTGAAGCAGAGGAGAACCAGGGGGGGGGGGTGCTGCCGCCGCGAATTGAGAAGGGGGGGGGGTGCCGCGAATTGAGAAGCGGGGGGGCTTTGGGTGTTTGGGTGCTGTCGAACAAAAAAAGAACAAAAAAAAAAAGGAGGGTTGCCATCCGGGGCCCTGGGGACCTCTGGGCCCCTTACAGAAAAATATAGAAAAAAAAAGGGGGGGTTGCCATTCGGGGCCCTGGGGACCTCTGGGCCCCTTACAAAAAAAAATATAAAAATAAAAAAAGAGGGGGGGTTGCCATCCGGGGCCCTGGGGACCTCTGGGCCTCTTACAAAAAAATAAATAAAAATTAATAAAAAAAATAAATTAAATAATAAAAAAAAAATTATAAAAAAAAGGGGGGTTGCCATCCGGGGCCCTGGGGACCTCCGGGGCCCTGGGGACCTCTGGGCCCCTTACAAAAAAAAAAAAAAGAAGAAATAAAAAAAAAAGGAGGGGGGGCCATCCGGGCCCCTACGGACCTCCGGCCCCTTATAGGTGTACTGCCTGTACCCCCGTGATGGCGGCCCTGATCGTATGTCATTTTGGCATGCCGTAAGTGTCTTTTCAAACACCATTAATGAATGGGAGCCAAGGCCTCGCTCTACTGAGCCTGCATGATGTGCGTTGCGGGTTATTGTAGGATGGGGGGAGGGGGGGTGGGGATCATTTCCTAATCTTCTCTAGAATTCTCCTGGGCGTTAGGCAGTGACTGTCCTCGCCGGTCAGCGCCGTCCGCTCTGCCTATTTCTCGGGTTAGTTGACAAGAATTGATGTTCGGTTTTTCCTCACCTGCCACGGAGATAAATCAGCCCGGCCACTTCCTGTTAGGGGTATTGATCCGCATCCTTTGATTTATTTTTTATAAAGTCTCCTTGTTTAAGAAGCTGTTTTAGAAACATCCAACGTCTCGGGGGGGGGGGGGGAGGAGGGGAGTTACGCGGCGTTTGCGGTGAATTCTGAAAGAGTCAGCAAGGGGCTCCGTCTGTTCAGAACTGCTGATACCCCGGGGAGATCTCTGACCACCATAGACGGCAGTACAGGGAAAGAGAAAAGAGGAAAGATACATTTGTTTCTATTTCTGAAAAATGTTTCTTTTTTTCAACCCTGAACAGCTATGGCGGTGACTTTCCACTGGCCGTACACTTTGCTTGGATCCTTTTTAACCTACAGTATCTCACAAAAGTAAGTACACCCCTCACATTTGTGTAAATCTTTTCTTCTATCTTTTCATGTGACAACACTGAAGAAATGACACTTTGCTACAATGTAAAGTAGTGAGTGTACAGCTTGTATAACGGTGTAAATTTGCTGTCCCCTCAAAATAACTCAACACACAGCCATTAATGTCTAAACCGCTGGCAACAAAGGTGAGTACACCCCTAAGTGAAAATGTCCAAATTGGGACCCAATTAGCCATTTTCCCTCCCTCCGGTGTCATGTGACTCGTTAGTGTTACAAGGTCTCAGGCGTGAATGGGGAGCAGGTGTGATAAATTTGGTGTTATCGCTCTCACTCTCTCATACTGGTCACTGGAAGTTCAACATGGCACCTCATGGCAAAGAACTCTCTGAGGATCTGAAATAAAAGAATTGTTGCTCTACATAAAGATGGCCGAGGCTATAAGAAGATTGCCAAGACCCTGAAACTGAGCTGCAGCACGGTGGCCAAGACCATACAGCGGTATAACAGGACGGGTTCCCCTCAGAACAGGCCTCGCCATGGTCCACCAAAGAAGTTGAGGTCACGTGCTCAGCGTCATATCCAGAGGTTGTCTTTGGGAAATAGACGTATGAGTGCTGCCAGCATTGCTGCAGAGGGTGAAGGGGTGGGGTGGGGGGAGGGGTCAGCCTGTCAGTGCTCAGACCATACGCCGCACCCTGCATCAAATTGGTCTGCATGGCTGTCGTCCCAGAAGGAAGCCTCTTCTAAAGATGATGCACAAGTAATCCCGCAAACAGTTTGCTGAAGACAAGCAGACCAGGGACAGGGATTACTGGAACCATGTCCTGTGGTCTGATGAGACCAAGATAAACTTATTTGGTGTCAGATGGTGTCAGGCGTGTGTGGCGGCAACCAGATGAGGAGTACAAAGACAAGTGTGTCTTCCCTACAGTCAGGCATGGTGGTGGGAGTGTCATGGTCTGGGGCTGCATGAGTGCTGCCGGCACTGGGGAGCTACAGATCATTGAGGGGACCATGAATGCCAACATGTACTGTGACATAATGAAGCAGAGCATGATCCCCTCCCTTCAGAGACTGGACCGCAGGGCAGTATTCCAACATGATAACCACCCCCAAACACACCTCCAAGATGACCACTGCCTTGCTAAAGAAGCTGAGGGTAAAGGTGATGGACTGGCCAAGCATGTCTCCAGACCTAAACCCTATTGATCATCTGTGGGGGATCCTCAAATGGAAGGTGGAGGAGCGCAAGGTCTCCAACATCCACCAGCTCCGTAATGTCGTCATGGAGGAGGGGAAGAGGACTCCAGTGGCAACCTGTGAAGCTCTGGTGACCTCCATGCCCAAGAGGGTTAAGGCAGCGCTGGAAAATAATGGCGGCCACACAAAATATTGACACTTTGGGCCCAATTTGGACATTTTCACTTAGGGGTGTACTGACTTTTGTTGCCAGCGGTTTAGACATTAATGGCTGTGTGTTGAGTTATTTTGAGGGTAGAGGAAATTTACACCGTTATACAAGCTGTACACTCACTACTTTACATTGTAGCAAAGTGTCATTTCTTCAGTGTTGTCACAAAAAAAAAATGTGAGGGGTGTATTCACTTTTGTGAGATACCGTAAGTGACAACAACAAACCAACGCAACAGAGGATTTAAACAACATAGTGTAAAAAGTGGTAAGATCCAAAAATCTCAACAATAACAATCCCAATCAAAAACTTTCTCCATAAAGTCCTAAATTTCCAAAAAACATTTTTTTCCACAAGTGTCCACTTGTGTAATCCACCATCGCAAAGTCAATGTCTCTCAGATGAATAGAGGAGGCTTTTTGAGTCCATATCTTGAAGTGAGTCATACAAGGCTTTTTCCAATACAATCCCAGTCTGTGGTGCGTTTTCTAGGCCAAAGCCAGGTGGATCCCACTCCTTAGGGACCGGCCCAGTCACGCAACACACAACACAGTGTTTGCTGGAAACGCCTATCACGGAACGGACCAGGAGAAAGCCGCGAGATTTAAACAATGGACGCCGGCCGCGGAATAAAAAGATTTTCAAGTACTGACTCGAGTATAAGCCGAGGGGTACACTTTCAGCCCTAAAAAAAGGGCTGAAAAACTTGGCTTATACTCGAGTATATACGGTATATCTGGTTTAGTGCCCTCATCCTTTCACTTCACATAATTTAGGGAGAAATCTGTCTCCGGCAACCCTCCACTGAGATGGATTACAGCAGGAATGGATATTTGGCAGGTGCTTGGATTGTGGGCATCAGAATCACCATGACTGAGTGGGCTTCGTGAAGGTCTCAGACATAAATGAGAACACAGGAGCCATATGTCCTCCATAGGTATGAATGTGAGAGGGAGGCTCATGCCCAGGTCACAGTACCACCAATGACGTGGTCATACAAGGTGCAGGTTTGGCGCTCCATACTGGAAGTTGGCAATGGTCACTAAAACTATGTGCAATATAAGATATGCTGGACAAATTCCATATAAGGACCAGGATGGTAGGGTAGATGGGGAGGAGCCTCCCAACACACCACCCCACTGTATCTACTCCAGTTTATTCAGTGTGCATGGTTGCATGTGGTCATCGGGGTTCACCTCACCTGCGTCACCCCTCCCGGTCTGTGTGCTGCTCATCACCAGACGGTGCCAGGCTAATCCATACAGTGAGTCTTTTGTGCCCATTCCTGACTAGACCTGGGCCAAGACACTCCCCATAAAGTAATTTATATATCGCACTGAACACCCTTGATAAGGCACTGTAAAAAACATTATAGTTATTTTTCTATAATTAGCAAAATCATTGATTAATGTCCTGCTGAAGTTTTTTCTGTTAAAATTTGTAATGGAAATTTGCAAAATTTGCAAAGCAAATTAGAGGGCGGTGAATTGGTCAAAAATGTAAAAATTTAGTTAAAAAAAAAAAAAAAAGATTTTGAGGAAAGTTTCTTGTCCGGGTTCATTCATTATACATTTTGGTTAATACAGGATGACATCAATTATCAACAAAATATACATTTACGAAATTGGTTTTGTTGGGTTGTCCTTACCTTAGGGCTAGAAACTAATACTGAAAATCTCTTGCAAGTTTTATATCTTCATGTGACTTCCAGAAGAAGTTCTGGGGCCCGGGTGCTCCTCTGTAGCAGTGAAATGTCATCTCTGGAATGGTTGGGTTTTCAGGAGTCATCAGTGGTGTCCTTCAAGCCCTCAGCTGTGCCTTGCAATTTTAGGTGGAAAAATTGGTTCTTGGAGACATTTGATGAGTTTGGTTGACCCATTCATTGGTTGCCTTCTATATAGGAAGATGAGTACAGAGATTATTCCCCCTGAAGATCTTACCAGATTGCAGATATTGGCATCCATATGTGTCCCCGGCATCCGTCTGATGAGCTGAATGCAGTAAGGAGGGATTGCGCACATAACCATCGCCATTAATACATAAGCGCCATTGTCATGTCACCATGTGACTAATGCCATTGTAGTGACTGTGACCTGTTGCTTGTAGCTGACAGAGGTGACCCACTTAATAACGGGGACTCCGGTCCTGGAGATGTGTCAGTGGAGCTGGAGAGCAGGTAACCATACCGCCAGGCCCTTGGCGACTAACCGTCCTTTTGTTCCCTCTGGGTAGTGACGCGGGGACTGGGATTGGCCGCTGTATTTTTGGGAACTCTGCGAGGTGTCATAAAACCTTAAAAAAAAAAAAAACAACATCTGCTGAAAGTGCTTAAGACCCCTTTCACACTGAGGAGTTTTTCAGGCGGTTTAGCGCTAAAAACAGCGCCTAAATACCGCCTGAAAACTCCAGCCCCTGCAGTCTCAATGTCAAAGCCCGAGGGCTTTCACACTGGAGTGGTGCTCTAGCAGGACCGCTCCAAAAGTCCTGCTAGCAGCATCTTTGGAGCGGTGAGAGGAGCGGTGTGTTTACCGCTCCTTCACCGCTCCTTCCCATTGAAAGTAATGGGAAACCACGGTAATACCGCCGGCAATGCGCCTCTGCAGAGGCGCACTGCCGGCAGTATTAACCCTTTTTTCGGCCACTAGCAGGGGTTAATACCGCACCGCTAGCGGCCGAATACCGCCGCAATTCTGACGCTATACCGCCACCGCACCCACCGCCCCAGTGTGAAAGGGGCCTTAAAGCATTGGTTCTCAACCTCAGTTCTCAAGTACCCCCAACGCACCATGTTTTGGGAACTTCCCATAGATAAAATGGCTCTTATCAATACCATGTCATGGATACTGATTTAAAGCAGCTGTGCAAAGTAAAGGAAAACCTGAAAACATGGCCCGTTGGGGGTACTTGAGGACTGAGGTTGAGAACCACTGCTTTAAAGTACAAAATCGATCTGTTTAAGCGTAATCTGTCATACTGAACTATGGGTGCTGCCATTTTAAAGGTTAGAGTGCCATCCTTCATGTCCTCTTATCGCTGCCTGTCTTGGAGCCCAAACACATATGCTGGACAGGAGTTCAGACTTTGTACTGGCCACTTGCTGAGACAGCAACTTATTATGCACTGAAGGCCAGGACAAGGATGACAGCCTTAGAGCCTGCATATTTTAAAACCAAAGGCAAGTTGGTCACTTATGGACATTGGGCGTACGAAGTATGCCTAAAAAATGTTATCAAAGTATTTGAGGCGTATGCCAAATGCCCGAGACCTTCATCCTGCCACTGCCATTTGCCCTTACAAAAGGCTCTGTATCCCAGGAAATGCTGCAGAAGCTCCTTTGTTAATGAAGCCTATAAACAGTTTTTGCAGGCGTCATTGATAAACATGACCAGCAACATTTTTTTTTTTGTTTTTGTTTTTTAGTTTGTGCCCATAGCCTAAAATGATTAGAGTAGATATCTTTCCTTCTTTTTTTTTTTTTTTAAACATTTTTGGTTTTATTTTTATTTATTTTTTTGCAACATTACAATTTTAAATTTTTAAAAAAAAATTGCATTTCTTTTTTTAATGCAACATTACAAAAAGAAAACTGCCTTTTTTTGATTTGTAAATAACTTCATAATAATTTCCACCAGAAATGTTAGTTCCATATTTCCGGAGGAGTTTGAGGAGGTCCTGTACCCGAACATTTACTTAAAGCGACTCTACATTACTATTGTCCTAATAGGACTAGGTAGTCCTATTAGGTCAGTGATGTCACAATCATCCCCACCCCCTTTTTTACGAGCAGCTGCAGGTTTGGGAAATGCGGCTCGATGAAAACGGTGGAGTTATGGACTCATGCGACAGCTTCCCGCGGGTTCTGACAAATTGAGTTTGGATCTCAACCCAGCCCATTCCTAATTCCCATCACAGAAATAAGAGGAACCCATACAATAACTTTCCGGTCTCAGGGAACCTCTGATAAAAATGACTCTATCTAAAACTCATGATACATTAGTGTGATGGTCGGTGGGAAGAATGCTCCTTACACTTGTGGTCATTGAGAAGAATTATTCCCTTACAGATAGCTAAAGAGGTCAATGGTGTCAGTGGGAATTTATCTGAGGAAGAAATTGCTTATTGCTCAAGGAACCCCTTGCAACCTCTGGAGGAACCCCAGGGTTACATGGTTGAGAAGCCCTGCCCTATTCTAGAGAGCTCCCACAGGTATGGTGGTTCCAATGTAACTATGTAACAATATCCATACCTGGAATTTTTCCTTAAGAAATTATCAGTTATACAGAGCATTGCAACATTGACACCACATTGGTCTTTGCGTGGTGGGAATCAGTGCTTTGACGGCTCCGGGTCCGGGGTCTCTATTGCAACCCAGCCCTATTCTCCAGGGGGCCAGTACGCCCCCCCCCCCTTTGTACACCTGGATAGGAGGGCAGCGGCATGTAGAGGAACCGATCTCTCCATCTAGCCATTGAATGCACGCTTCTCCTCCTCTCCTTCCTGCAGACATTCAGCGGAAATGGAGGGCGTCAGTTCTTCTACATGCCGCTCCTGCCGTCTCCCTATCCCTGTCCTGCTCCCCGGGGGGACCCCTGTGTGCTTCCCTGGCCCCCCCCCTCCTCATCCCCCCCCCGCAGCGCTACTGGGTTTCCCCCTCAACTTCTGCTGCTGCTGCAGGGGATCTGTCAGGATGGAGAGCGGGGAAGGGGACGGTAAATGTGTAATTTATCAGCCTCTTCCTTGTCTTAATGAATAGAGTCAGTGATCGGTACCAATTTTTTTTTTTGTTTTTTTTTTTATATATATATCCATTCATAGCTGAGGCATAGTGTTTCCTATGCTTCAGTTTATGAATGAACAGGAAGCCTCTGTATATTCCTGTCCATTCATTCTGTGCAGCTGAAGCTGCAAAGAACGGGACTGATGAATCTGTCCTCAGGCCCCTTTCTCTGTCACTCACAAAAGTGAGACATCAGGGATCAGTTTAGAACTTTGATATTTCAGCAAACGGGGGTTCTAAAAAAAAATTTTAAAAAAAGAATTTTAAAAAAATTGTAAAAAAAATAAACAAAAATATTTTTTTTTTTTTTTTTTTTTTATATAATAAAAAATTTAACCGCAAAAAATAAAAAAAGGCTGACACCAGTGGCAGAACTACCAGGGTCGCACTTGCAACTGGGCTCTGGTGGAAGTTCCGCCACCTTGTGGGGACTCCAAGACGGCAGGAAAGTGGCCTGCTGTGGGACCATAATAAAGGGTCCGAGGATGGGAGTAAAGGGCCCCGGGATCGGTAGGAAGTTCAGGGGCTGGGGGGGGGGGGGGTTCTTCATGATTTCCTGCACCGGGGCCTTTGAAGGTTCTAGTTACGCCTCTCCTTGGGGTGATGGGGACTCGTTCTGCAGGGGGATATCTGGATGTCCTGAGAGTGAGAATAATTTCCAATTTAAATACAAAGTCTCTAAATTTGATTGTTCCTAAAGCTGAGTAAATAAGAAGCGTCGGTACATTAGTCATGTGGATCCACCAAGACGGGGATAATACACACAGTGTCAGGGAGGTGTCTGGGGCCCGTCCATCACACCAGAAATAGAGCCTATTGATCAGGAGCCGACCGGCTCTTCACGCAGGAGGGCGTCTGAAATCCATAATTAAAATACCATCGCAAGAAAAATGTGCCTTTCTCCCGCGCAACGGCGGTAAAAAAAATTGAGCTGCGTTCTACTGCCCAGTTTCTGTCTCTAATTACGCCGTTAGTTAGTCATTAGTTTGAAAAAGAGATATCTGAGGTGCGTGAAATTGTATCGTTTTCATCCGCGCTTTTGCTCCGGGAGCCGCAAAAGAAAATTGTGATTAATCCTGTTTCCACGCCGCCTTGAATGGAGAGGAAATTCTTGCCCGACTCCCAGAGCGGCGGCAAGATTACCCTCCGGATCAAACTATCACCGCGATAATCTTGTCGGCTTTTATCACGCTCAAAGGATTTCCAAACATTTGTTGTTTATCGTTTTTAACGGTCGGTGGGCAAACAATTCAAATTTTATTTTTTTTGCTTTGCCATTGTCATTCAATACCATGAATCACGCGGGAGGCGTCGACTACAAAATAAATTGAGGGGTCGTGTATATATATATATATATACGCCGGCTTTTGATGTATAGAGCCATAATCTGCCGAAGATTCGAGTAAAAAGCGAAGGCGAGCGTGGTGATTCATCTATGTTTAATGAATAGCTCATCCTTCCAAAAGCCGACAAGATTTGATAAACGGCCCCAGAAGGGTTATTAATTTGTAGCGTTAACGCCGTCCGCGAATCCCGCCGAGAATGTTTATTCCTCTAATGAAACAGCCGATATGTATAACAATTATTTTATCCCTCCGGCAACAAAGGAAAAAAACAATTGTCATAAACGGCGGCGGGAAAGTTTATCGCGATCGGTGAAATGTGAAAAAAGGCGGTTTATGGCGCTGACAATGGATGGGGAAGGGAGGTGCCGATGAAATATGTTTTTTTTTCCCGAATTTAGTTTTATCTTTTTCTTTTTTTACAGACTCTCAATAAGAACAATTTACTTCCAGACGACCGAACCAACTTTTACCCGCTGCAGCAAACCAACGTCTACACCACGACGTACTATCCCAGCACGTTGAGCAAATACGATTTCCGACCTGATTCCTCCCCGGGCAGGACTTTCACCAACAGCTGAGGTTTGGTTTCCCCCCTTCCCGACGGAAAACCCCCAACTCCTCGCTGAGGCTCCATCTCTTATCCCACGTCTCACGCTCCATAAACCGCGGCCCAGCTCCTTCCACCAACCGAACGAGTCGGGCAAAGCTCTCAGAATGGACCTGCTGATCCAAACTTTGGCGCGGATGCCGCCACGCTGGAGGAACGCCTTCCCCCCCACACCCCCCACACCCCCTCTCTAAGTACATGATCGGGTGAGGAGTTAATTCAGAGGTCTCTGGATACTTGAAAAGCGAGCAAGATGCTTCTGCGTAAAGAAAAAAACCCATTGGAACGTGTAGATTGATTTATTTTTTTTGGTGATTTGTGGAATCGTTTGACACGTTCACGTTTGAGTGGTTTTTCTTGTAAGCGGAGGAAAAAACAAACAAAAACAAGGATGTGTTACACTGAATGGCTTCATTGCTTGCATTACCGGCGTGACAACGAGGCTCCAATCCTGACAGTACTTCTGACGACTCGCGGAACCGACCCACAGCCTCAACAACCTGTCTACAACAACCCCAATCGTTCTACTGATAGAAAAAAAAAAAAAAACGAGGAGGGCGTAAAAATAAAAACACACACAAAAAAAAAACTTTTTGAAAAAGACATGTGTTGTGCATGTCGATGGAATAGGGAGGGTAACGGATTAACACGTAGAGACTCTTCCATACAGCCTCTAACACCGTCTCGGGATTTTAATATTAGGGTTAAGTACTAGCTCCATTAACACGGCCTCCTGCTCCCGGCATGACAAAAAAATAAAGACGAACTTCGGCCCGCCCCACGGGGCTCGGTTTGGCCGCGTGGTTGTAATTCTGACCTGGGAAATTTTTACATTCAAGTTATGTTCCTCATCGGCACTGGCCTTCGTCCTCTGTCAATTGCTAACGTAACTTTTTTTTTTTAATATCAGGGTTTTATGAAAAAAAAAAAAAAAAAACTGGACGACGCACCGGCACGTTGAGTGCTCACATGGAACGGTCAGGAACCCCCGGGAGCAGGTGTTGTCCGTGGCGTGCCGGCCAACTGTTTCAAGAAGCAGCGATGAAGAGGCCAGCCTTCGGATCGGTCGCACGCTCTGATGTAATAACTCGTTCTGATTGTACAAAAGACTTGCTCACCGTTGAACGTTTTTGTTTTTTTTTTGCTCTTGGTTTTGTCCAAGCCGATTTTTCCTTTTTTTCTTTTTATGTTTACTAGAATGACGAATGTTGTTATTTTTTATTTTTAGATCATTTTTTTTTTTTATATATAAATATATATAAAAAAATAACAAAGACAAAGAATGTCACAAGCATCTTGTCTTCCACACTGTATGTCAGACCCAAAATCTTGGTAAGAAGGAGTTTATGGCTTCATGGCATTTGGAAAACCTGCGCTACAGCAACGGATGAAATCCGAGGCCGGTCGTTTGGGATTGGATTCCAAAAAACAGCTGATTTTCCAGTTCTTTAAGGTTGGGATGGGTTTTTTTTTTTTTTCTTTCAGTCATTGGGTAGTTGAGAGAGGTGGTATTAGATTGTGTAGAGTTTTGTCTGATGTGAATGCAGAATTTGTGGACTTTAGATGTTTAGAAATGTTTTTTGAAAAGGGGAAATTAGAAAACAAAAATCTGCAGCAAAGCAAATGACTTGTTCTTCATTTTGCTGCAGGTGGGTCCTGGTTTTTGATGGCGTTCAGGCAATCCTCCATCTCTTAAAGAACCTCAAGTTCCATTAAGCTTGGTGGTCCTCCAGCTCTTGAAGAACCATGAGAACTACTAACCATTGTGGTTCTCCAGCTCTTGAAGAACCATGAGAACTACTAACCATTGTGGTTCTCCAGCTCTTGAAGAACCACAAGAAACACCAACCATGGTGGTCCTCCAGCTCTTGGAGAAACACCAACTATTGTGGTCCTCCAGCTCTTGAAGAACTATGAGAACTACCAACCATGGTGGTCCTCCAGCTCATGAAGAACTATGAGAACTACCAACCATGGTGGTCCTCCAGCTCATAAAGAACTATGAGAACTACCAACCATGGTGGTCCTCCAGCTCTTGAAGAACGAGAAACACCAACCATGGTGATCCTCAAGCTCTTGAAGAACCTGGAGAACCACCCACCATTGGGCTCCTCCAGCTCTTGAAGAACCACCAACCATAGTGGTCCTCCAGTTTTTGAAGAACCATGAGAACCACCAAGCTTGGTGGACATTTGGAGATCTTTGAGAGAGAAGATTGCCCAGCGATAGTTTTTAGACAAACGTTCTGCGCCTTATTTTAAGCGATTGCAGTTTAAATCCATTCAGTGCCTCCTTTATTTCTTATTTAAGGTCGGACACGGGGGGTGGGGGGATTTAGGGTTATATAGGGCTGTAGGACCATATGAAGGTGTTTCATATCAAAACTGTTTACCCCCAATCAGTTTGTGAGCAGGAGAAGTGTATTTGGCTCTGGAATAGGATCTCCTTCTGTCCTGTACGCTGTGTTCAACCTGCAGCATGCAGCAGTGTGTGCCCGCAATAACGAGGCCGCTCCCCCATTATCACTAGAACGCGTCTGTCAGAGGTTGAATTTTGGCCAATGCTCAACACTGGTGTCATTGAGGTTGGTGGTAGTGTTGTCCCTTTAGTGGGGGCAGGGAGGAAGCGGTAGGGTTGTCTCTTCAGTGGGGGGGGGGGCAGGGAAAAAACAGGGTGCCCCCAGACTTCTCTGTACAGATAAGAATGTGTTTATTAAAGTTGCTTCCCATCAGGTGGGCAACATCCGATTAGGTGACCATTATGTCTTTCTTTCGGTATCCCCGGCCTCCTCATTATCAGAAGAAATGTAGAGCGGCTGGATGTGATTTTTAGGGATTCTTCTTTTCTCCAGCATGGGGTTGCGTGAAAACATGCATGAACATGGATGGGTGTCTGTAACCGATATGTAATGGATTGGATATAACTATTGACAGAGATCATTCCTACAGTGCTACCCTCCCATCCATAATCACTATCATCATCCATAATCACTATCATCATCCATAATCACTATCATCATCCATAATCACTATCATCATCCATAATCACTGTCATCATCCATAATCACTATCATCATCCATAATCACTATCATCATCCATAATCACTATCATCATCCATAATCACTATCATCATCCATAATCACTGTCATCATCCATAATCACTATCATCATCCATAATCACTATCATCATCCATAATCACTGTCATCATCCATAATCACTGTCATCATCCATAATCACTGTCATCATCCATAATCACTATCATCATCATCCATAATCACTGTCATCATCCATAATCACTATCATCATCATCCATAATCACTATCATCATCATCCATAATCACTATCATCATCATCCATAATCACCATCATCATCATCCATAATCACCATCATCATCATCCATAATCACTATCATCATCCATAATCACTATCATCATCCATAATCACTATCATCATCCATAATCACTATCATCATCATCCATAATCACTATCATCATCATCCATAATCACCATCATCATCATCCATAATCACCATCATCATCATCCATAATCACTATCATCATCCATAATCACTATCATCATCATCCATAATCACCATCATCATCATCCATAATCACCATCATCATCATCCATAATCACCATCATCATCATCCATAATCACTATCATCATCCATAATCACTATCATCATCCATAATCACTATCATCACGAAGAGCTCAATTCAGTATTTACATATAAAAGATACCGTACATCCTTAGCACTGCTCGGGACTGGCACTGAGATGTAAGTTGGCATCCTTAGCACGGCTTAGAACTGGCACTGAGATGAAAGCCAGCATCCCCAGCACTGCTTTGGACTGGCACTGAGATGTAAGTTGGCATCCCCAGCACTGCTTTGGACTGGCACTGAGATGTAAGTTGGCATCCCTAGCACTGCTTTGGATTGGCACTAAGATGTAAGTTGGCATCCCTAACACTGGTCAGGACTTGTGCTGATTGGATAGGATGCAAGTTGGCATTCCTAACATTGTTCATGACTTGCATTGAGATAAAAGTCTGCATTCCCAGCACTGTTTCAGACTGGCACTGAGATGTAAAGTCAGTATCCCTAGCACTGCTTAGAACTAGCACAGAAATAAACCTTGGCATCATTAGCACTGCTTTAGACTGGCACTGAGATGCAAGTTGGCATCCTTTGCACTGTTTTGGACTTGTACTGATTGGATAGGATGTAAGTTGGCATCCCCAGCACTGCTCAGGACTTGCACTGAGATGTAAGTCAGTATCCCTAGCACTGCTTCGAACTGGCACAGAAATAAACCTTGGCATCCTTGGCACTGCACGGGACTGGCACTGAGATGTAAGTCCGTATCCCTAGCACTGCTTAGAACTGGCACAGAAATAGACATTGGCATCCCTAGCACTGCTCAGGACTGGCACTGAGATGTAAGTCCGTATCCCTAGCACTGCTTAGAACTGGCACAGAAATAGACATTGGCATCCCTAGCACTGCTCAGGACTGGCACTGAGATGTAAGTCTGTATCCCTAGCACTGTTTAGAACTGGCACAGAAATAAACCTTGGCATCCTTAGCACTGCTCGGGACTGGCATGAGATGTACGTCTGTATCCCTAGCACTGTTTAGAACTGGCACAGAAATAGACATTGGCATCCTTAGCACTGCTCAGGACTGGCATGAGATGTAAGTCTGTATCCCTAGCACTGTTTAGAACTGGCACAGAAATAGACATTGGCATCCCTAGCACTGCTCAGGACTGGCACTGAGATGTAAGTCCGTATCCCTAGCACTGTTTAGAACTGGCACAGAAATAAACCTTGGCATTTTTTAGCACTGCTTTGGACTGGCATTGAGATGCAAGTTGGCATCCTTTGCACTGCTTTGGATTTGTGCTGATTGGATAGGATGTAAATTGGCATCCCTGACACTGCTCAGGACTGGCACTGAGATGTAAGTCAGTATCCCTAGACCGGGCGCAGAAATAGACGTTGGCATCCCTAGCACTGCTCTGGACTGGCACTGCGATGTAGGTTAAGGTTCTCCGTTGTCTTTTAACAGTAACATGTCTATAGCCTAGAATGGCTGCCCATCCCCCCAACCCCACCAGATATTGGCAGTTGCCTTCTGTGGATCAGAGATGCTGGGGATGCCAAACTTTCGGAAACCCTGCAGTGTCCCCCCACCCCCTTTCTCTGCCTCAGTGATCTTCTATCAGTCACCCTGACACATGGGCGGGGCCATACACTATAGATAGGAAGGGCCTGCTGAGACTTCTAGTTCTTCTGAAGGTGACCCACCACCTGTCCTTTTTATCTCTTGTGGTTCTCGGCTCCGGTAATCTGAATTAGGGAGAGCAGGAAGCGGTATAATCTGCCGGGGCTGACGGAAGTAACAGCCGTAACCGCAGACATCGGCGCACGCCGTGCGGAATACAAACAACGTCTGACTCTGACAAATTCATTTTATGCGCGAAGTCCAGAAAATCGCTCGCATTCAAATTAAATTTTCCAGCCTCGCCCAACCTTCACTTTCCATCTTCGCGTTTCCATTTGATGCGCGGTGGGAAGAGTCCACCGGCTTCTTCCAGACCGCCGCCATCAGATCTGCAACACAAGCCGGCCCGGAGACCTCCCCCCCGCCCCGGGAAAATGTCATTCATAGAGACCCCCGGGACGCCTTCAGATGTGTTAATATTATAAAACCCTCTAAAATATCAGATTGTGGGGAGAGATTCCGCCAGTCACAGCTACCGTTCTAACCAATCAGGCGAGGGAACAATTACCCACCATGCCCAGGGACTTCATACTGGATGGGAATCTTTTCTTCTCTAATTCGTAACAACTTGTCTGAAATATGTTACAATGAGTTCAATAACTCCTCCCCCTCCAACTTCTGCAACACTGCCCCCTGCTGGCCCCCCCATACATATTACAATTCAATCATAGGATTTCCTTTTCTTTTTTTTTTTTTTATTCCTTCAGTGATTGTGGACGATTTCTCTTATTATATCCCAATTTTTGTCCAGACCAAATGGATTTATAAAGGCAGAAAATTTAATCTAAGCAGAGCGTCTGATGTGCTCCTCAAAGATATCCAAACCCAAGTGCACAAATGTCCTACATTGCAGATCCCCCGTCCTTACATGTGGTGGCTGCATTTGTTTTTTTTTGTTTTTTTTTTGTTTTTTTTTAAGAGTAATAGAAAAACATTCCCGTTGATCCTGCCAGAAATGGAGTACTTGTAACCTTCTGTGCACTAAACTGAAATCTCCATGTGATGGGGAGGGGTGGTGTTCTGTAGTCCACATGAAGAACACAGCCTTAGGGTGGGGACAATCAGGGCCGTCGAAACAGTCCAGCGATAGTGAGAATTTTCCCACATAGCAGTAAGAGGAGCAAGAGGAGGCAGCACGGGAGGAGAAGGTAAGACAACCCCCCCCCCCCTTATCCACTCCAACGTCAGGCGATCGCCCCCCCTTCCGCGATCGCCCCCTCCCGCGATTGCCTCCCGCGATCGGGTCCCCCCTCCCGCAGTGAATGTGTTGTGCCCCCCCCCCGCTTCTCAACTTTCAAAATTCTGCCTGGAGCCCCCAAATTCCTTCAAATGGCCCTGGGGACAATGCTGTCCCTCTATAGATTCAGAAATACAGTATAGGGAAGCTTTTTCCCCTTAGGACAGGAAGTGTGTTACTGGCAGGATCACCGGGTGAAAATAAAGGAAAAAACCCTGAAAAATTAAAGCTATTTGTGTGTGTGTGTGTGTATATATACAGACAGGGCTTTTTTTCTCAGAGAACAGGTGCAGGAACTCCCCCTTTCTGAGTCACCCCTTTTCTCCGCCCCCTACCCACCTCCGAGCACCGCCCCTTGGTTCCACCCCTTACCCATTTCCCATTACTGCCCTTTTAGAGAATACAGAACCAAGTATCATTTTGTGGTGAGAATACATTTTGTAAAGAAAATGTTGATAACAAGAAAAAACAGTAAAATAGATTCCCTGTAGCCAGTAACAATAGAGCCCACTTCCAGCAACAATA
Source organism: Rana muscosa (assembly GCA_029206835.1). Classification (NCBI taxonomy): domain Eukaryota; kingdom Metazoa; phylum Chordata; class Amphibia; order Anura; family Ranidae; genus Rana; species Rana muscosa. The sequence continues at coordinate 490,603,877 of CM055127.1, read as the reverse complement.
GATCTCTCACACAACAATGGACCACCCAAAACAAAACCCCTCTGGTAGCAACAATAGACCACCAGCAGCAACAACAGATCTCCCCACAGCCAGCATCATTAGACTTTCCAGTAGCTAGCAACAATAGACCCCCCTCCCTCAACAGTAGATCTCTCCTAACAATAACTGACTCCCCCAGCAATACAAGACCCACCCCTAACAACAATAGGTCCCCCACCAGCAACAATAGATCTCCCACACAACAATGGACCACCCAAAACAAAATCCCCCCTGGCAGCAACAATAGACCACCACCAGCAGCAACAACAGATCTCCCCACAGCCAGCATCATTAGACCCCTCCCTCAACAGTAGATCTCTCCTAACAATAACTGACTCCCCCCAGCAATATAAGACCCACCCCTAACAACAATAGGTCCCCCACCAGCAACAATAGACCCCATCTGCAAAAATATATCCCCTCCAGCTAGAATAGTTCCCCCAGCAGCCAGAATCAATAGACCCTGTAGCACACTCCAGCACCCTTTACCATTACATACAGTCAGTGATGGAAGTGCCGGAACTTCGTTCCTCCACGTTCCCGCTGAAAAAAAGCCCTGTGTGTTTATATATATGATGCTGGCTGTGGGGAGATCTGTTGTTGCTGCTGGTGGTCTATTGTTGCTGCCGGGGTTTTTTTGTTTTGGGTGGTCCATTGTTGTGTGGGAGATCTATTGTTGCTGGAAGTGGGCTCTATTGTTACTGGCTACAGGGAATCTATTTTACTGTTTTTCTTGTTATCATTAACATTTTCTTTACAAATTTATTATCACCACAAAATGATTATATATATATATATATATATATATATATATATATATATATATATATATCATTTCACAATTCAATTTCATTAAATTGCAATTAGTTTCAATTTGAAAGAAATAAATTAATTTATCTAAACATGCTTTATATATTTATTACATTTTGTTCTACAATTTCAGATACATTCATTTAATTTGTTTATTTCAAATTAAAACTAATTGTAATTAAAAGAAATTGAATTGTGAGATATGAAATGTCTATGAAAATGTGAACTATGAATTAGAAAGAAATAAAAAATAAATACACACATCTATCTATATATATATACAGGATTTATATATCACCAACATAAAGGAAAAGCCTGAAAAAAAAGAAAATGAATGCAGTCACCACATCTGAAGACTGGTAAAATGGAATAAATGCCATTTTTGTTCTTGGGGTTTTATACACTTTAATTACAATAGAATACAAAGTAATGAATTGCATATATCCCCCCCAACCCAAACCCCCCCCCCCCTTAATGTGATACCTAAACCTTAATGTGGAAGTGGGGGGGGGAGGGGCATTATACATGTGTATGTTGAACCTAGCAGGGGGTCATATATATGTATGTGGAAGCGGGGGGGGGGGGGGGGTGTCATACAGTGTCTTGAAAAAGTATTCATACCCCTTGAAATTGTCCACATTTTATCATGTTACAACCAAAAACCTAAATGTATTTTATTGGGATTTTATGTGATAGACCAACACAAAGTGGCACATAATTAAAAAGTGGAAGGAAAATGATACAAATAAATATGTAAAAAGTGTAGGGGGCATTTTTATTCAGTCCCCTTTACTTTGATACCCCCTAACTAAAATCCAGATTGCCTTCAGAAGTCACCTAATTAGTAAATAGAGTCCACCTGTGTGTCATGTAATCTCAGTATAAATACAGCTGTTCTGTGAAGCCCTCAGAGGTTTGTTAGAGAACCTTAGTGAACAAACAGCATCATGAAGGCCAAGGAACACACCAGACAGGTCAGGGATAAAGTTGTGGAGAAGTATAAAGCAGGGTCAGGTTATAAAAAAATCTCCCAAGCTTTGATCATCTCACGGAGCTCTGTGTTCAATCCATCATCGGAAAATGGAAAGAGTATGGCACAACTGCAAACCTACCAAGACATGGCTGTCCACCTAAACTGACCGGGCCGGGCAAGGAGAGCATTCATCAGAGAAGCAGCCAAGAGGCCCCATGGTAACTCTGGAGGAGCTGCAGAGATCCACAGCTCAGGGGGGAGAATCTGTCCACAGGACAACTATTAGTCGTGCTTCTCCACAAATCTGCCCTTTATGGAAGAGTGACAAGAAGAAAGACATTGGGGAAAGAAAGTCATAAGAAGTCCTGTCTGCAGTTTGTGAGAAGCCATGTGGGGGACACAGCAAACATGTGGGGGACACAGCAAACATGTGGGGGACACAGCAATCATGTGGGGGACACAGCAATCATGTGGGGGACACAGGAAACATGTGGGGGACACAGCAATCATGTGGGGGACACAGAAAACATGAGGAAGAAGGTGCTCTGGTCACATGAGACCAAAATTCAACTTTTTGGCCTAAAAGCAAAATGCTATGTGTGTGGAAAACTAACACTGCACATCACCCTGAACACACCATCCCCACCGTGAAACATGGTGGTGGCAGCATCATGTGGTGGGGATGCTTTTCTTCAGCAGGGACAGGGAAGCTGGTCAGAGTTGATGGGAAGATGGATGGAGACAAATACAGGACAATCTTAGAAGAAAACCTGTTAAGCCGCGTACACACGACCGTTTTTTTCGGCAAGAAAACTGCTGATAGAGCTTTTTGCCGTGAAAAACGTGTGTGTGTGTGTATGCTTTCCCGACAGGAGAACTGCCGGGAATCCCAGCGGGAAAAATGGAGAACCTGCTCTCTATTTTCCCATCAGGATTCTCGGCAGAGTGTTTCCTGCCGAGAAAAACGGTCATCTGTATGCTTACCTGTCAGAGGTAAACCCGCGCATGCTCGATAAGACTTCAACGCATGTGCATTAGCATACAAGGTTATGTTAGTGTGGGGTGTAGCAAGATGGCGGCGACAGCATCCAATGTGACGAGCGCAGGCTCGTCGTAGTTGATGACGTCACCTTGTTCTTGCCAATCAAAAGAACGGCGGTTCTTTTGAGTGGCCATCTGTACACAGGGCTTGGCAAGGCAAGCTTGTCAGGAATCCCGTCAGGAAAACCGACGGTTTTCAAATAGACGGGATTCCCGATCGTGTGTACGTGGGTTCAGAGTCTGCAAAAGACTTGAGACTGGGGCGGCGGTTCACCTTCCAGCAGGACAACGACCCTAAAGTACAGCCAGAGCTACAATGGAATGGTTTAGATCAAAGCATATTCATGTGTTAGAATGGCCCAGTCACAGTCCAGACCTAAATCCCATTGAGAATCTGTGGCAAGACATGAAAATTGCTGCTCACAGACTCTCTCCATCCAATCTGACAGAACTTGAGATATTTTACAAAGAAGAATGGGCAGAAATGTCCCTCTCTAGATGTGCAAAGCTGGTAGAGACACCCCCAAAAAGACTTGCAGCTGTAATTGCAGAGAAAGGGGTTCTACAAAGTATTGACTCCGGGGGGGCGACATACAAATGCCCCCCCCCCCCCACACACACACACTTTTCACATATTTATTTGTATCATTTTCCTTCCACTTCGCAATTTATGTGCCACTTTGTGTTGGTCTATCTCAATAAAATATATTTACGTTTTTGGTTGCAACATGACAAAATGTGGAAAATTTCAAGGGGTATGAATACTTTTTCATGGCACTGTATAGACGGATGTGGAAGTGGAGGGGGGGGGGGCAGTATACATGTATATGTGGAAGGTTGGACTTCTGGGGGTCGGTATCATGGCAGAAAATTTATATTCCAAAAGACCAAGTGAACTCCTGCGGTGATTGGCTGTTTGTTGATAATGATGATATAATGGGGGGGGGGGGGGGGTGTATATTTTGACTGTTGTGCCCAGATGTCTGTATTGATCTGTGTCGCCATGTCCTGGGTGCCTTATATCACATATATGACTCGTCACCAACCCATCAACATATCTCTGTGTGCAGATAAAATGACGCTCGTAATGCGTGTTGCGCTTCAGTTTATTTTGATTGGCCCCCCGGCGCTCTCCTGTGTTGTTCGCTGCGATGCATGGGCGGCAGTCCGTTGCGTCACGTGTGCGATTTTTAGGCCCATTGAGCCGTGTTGGCGGTCCATTTATTTTAAACGGGCTTCCTTAACGCAACAAAACGCAAGGAAGTAAACGGTCCTCGTGGTGTCAGAGACAGTGCTGATCTCCGGACAATAAAGTACAGCTGCAGTTCTGGACGGAGCGTTGAAGGGTTAGAACCTGCGGCCCTCAAGCTGCTGTAGAACTACAAGTCCCATGAGGCATTGCAAGGCTGACAGTTACAAGCACGACTCCCAAAGGCAGAGGCATGATGGGACTTGTAGTCCTGCAACAGCTGGAGGGCCAGAGGTTGAGTACCCATAGGCATGCGCACAGGGTGTGCCAGGTGTGCCCAGGCACACCCTAATGACCCAGTGCAGCACAATTTCCCACCATTGCCCTGGCTCCCTCCCCCCCCCCCCCCCGCAGGGCTTCCGGCTTCCCTCCTCTCCTGTTTCTGCGGGGATGTTTTAGGATGAGTGGGGGAAGGGGCCAGTAAACATGTAATTTACTGGCCCCTTCTCTTTCTAAGTGAACATTGTGCATGATCAATAGTGTGTGTTTGAGATTTGGGGTGCACACCCTAATGCAAGAGGCTGCGCACACCTATGTGAGTACCCATGGGTTAGAACCTCTGCCAGGTGCCCTCTCCATCGGCGGGATTTCCTGTCACCGAAACAGGAAGTAAGTTGGTATCTCCCCAACGGGGACACCATGAAAATCTGACAGTAGTTCTACCTCCTTGTACTCAGTCCCAAACTACCTGGACAGAAGGTCATTCCCTGTGATCCCCCCCCCCCCATTCACGTCCCATTATTTGGGGGTGAGTTTTGCTCATTGTGTGCTGCAGAGCAATAAGGGGGAGGAGGCTTTATTAAACTGCATTGTGTGTCATGGCTAGTTTCTTGCTTCTTCTCTGTCCGCTGCATTAGTGCAGTCGCCTCCAGAGATGGAGAGTGGGAAAAAAAAATTTTTAAGTGTTGGAGGGCTGACAACCAAGGACAGGTCACCGAGGGGTGCTCCACCCAGAACTAGCCCCCCCCCCCCCCCCCGGACAGTTTGCTTTGAAAAATTACAGTGCATGCAAGGTGGAAGAAAAAAAATCATTAAAACATATATATGCCTTACATATCCAGCTGTTCTGTTTTTTTTTTTTTTTTATGTTTTTTTATGTCAAATGCTCAGATTAGATTGTAAGCTCTTTGGAGCAGGCTCTCCCTAAAACCCAACCGCCGCCTGGTCACCTTATCATCACCACATCCCCCCCCCCGAGCGTCCTCCAGCTCCTGGCTCTGTATGCGGACAAACGAACGGACACTCAACAGGAAGAAAAAAAAAAAAGAAGAAAATGGCCAGCTTGGAACTGGAGACTAGGAGAACGCCTTTGTGCTCGCCCCGTCCGAACGCTTCACCCCCCCGCTTCATTATGCAAAGCTTGCCGTTAATTAGTGGGGCTGTTCGCTGAAGGCTCATCATACCTTCCTATGCAATTGAACTTGCCATGGTACTGTAGAAAAATGTGATGGATTGTAATCACTGCCTTTAGACACTGTGAATTCCTTTTTTTGCTACCCTGTATTTTTTATATATTGTACAAAGTTAAAAAAAAAAATACAAAAAATAAAATAAAAAAAGGAGAAAAAAAAAAAACTTCAGAAATAAATAAAACTTTAAAAAAACAAGAAGAGAAAGGCGGAATTGCTTGTGTGATTTTCTCGGTTGGAGGACAAATAGGACGCGTCGTTGGTAAGTGCAAACCCCCATTCCAATGGTGGTCAACTACATGAATGTAGAGGGGGGGGGGGGGGCGGGGCCCATGTACGGCTCCCGACCTGTCCAGAGGGCTGAACGTAAGTTTAGTTATTATACAGAGCATCCGGAAAGTATTCACAGTGCTTAATTTTTTCCACATTTTGTCATGTTACAGCCTTATTCCAAAATGGAATAAATTCATAATTTTCCTCAAAATTCTACAAACAATCCCCCATAATGACAACCTGAAAGAAGTTTATTTCAAATCTTTCCAAATTCATTAAAAAAATTTAAAAGGAAAAAAATTCAATGTACATAAGTATCACAGGCTCCTCCCATGTACATAAGTATCACAGGCTCCTCCCATGTACATAAGTATCACAGGCTCCTCCCATGTACATAAGTATCACAGGCTCCTCCCATGTACATAAGTATCACAGGCTCCTCCCATGTACATAAGTATCACAGGCTCCTCCCATGTATATAAGTATCACAGGCTCCTCCCATGTACATAAGTATCAGACTCCTCCCATGTACATAAGTATCACAGGCTCCTCCCATGTACATAAGTATCACAGGCTCCTCCCATGTACATAAGTATCACAGGCTCCTCCCATGTATATAAGTATCAAAGGCTCCCCCCATGTACATAAGTATCACAGGCTCCTCCCATGTACATAAGTATCAGACTCCTCCCATGTACATAAGTATCACAGGCTTCTCCCATGTACATAAGTATCACAGGCTCCTCCCATGTACATAAGTATCACAGGCTCCTCCCATGTACATAAGTATCACAGGCTCCTCCCATGTACATAAGTATCACAGACTCCTCCCATGTACATAAGTATCACAGGCTCCTCCCATGTACATAAGTATCAGACTCCTCCCATGTAGATAAGTATCACAGGCTCCTCCCATGTACATAAGTATCACAGGCTCCTCCCATGTACATAAGTATCAGACTCCTCCCATGTACATAAGTATCACAGGCTCCTCCCATGTACATAAGTATCAGGCTCCTCCCATGTACATAAGTATCACAGGCTCCTCCCATGTACATAAGTATCACAGGCTCCTCCCATGTACATAAGTATCACAGACTCCTCCCATGTACATAAGTATCACAGGCTCCTCCCATGTACATAAGTATCAGACTCCTCCCATGTACATAAGTATCACAGGCTCCTCCCATGTACATAAGTATCACAGGCTCCTCCCATGTACATAAGTATCACAGCCTTTGCTCAATACTTTGGTGAAGCTCCTTTGGCACCAATTAGAGCCTCCAATCGTTTTGAGTATGATGCTACAAGCTTGGCACATCTATTTTTGGGCAGTTTCTCCCATTCTTATTTGCAGGACCTCTGAAGGTCCATCAGGTTGGATGGGGGAAGGTCGGAGCACAGCCATTATCAGATCTCTCCAGAGATGTTCAATCGGGTTCATGTCTGGGTCCTTAGTGAGTGAGTGAGAACTTGTATAGCGCTGCAAATGCGAACTCAATCGCCTCAAGGCGCTTGTCATCCAGTGTCGTTGAGATCCTTAGAAGAGATGAGTGTTTAGTTTTTTCCGGAAGGCTCGATGGTTTTCTTCCATGCGGATGTTCGTGGGTAGCGCAATACCTTATAGCCAATATGATCATCATTCCTATGCTAATCAGGTTTTTCATCAGGACACGCAGGGAAGAAAAAGGGCTCCAGACTCAAAAGAGGTCACAGAGGGGGCCGGAGGATTCAAAGGAAAAAGGAGAAGAATTTAGTTGGCCAAGGAGTATTTAATTTTAATTCTAAGGTATTATCCAAAGTGGAACTTGTCATTTTGGATAAAGGCCATAAGTTTGCCCCTCCAAAGAAATTGGACAAGTTCTACACTTTTATTGATGTCCATAAATTTATTAGGAAAATAAACATACAACGGTACCTTGCGTCCAATCCCTGTGAGAGGTCTGATAGAGCCGCGACTTCAGGCACGGTACACTCGGGGTTGTCCAATCCTTCCTTGTTCAATCCCCCCGTTCCTGTTGCCCCGGCCGTCGGAATTTTCAAAGACCTGGTTCTCAGCGATCTGGCCCAATTACCCATTAAGAAAACCTATCGCCACCCTTCGTTCCAGGCAGGTCTACAATTATTAAGTGAAAACAAAGACATTGTCATACGCCCCGCCAACAAAGGCAGCGGCATTGCCGTTCTAGATGTATAGGATTCTTGGGGACACGGAAACTTACAAAGAAATACCCATTAACCCTACAGTAAAATTTAGAGACAAATTAGAACATTTAATTAATAAAGGTTATGAAATGAAAATTCTAAATAATAAAGAACGTTCTTACCTAGTACCTCTAGCGCCAAAAATTCCCACCATGTATTTTTTTTACCCAAGATACACAAAAATCCCATTCACCCTCCGGGCCGCCCCATTATCAGCGGCAAAGATTCTGTCACTTCAAGAATAGGCCGCTACATCGATTTCTTTTTACAGCCGCTAGTGAAATGTATTCCTTTGCATCTTAACCACTTAAGCCCCGGACCATTTGGTAGCTAAAGGACCAGAGGTGAATTCAGAATTTTGCACTGCGCTGCTTTAACTGTAAATTGTGCGGACATGCAATGTTGTACCCAAACGAAATTTGCGTCCTTTTCTTCCCACAAATAGAGCTTTCTTTTAATGGTATTTGATTGCCTCTGCGATTTTTTTTTTTGCGATATAAACAGAAAAAGACCGACAATTTTGAAAAAAAATGATATTTTCTACTTTTTGTTATAAGAAAAATCGAATAAACTCAATTGTAGTCATACATTTAGGCCAAAATGTATTCAGCCACATGTCTTTAGTAAAAAAAATGTCAATAAGCGTATATTTATCGGTTTGCGCAAAAGTTATAGCGTTTACAAACTAGGGTACATTTTCTGGAATTTACACAGCTTTTAATTTATGACTGCCTGTCTCATTTCTTGAGGTGCTAAAATGACAGGGCAGTACAAGACCCCCCCAAATGACCCCATTTTAGAAAGTAGACACCCCAAGGAAATTGCTGAGAGGCATGTTGAGCCCATTGAATATTTTTTTTTTTTGTCCCAAGTGATTGAATAATGACAAAAAAAAAAAAATTACAAAAAGTTGTCACTAAATGATATATTGCTCACACATGCCATGGTTATATGTGGAATTGCACCCCAAAATACATTCTGCTGCTTCTCCTGAGTACGGGGATACCACATGTGTGGGACTTTTTAGGAGCCTAGCCACGTACGGGACCCCGGAAACCAAGCACCGCCTTCAGGATTTCTAAGGGCGCAAATTTTTGATTTCACTCCTCACTACCTATCACAGTTTCGAAGGCCATAAAATGCCAAAATAGCACAAAACCCCCCCAAATGACCCCATTTTGGAAAGTAGACACCCCAAGCTGTTTGCTGAGAGGCATGGTGAGTATTTTACAGCTCTCATTTGTTTTTGAAAATGAAGAAAGAACATTTTTTTTTAAAATTTTCAAAACTTTGTGACAAAAAGCGAGATCTGCAAAATACTCACAATACCTCTCAGCAAATAGCTTGGGGTGTCTACTTTCCAAAATGGGGTCATTTGGGGGGGGGGGTTTGTGCTATCTGGGCATTCCATGGCCTCCGAAACTGTGATAGGCAGTGAGAAGTGAAATCAAAAATTGACACCCTTAGAAAGCCTGAAGGCGGTGCTTGGTTTTTGGGGTCCCGTACGCGGCTAGGCTCCCAAAAAGTCTCACACATGTGGTATCCCCGTACTCAGGAGAAGCAACAGAATGCATTTTGGGGTGTAATTCCACATATGCCCATGCCATTAGGGATGGGCCCGGTGCTCGATTCGAACCCATGTTCGAATCGAGCACCGGGCGTTCGCTCGCTCGTCGAGCCCAGAACTATTTGGGCCGTTCGCATCACATTCGTGTGATGCGAGCGGCCCCGCAATGCATTGCGGCCGGCGCGGCCGGCGCAGTGCATTGCTGGCTGATGATTGGCCAAGCATGCACTGTGACCCCGCATGCTTGGCCAATCACAGCGCCCGAAACTCGGAGAGCAATAATTGGCTACAGGCAGGACGCCTGTAGCCAATTACAGCTCAGGGGCTTTAGTACATGCCCCACCATTTAAAAGGCCGCCACGCCATCGGCCCCGGTCACATGAGTTCTGGCTTTAGGAGAGATCAGTCTGCTGATTCTGTCTTTGCTTGATACTGAAAGATTTGCTCTTCTTTGCTAAACCATTGGCTATTTCTTTGCTAAACCATTGCTACCTAAGTCATTGATCGTTCATTGCTGCTGATTGCACGGTTAGCGTGTTATTAGCTGCTGCTGGGGATTAGTCTGGTGCGTGCTTACTGTTAGTACAGTATTGCAGTAGTACCAACCGCAGTGCTGTTAGCACAGCATTGCACCCCAACAGCACCCATAGGACTTCTAGTGTGTTAGTGGCAGCAAACAGAGCTCCTATATTTTCTTCTCAGCAGCACCCATAGGACTTCTAGTGTGTTAGTGGCAGCAAACAGAGCTCCTATATTTTCTTCTCAGCAGCACCCATAGGACTTCTAGTGTGTTAGTGGCATCACACAGAGCTCCTATATTTTCTTCTCAGCAGCACCCATAGGACTTCTAGTGTGTTAGTGGCATCACACAGAGCTCCTATATTTTCTTCTCAGCAGCACCCATAGGACTTCTAGTGTGTTAGTGGCAGCAAACAGAGCTCCTATATTTTCTTCTCAGCAGCACCCATAGGACTTCTAGTGTGTTAGTGGCATCACACAGAGCTCCTATATTTTCTTCTCAGCAGCACCCATAGGACTTCTAGTGTGTTAGTGGCAGCAAACAGAGCTCCTATATTTTCTTCTCAGCAGCACCCATAGGACTTCTAGTGTGTTAGTGGCATCACACAGAGCTCCTATATTTTCTTCTCAGCAGCACCCATAGGACTTCTAGTGTGTTAGTGGCAGCAAACAGAGCTCCTATATTTTCTTCTCAGCAGCACCCATAGGACTTCTAGTGTGTTAGTGGCAGCAAACAGAGCTCCTATATTTTCTTCTCAGAAGCACCCATAGGACTTCTAGTGTGTTAGTGGCATCACACAGAGCTCCTATATTTTCTTCTCAGCAGCACCCATAGGACTTCTAGTGTGTTAGTGGCATCACACAGAGCTCCTATATTTTCATCTCAGAAGCACCCATAGGACTTCTAGTGTGTTAGTGGCAGCAAACAGAGCTCCTATATTTTCTTCTCAGCAGCACCCATAGGACTTCTAGTGTGTTAGTGGCATCACACAGAGCTCCTATATTTTCTTCTCAGCAGCACCCATAGGACTTCTAGTGTGTTAGTGGCATCACACAGAGCTCCTATATTTTCTTCTCAGCAGCACCCATAGGACTTCTAGTGTGTTAGTGGCAGCAAACAGAGCTCCTATATTTTCTTGTCAGCAACACACATAGTACCTATAGTGTGTTAGTGTCAGCACCCATAGGACCTACAGTGTGTTGTGAGCACACATAGGAGTTCTATTTTTTATACTATATACACTACCGACTACAATGGCTGGAAGACCGCCAAGGAGAGGCAGAGCGTGCCGAGGCAAGAACACAGGGCAGGCAGGCTCTGTTTCTAGAGACAACAGTGCTGGCCGTGGACGTGGTCGTGCATCGTCATCAGCACGTGGCCATGGGACACGCTTGTCTTTGTTTTCGGCAGCTGGACATGTGGAGCCGCATCATGCCGAAGGCTTGGTAGAATGGATGACCAAGCCCTCCTCATCCTCCTCATCCTCTCTCACCCAGGCTCAGGGTACTGGCAGAGCAGCTGCCAATGCGTACTCAATGGCATCATCAGCCACCCCTTCCCTAGACCCACCATGTCCTCCTGAGGAGTCCCCCGAACTGTTTGAGCACAGTGTTGGGTACATGCTCCAGGAGGATGCCCAACGATTCGAAGGCTCGGATGATGATACCCAGCTTGAGGAAGTCAGTAGTGTGCGCGCAGAGAGAGGGGATGCTGAAGGACAGCAATCTGGCAGTAGTGTTCCACCAGCTGCAGCTTACTGCCAGGTTTGCTCTAGTGGTGAAGAGGGAGGGGATGATGAGGTCACTGACTCCACGTGGGTGCCTGAAGGGAGAGAGGAGGAGGAGGAGGAGGATGCAGCGTCACATGTCCAACGAGGCAGGATGCCCCCTGGAGGCCAGCTAGAGGCCAGCACAGCAACTGTACCACACCGCAGAGCTCCGCCTGTGCAGGGCGCTGCCTCTGCACGTTATCACAAAAGTTCTTTGGTGTGGGCCTTTTTTGAGACGAGTGCATCAGATCGCACCACTGCTATTTGCAATATTTGTCTCAAGCGTATCTCGCGTGGCCAAAACATCAGCCGCTTGGGCACCACAAGCATGAGCAGACATATGTCGACCTGCCATGCAGCTCGTTGGCAAGCACACATAAAAGACCCACACCAAAGAACAAAGCGGACCTCTCCTTGCTCCTCATCAGCTGGGATCTCCATCCCCACTATATCTTCAGTCCTCTCTGAAAGCTGCTCTGAGAGGACTGAAGGTGTAGAATTAGGTGTGTCACAACCAAGTACTTGCAGTACACCGACGTCCGATTGTAGCAGGCAAATTTCCCTGCCCCAGCTGCTGGACCGTCGAAAGAAGTATACTCCCAGCCATCCACATGCCCAGCGGTTGAATGCTAGCTTGGCTAAATTGCTAGCACTTCAACTGCTGCCTTTTCAGTTGATAGACTCGGCCCCCTTCCGTGAGTTTGTTCAATGTGCGGTTCCTCAGTGGCAGGTTCCCAAACGCCACTTTTTCTCACGGAAGGCGATTCCGTCTCTCTACTGGCATGTGGAAGGCAATGTCCATGCCTCGCTGGACAGGGCGGTCAGCGGTAAGGTGCATATTACCGCTGACTCATGGTCCAGCAGGCATGGACAGGGACGTTATCTTTCTTTCACGGCCCATTGGGTCACTCTATTGGCAGCTGGGAGGGATGCAGGACAAGGTGCAGTAGTGTTGGAGGTTGTTCCGCCACCACGCCTCCAAAATGCTACTACTGGTTGTGACACACCTCTCTCCTCCACCCCCTCCTCTTCTTCTTCCTCCATGTCCTCTTCGAGTGCTCTGTCCTCGGAACCAGCGGTGCTCCGTAGGCGTACAAGGGGCTACGCGAGTACGCAGGCAAAAAGATGCCATGCCGTGCTTGCGCTGGTGTGTTTGGGGGACAGGAGCCACACTGGGCCAGAGGTTCTGGCAGCTCTGCAGGGGCAGGCCGAGAGGTGGTTGACGCCACGCCAGCTTAAGCCAGGAATGGTCGTTTCTGATAATGGCACCAACCTCCTCTCCGCCCTGCGACAGGGGCAGCTCACCCATGTGCCCTGTATGGCTCACGTCCTCAACCTGGTGGTGCAGCGGTTCTTGGGCAGGTTCCCAGGCTTACAGGATGTCCTGAGGCAGGCCAGGAAAGTCTGTGTGCATTTCCGCCGATCTTATAATGCCAGTGCTCGGCTGACTGAGCTGCAAAAGGAGCTGAACCTGCCCAAGAACCGCCTAATATGTGACATGCCCACCAGGTGGAACTCAACGTTGGCCATGCTGCAGCGACTGCACACGCAGCAGAGGGCCATCAATGAGTACCTTTGCGACTACGGCACCAGGACAGGGTCAGGGGAGCTTGGCTTTTTTTCCCCACGCCAGTGGAGCATGATCAGGGATGCATGCACTGTCCTCTCACCATTTGAGGAGGCCACGAGGATGGTGAGCAGTGACAGTGCATGCATCAGTGACACTGTACCTCTTGTCCACCTGTTGGAGCATACGCTGCGTGGGATAATGGACAGGGCACTTGAGGCAGAACAGAGGCAGGAAGAGGAGGACTTCCTTGTCTCTCAAGGCCCCCTTTATCCAGACAATGTTCCTTCTGTCCCACCCATCACACAGGAAGAGGAGGAGGAGGAGGAGGAGGAGGAGGATTGTGTGAGCATGGAGGTGGAGCCTGGCACTCAGCATCAGCAGCAGCAGTCTTTTAGGGATGATGTACAGTCCCAACAAACCAGTGGACTTGTACGTGGCTGGGAGGAGGTGGCTGGCGATCATGTCATCCTCAGTGACCCAGAAGACTCCGGACCGAATGCCTCAGCTAACCTACGCTGCATGGCCTCCCTGATCCTGCAAAGCCTGCGGAAGGATCCTCGTGTTCTTCGGATCAAGGAGAGTGACCATTACTGGCTGGCCACTCTCCTTGATCCACGGTACAAGGGTAAGGTTGCGGACCTTATCTTGCCGTCGCAGAGGGAGCAGAGGATGAGACATCTCAGGGAGGCCTTGCAGAAAGGTCTGTGCAACGCGTTCCCAGAAACTGGGAGGTTACAAACTCCTGGTCCTGGACGACGAGTTGCTGAGGCTTCGGTCAGTAGCAGAAGGAGCGGTGGGGAAGGTGGACGTCTGACCGATGCGTTCAGACAATTTTTTAGTCCGCAGCCCCAAGGTATGATCGGTTCCAGCAACCATCGCCAGCGTCTGATATACATGGTGCAGGAATACCTAGGGGCAAGGTCAGACTTGGACACCTTTCCCACCGAAAATCCTCTGGCTTACTGGGTCCTGAGGATGGATCACTGGCCAGAGCTTGCACAGTATGCAATTGAGCTACTGGCCTGTCCTGCATCCAGCGTTCTTTCCGAACGCACATTCAGTGCTGCTGGAGGATTTGTCACCGATCATAGGGTGCGCCTGTCCACCGACTCGGTTGATCGACTGACCTTCATAAAAATGAATCAGTCTTGGATCACCACCAGCTACCAGACACCTGAAGCGGATATAACGGAATCATTTATAATGTCACATCCCTTCAAGACTGCCTATGCTGATGCTGAGTGACTGTCCTGTTATGTTCACTGACTATCCTCTTCCTCCTCCTCAATGATCCATGCCACCACACCAGTGCCTAAGGCACAATTTTTCAGCCCCTGTATAACAGGGGCGTGTAATTACAATTTTTTAAAAAGATGCTTCGCAACAGGTGTGACTGCTGTGCTCAGAGTACAGTATCTGTGAGGGGTTGCAGTGTTGTGGCACCAGCACCAGTGCCTAAGGCACAATTTTTCAGCCCCTGTTGGGGCGTGTAATTACAATTTTTAGGCAATGCTTTGCAACAGGTCTCATTGCTGTGCTCAGAGTACAGTATCTGTGAGGGGTTGCAGTGTTGTGGCACCAGCACCAGTGCCTAAGGCACAATTTTTCAGCCCCTGTATAACAGGGGCGTGTAATTACAATTTTTTAAAAAGATGCTTCGCAACAGGTGTGACTGCTGTGCTCCAAGTACAGTATCTGTGAGGGGTTGCAGTGTTGTGGCACCAGCACCAATGCCTAAGGCACAATTTTTCAGCCCCTGTTTAACAGGGGCGTGTAATTACAAATCTTGATCTAATAGTTCACAGCAGGGCCCATTCCTGCGCCCACCAAGAGTAACTATGAGGGCCTACAGTCTTGTGGCAACACCGTCCACCACCACCACCACCACCAAAGGCCCAATTTTTCTGCCCTGTTCAACAGGTGCATGCAATTACAAATCTTGATCTAATAACTCACAGCAGGGCCCATTCCTGCACCCACCAAGAGTAACTGTGAGGGCTTACAGTCTTGTGGCAACACCGTCCACCACCACCACCACCACCACCAAAGGCCCAATTTTTATGCCCGGTTCAACAGGTGCATGCAAGTACAAATCTTGATCTATTAACTCACAGCAGGGCCCATTCCTGTGCCCACCAGTCTTGTGGCTACACCAACATCTAATAGGGCAAATTTCTGCAGAGTATATACGGCAGGCCCCTACTTTCAAACATCCAACTTACAAACGACTCCTACTTGCAAACGGCAAGAGAAAACAGGAAGTGAGAGGAAATCTACCCCTAGGAAGGAAAATTCTATCCTGTTAGATTTAATTTGGGAAAAAGGTATCTCCTCTCTACTGATGCTTTATCACCAATCCTTGTTTCAATTAAAACCCCACTTTTCCAAAAACATTTGTCATTGGGACGGAAAGTGAGGTGACATGTTCTGAACAGATGTGCAAAGACAGCAAATGTTACAGGGGTGATAACCCCTTCCTATGTTCTCCAAAAAGCTTAAAAATTGATTTTTTTGGGATGTAGCTACACTTCATAATGTACCTGTTCAGATTCTACTTAAGAACAAACCTACAGTCCATGTCTTGTTTGCACCACCTATATACTGCTGTTCAGAGTATATAGGGTTGTAGGTATAGGGTTTTATTTTGGGTGCGGGGTCCCCCTTAGTATCCATACAAGACCCAAAGGGGCTGGGGTGGGGGGGGGGGGGGGTGATGGGGTAGCCATGCCATTTTTCTCAAGGATTTTCAGCCATATGGCGGCCAGGACAAGACATGACATTAAAGCCGCAAGTGGTTTTAAATGGCTTCTTTTTTTCCTTTACAAATGTCATTTTGTGCAAGGACAGTTCTAAACACGGGAAACACATGCCACTTCACAGGCATACTTTAGACACCCCCCAGGTACCATATTTAAAGGAAAATTTCACTTTTTTTTTTTTCACTTTATGCATCATTAAAATGACTGCTCCCGAAAAAACTTTAGTTTTTAAAATTTCTTTTTGCATTGATATATGTCCCCTGGGGCAGGACCCGGGTCCCCAAACCTGTTTTATGACATTAACATGCATATTGGCCGTTGTAATTAGCAATTTTGATTTCGAACGTTCGCGTCCATTATAACGAATAGGGTTCGAAAATTCGCGCAAACTTTCGGTCCGTTCAAAGGTTCTGGTGCGAACTGAACCCGGGGGTGTTCGGCTCATCCCTACATGCCATGTTTGAGCAATATATCATTTAGTGACAACTTTGTGCAAAAAAAAAAAAAAAAATTGTATTTTTTCCGCAACTTGTGTCAACATATAAAATATTCCATGGACTCGACATGCCTCTCAGTATATAGCTTGGGGTGTCTACTTTCCAAAATGGGGTCATTTGGGGGGGTTTTGAACTGTTCTGGCATTTTATACACAACATTAGGAAGCTTACATCCACTCTTCTAACCACTTGAAGACAAAGCCCTTTTTGACACTTTTTGTTTACATGAAAACATATTTTTTTTTGCAAGAAAATTATGTTGAACCCCCAAACATTATATATATTTTTAAAGCAAAGTCCCTACAGAATAAAATGGTGGGTGTTGCATTTTTTTTTTCTACACAGTATTTGCGCAGCGATTTTTCAAACGCATTTTTTTGGGAAAAAATACACTTTTTTTAATTTTAATGCACTAAAACACACTATATTGCCCAAATGTTTGATGAAATAAAAAAGATGATCTTAGGCCGAGTACATAGATACCAAACACGACATGCTTTAAAATTTCGCACAAACGCGCATTGGCGATAAACTACATACATTTTTAAAAGCATTTCCAGGTTACCCCGTTAGATTTACAGAGGAGGTCTACTGCTAAAATTACTGCCCTCGATCTGACCTTCGCGGTGATACCTCACATGCATGGTGCAATTTCTGTTTACATATGACGCCAGACCGACGCTTGCGTTCGCCATTGGGCAAGAGCAGGGCAGGACAGGGGTGCTTTTTTTTTTTTTTTTTTTTTTTTTTTTTTATTTATTATTAATTTTGCTTTTTTATTTTATTTTTAAACTGTTGCTTCCAAGTATTTTTTTTTTTAATCATTTTTATTGTTATCTCAGGGAATGTAAATATCCCCAATGATAGCAATAGGTAGTGACAGGTACTCTTTTTTGAAAAAACTGGGGTCTATTGGACCCTAGATCTTTCCTCTGCCCTCAAAGCATCTGACCACACCAAGATCGGTGTGATAAAATGCTTTCCCAATTTCCCAATGGCGCTTTTTATATCCGGGGGGGGGGGACATTCCCTCCCACTGCTTGTAAAAGCAGTCCAGAGGCTAATTAGCCACTAGGATTGCTTTTACATGAAAGCCGGCCGCTGGCTGAAAAGAATGATACCAAGATGATACCTAAACCCGCAGGCATCAATCTGGTATAAACATTCAAAGTCCAGCAACATACCAGTACGTTGCTGGTCCTTGTTGGACATGTATTGTAATCTTTTTTTTCATGCAGCCTGTTGGCTGAACGAAAAAAAAAGATTGATCGGTGGGTATGCCCACCATTAGAATACCGCCCTTCATCCACCCACTTCTAATGATGGGCATACATGCACCATTTATATATGCCGAAGCATTGGGGCATCTTCTCGCAAAAGTTATGCCGCGTACACATGGTCAGACTTTTCCACGGGCAAGCCTCCGTCGGAATTTCGACCGTATATACGCGGCATTAGGAGCAAAATCGCTCCTCCGCTCCTGCTGCCCCAATGCTTCGGCATATATGCTTTTTTTTTTTAACTGTGGTGGTGAAATCACCTCCTACAGCACTGGAGTCGCAGGGATCAGGCCTGTCTCTGCGAACGCTGCAGTTATGTGTGTTGTGTTTTGCAAGTGACAGTGATCGATCGATACTGCACTTGGGTGGCCTGGGCTGGACGGAGGGGCAAAACGCAGGTGCTAGCAGGTATCTGGGCTGATCCCGCTAACAGTGCGTTTTTGGGAACCCTAAACTGCTGGGGACGCTAGTATAGATCTGATCAGATACTATACCACTAAGGGGGGTGTATGCTTCACGCGTGGGTGTTAGCGCTACTGGCACTAACCTGACGCTGCCTGGGGTGTGACGCAGACCCTCTCTGGCACTAAAACCTAACTGATATCACCCGCCGGGCGATCAGGGGGTTAAACCTTTATTGGGTTATATACGGCGGGTGCCCTGACACTATAAAAAGCAAACTAACTAACCAGCGTCACCCGTAACACTTATATGATGATCACTGGTGAAAGGGTTAACTAGGGGCAATTAGGGGGTTAAAACCTTTATTAGGTAATATATGGGGGTACCTGACGCTATATAAAAACCTGATGGTGAACCTAAAAAAAATTACTGGCTACCTATCGGCATCACCGACACTAAGACAACGATCATAAAAACGATTGCTTAGCGACAGTGGTGATAGGGGTGAAAGGGTTACCTGGGGGGCGATCAGGGGGTTAAACCTTTATTAGATAATATATGGGGGTACCTGACGCTATAAAAACCTGCGGCGAACCTAAAAAAAATTACTGGCTACCGATCAGCATCACCGACGCTAAGACATCGATCAGAAAAATGATCGCATAGTGACGGCGGTGCTAGGGGGTGAAAGGGTTACCTGGGGGGTGATCAAGGGGGTTACACCTTTATTAGGTAATATATGGGGGTACCCGACGCTATAAAAACCTGCGGCGAACCTAAAAAAAATTACTGGCTACCGATCAGCATCACAGACGCTAAGACATCGATCAGAAAAATGATCGCATAGTGACGGCGGTGCTAGGGGGTGAAAGGGTTACCTGGGGGGTGATCAAGGGGGTTACACCTCTATTAGGTAATATATGGGGGTACCCGACGCTATAAAAACCTGCGGCGAACCTAAAAAAAATTACTGGCTACCGATCAGCATCGCCGACGCTAAGACATCGATCAGAAAAATTATCGCTTAGTGACAGTGGTGATAGGGGGTGAAAGGGTTACCTGGGGGGGCGATCAAGGGGGTTAAACCTTTATTAGGTAATATATGGGGGTACCCGACGCTATAAAAACCTGCGGCAAACCTAAAAAAAATTACTGGCTACCGATCAGCATCACCGACGCTAAGACATCGATCAGAAAAATGATCGCATAGCGACGGCGGTGCTAGGGGGTGAAAGGGTTACCTGGGGGGTGATCAAGGGGGTTAAACCTTTATTAGGTAATATATGGGGGTACCCGACGCTATAAAAACCTGCGGCGAACCTAAAAAAAATTACTGGCTACCGATCAGCATCGCCGACGCTAAGACATTGATCAGAAAAATTATAACTTAGTGACAGTGGGGATAGGGGGTGAAAGGGTTACCTGGGGGGCGATCAAGGGGGTTAAACCTTCATTAGGTAATATATGGGGGTACCCGACGCTATAAAAACCTGCGGCGAACCTAAAAAAAATTACTGGCTACCGATCAGCATCACCGACGCTAAGACATCGATCAGAAAAATGATTGCTTAGTGACTGCGGTGCTAGGGGGTGAAAGGGTTATCTGGGGGGTGATCAGGGGGTTAAACCTTTATTAGGGGGGGGTTAGGGGGCTACACTGGACCTAAAACTAAATGTAGTGACACTTTTACAGTCACAAATGTCACTGATTGCAGTGATCACTAAATAAATGGTCACTGCAATCAGTGACACTGTGGCTGGGGGGGGGGGGCATTTATGTGCCTATGTGTCCTGGTGTCCGTGTGCTGTTTTGTGCACTAACCTGCATCTTCTCCTGTACGGCGCTCGGTATATGTGAGCGCCCCAGGAGAGATGACATCACTTCCTCCTTCCTGGCAGGCAGGGGAAGCTCTCTCATTCGCCGGGAGCAATCGAGAGGGGGTGGCCGGAATCGAACGGCCGTCCCCTCATGCCGGATCGCTCCCGAAGGTAAAACGACCACCCACTGTAAAGAAGGGGGGTCCGATCGGACCCCCCAACTATACAAAGGCAATCACGTATATGTACGTGATTCTGCCTGTCGGTGCCATTCTGCTGACGTATATTTACAGTGGGCGGTCGTTAAGTGGTTAAGGATACTAGTGATACTATTAAATTATTGGAAAGGATTGACATACAGGGTGACTATTTATTGGCCACGGCCGATGTGGCCTCACTATATACCTGTATTCCCCACGTTTTAGGGATCGAAGCTGTCAATAATTTTTTGAGAAAGGATGTCTCTATTACAGAAACACAATGCAATTACATCATTAAATTGCTGGAATTCGCAACCGAACACAACTATTTTTGGTTTGATCGTAGGTTTTTTTATCCAACAAAAGGGCATGGCTATGGGGGCCAAGTTTACCCCCAGCCTTGCCAATTTATTTATGGCCAAGTGGGGGGGGGGGGATGTCGTCTACTCTGAGGGCAGTTCCTCCTTAGTCCTATGGGCCAGGTATATAGACGACATCCTCTTCCTCTGGGATGGCAGTTCAGAATCTTTGAAATCTTTATTTTCAATCTTAAATTCTAACGATCGAGGCATTTCCTTGACTTATGAATTTAGTCACACTAAGGTACACTTTTTTGTATTTAGAAGTCGAGATCAACGCACGTCAATTTAAGTTCCAGACTTTTTTTAAGCCAACCGATAGAAGAGGTTTTATTCCCGTGGATTGTTGCCACCACCAATCGTGGCTTAGGGCGGTCCCACAAAGCCAATTTTTAAGACTTCGTAGGAATTGCACAGATACAGAGATTTTTAAAGAACAGGCCTCCACCTTGATCAAGAAATTTATAGATATGGGGTATGACCAGGCCCGGACTTGGACAAGAAATAGGCCCGGGCATTTTAAACTGGGCAGCCGAGTCCCTGGGGGGAGTAGGTCGGAGATGTAGGGTGGGCGTTCGCGGGGGTGGTTGGTGACCAGATTTTCATCCCGAGAACCACCCCAATCCTGCAAAGAGACATCCCCAGACCAGCAAAGAGACATCCGCAGACAAGCAAAGAGACATCCCCAGACCAGTAAAGAGACAGGCCCCACACCAGCAAAGAGACAGGCCCCAGACCTGCAAAGAGATGGCCCCAGACCAGCAAAGAAACATCCCAGACCAGCAAAGCAACATCCCCAGACCAGCAAAGCGACGACACCAGACCAGTAAAGAACCATCCCCAGACCAGCAAAGAGATGGCCTCAAACCAGCAAAGAGACATCCCCAAACCAGTAAAGAGACAGCCCCAGACCAGCAAAGAGAGGGCCCCAGACCAGCAAAGAGAGGGCCCCAAACCAGTAAAGAAACATCCCCAGACCAGCAAAGAGACAGCCCCAGACCAGCGAATAGACATCCCCAGACCAGCAAAGCGACATCCCCAGACCAGTAAAGAGACAGCCCCAGGCCAGCAAGGAGACAGCCCCAGACCAGCAAAGAGACGGCCCCAGTCCAGCAAAGAGACAGCCTCAGACCACTAAAGAAACAGCCCCAGACCAGTAAATAGACAGCCCCATACCTGTAAAGAGACAGCCCCATACAGGTAAAGAAACAGCCCCATACCAGTAAATAGACAGCCCCATACAGGTAAAAATACAGCCCCAAACTACTCCCTTCCCCCGCCACTACAGAGCGGGACTTTGGATGTAATACACTGGAACATATTCGTTTTTTTCCCACTGCACTCACCCTTTGAGTCCTCCCTGTGCAGCCATTACAGTGTCCCAGCCTGCCGGTGTTAGGAGAGAGGCTGCTGTCTCCTTCAGTGTAGCCTGGTGTGGCCTATGGCCAGTCCGGGCCTGGGTATGACCCAATATCTGTAACATTCACAATATCAAGATATCTTGAAAATAGACAGAGGCTCTTTGTTGTCTGATCGTCCTCCACGATTACAAGATAACTCCTACAAGTGGTCAATTTTGACCTCTTATTCAGTGCAACACAAGGATATTAAAACTATATTGAACAAACTTTGGAACGTCCTTAGAACTGACAAGGTGTTACGTCCCTTGATACCTGAACATGCTAAGGTTACATTTAGGGGAGTCCCTTCTCTACAAGGGAAAATCGCTCCAAACATAATTAATCCACCTGTTCGCCCTTCTTTTTTTCATGAGTTGAAGGGATATTATCCTTGTATAAAATACATTGTATGCTCCCGCAACAAATGCAGAAGGTCTAAATCTTTGGAGTTTACCTCTACGGTTACCAACCCGATCAAAGGGTTCCACACGTGTGCCACTAGATTTGTTGTATATCTGATAACGTGCCCATGTGGCAAACAATACGTTGGACGCACTACTCACACTTTTTCAATCCGAGTAAGAGAACATATTG
Source organism: Rana muscosa (assembly GCA_029206835.1). NCBI lineage: Eukaryota > Metazoa > Chordata > Amphibia > Anura > Ranidae > Rana > Rana muscosa. Next base: position 490,581,144 of record CM055127.1, on the reverse strand, counting down.
CTAAAATAAAGAGTGGCGATACCAAACACACGGTACCAAGACATTATAGCAGTGATGGCGAACCTTGGCACCCCAGATGTTTTGGAACTACATTTCCCATGATGCTCAACTATACTGCAGAGTGCATGAGCATTATGGGAAATGTAGTTCCAAAACATCTGGGGTGCCAAGGTTCGCCATCACTGCATTATAGGGAACACCATAATCGTAACCTTGAAGGTACAAGATTTATGGTGATTGACAGCTACGTTCCTCCGCGGAGGGGTGGGGCATTGACAAGAGGCGTTTCCCAACTTGAAACGTATTGGATCTATGAGCTCCAATCTTACCATCCGTGGGGAATTAATGTCGAATGGGACATTAATTCATTCTTGAATAAAGCCTAGCCCTACTATACATGACCAACTTAATCATGGGGTACACCACACCCAGGGGCTTTCAGCCAAGGCTTAGGTGCAAATTATCTTGGTTTTAGTATATTTAATGCTTATCTCCTCCACATACTCAAGTCCCGCTACAAATCAAAGGGAGAAAGAAGATTTGCAGTCCAAGGACCATGGCTATGGAATGCTCTACCCACGGACATCCGTATGGAAGAAAACCATCTGGCCTTCAGGAAAAAACTCAAGACCCACCTCTTCTGAAGATTTAGGACGTCATTGGATCCAAAGCGCCTTGAGGCGATTCAGTTCGCATTTGTAGCGCTATACAAGTTATTCACTCACTCACTCATCTCTATTTTATATATAATTTTACTTTGTAATATACATGTTTGTTCAATGATAGGGTTTATGTGATCTTTGTATTTATATGTCCTATGTTTTTATACTTTTTACTGTCAATGACTCCCAGTGTGAGGGCCAGTTCCCTGTCAGTTGCGCAGTCTTAAGCCCCGTACACACGGTCGGACTTTTGGCCAACAAACTTAATTTTGAGCAAGTTGGACCAACAATCCGACCGTGTGTACGCTACATCGGACAAAATTTTTTGGTTTTTTTTTGTTTTCATCGGACAAAAGTTCGGTCTGCAAACGGACAAACTTTTGGCCAACAAAATTCCGACCGTGTGTACAGAAAACCATCGGACTTTTGTCCGATGGACAAAACAAATCATGTTAAAATCAACCAACAATAGCAGAAGTTGACCAAAGGGTGGCGGTAAAGAGCAGAAAAACCACGCGATGTTGGAAGAAGTTTTGGGAAAATTTGCAGAAAAGTCCTGTGGTGTGTATGCTATGGGTGTTCCCGGCCAACTCAGTTCAGACAAAAATCCACGGAAAAGTCCAATGGAAGTCTGACCGTGTGTACGAGGCTATAGAAAAACCACACTTTGTCTACATACATCTATAAAACATCATACCTTTTAAAAGTATTTATTTATTTCCATATATATAACCCTTTTTTGCCAAATTCTGGTAGTTTTATTTATTCATTTAATTATTATATTAAATTTGGCTCTAGTAATGTTTTGTCACGTTCGCGACACCACTAAGTTATGGGAAAGTTTGATCGCAGACACTTCCGGTTTAAACACCACGACGCGGACACCCGGAAAACGAATAACATTTCGCTCAGAGCGAGGTTTGACCCATGTCGTTGGCCAGCTCGGGCGCCATGTTTGCTGTGGCTGCCAATAGAGAGCGTTCTTTCCCGCTCCAAACGCCATTTTGTTGACGCCCGGCGTCGACAAGTCCCGTCGAAGAAGGTTTGTTTTTTCCGATCACAGGTACCCTCTATGAAAACAAGTTAAATACTCAGTTCGAACTTTTTTTCCCTGTTTCATAGTTTGTACAGCTTGACACTTTGTGTCTATTGGAGATTTTCCGTTCATGGAGAACAGGAAGGAACTAGCATTTCCGGCCATACCTAAAAAGAGGCCTGATCCACTATACATGGTTTGCAATGTATACCAAAGCGAGGCATGCACAGCAAGCTAAGGCGCCATCTTTGGAAACCGGAAGTGATGTGATTGTGATTTCGGTGACCATGGAGCTGGCTCTCATTAGGGGTGACCCTCTTATACTATAAATACGCAGTGGACCAGCACCCCAGATGATGCCTTATTATGACGAAACGCGTCGGGACGGGCTCTGCTGATGCCACTGCGTCATTTGATTTTATCCATACGCTTTTAAAACCTTCTCAAATGTGAGTTTCCATTTTTACTTATACAATAAATGTTCTTTTGTTTAAATGGAGTCGCACTTTTTCTCTCTTTTTAAACATACCATTTGGATGAATTGCCTTTGAGTTTTGGTCACTACATCCTTGGTTGAAACCTACTGGCGACAATATTGTGATGGACCTCCGCCTTATATATCCACATTGGAAGCTGTGTATGCCGATATACTTCTCTCCCCTGGGTGTGTTACACCAAAAGCTCTGTTGACTCATTGGGCGTACGCCTAGTTGGGTTCAACGCGTCTGGAAAGCCTCTTTTTCTATTGGTGGTGGAATATCTACAACTATTCACCTTGGAAAGTCACTTTATCCATTTGAATCACCTCATGGACTATATATATAAATATGCACATGCACTGTTGTTCTATGTAAATGTATCACTGCTCACTATATATTTGTTTCTATCGAGTGTCTTTATTTGATTTGTGTCTTTTTTTTATATATATATGTTTCATGCACTTTAGTGACACTTTGGTCACTCAGGTCTGAGTAGCAGGAGTTTAGTCTTACAACTGTCATATTTTGCGCTGCACTATACCACTTTTACTTTGTTTATCCACATACAGATTGATCCTTCGTTGTGCTGGCCGCTATTGTTTGTTATCCCAAGACAGTGCGTTCGTTTTTCCTTTTTTTCCCCATCAAGTCTGGGCCACTCAAGGGCATTCACAGAGTTGTCCCGTAGTCACTCCTTTGTTATCTTGGCTTCGGGTCGTTGTCCTGTTGGAAGATGAACCTTTGCCCCAGTCTGAGGTCTAGAGCGCTCTGGAGAAGGTTTTCATCAAGGATGTCTCTGTACATTACTGCATTCATCTTTCCCTCCATCCAGACTAGTCTCCCAGTTCCTGCCAGTGAAAAACAACCACACAGCACAGTGCTGCCGCCACCATGCTTCACAGTAGGGATGGTATTGGCCAGGTGATAAGCGGTGTCTGGTTTCCTCCAGATATGACGCTTGCCATTCAGGCCAAAGAGTTCAATCTTTGTTTCATCAGACCAGAGAATTCAGGTGCCTTTTGGCAAACTCCAGGCGGGTTGTCATGTGCCTTTTACTGAGGAGTGGCTTCCGTCTGGCCACTCCCCCACACAGGCCTGATTGGTTGGTCTTCTGGAAGGTTCTCCTCTCTCCACAGAGAAATGCTGGAGGTCTGTCAGAGAGACCATCGGGCTCTTGGTCACCTCCCTGACTAAGGCCCTTCTCCCCCGATCGCTCTGTTTGGCCGGGCGGCCCGCTCTAGGAAGAGTCCTGGTGGTTCCAAACTTCTTCCATTTATAGTCGATGGAGGCCACTGTGCTCATTGGGACCTTCAATGCTGCAGAAATGTTTCTGTACCCTTCCCCCGATCTGTGCCTCCATACGATCCTGTCTCCGAGGTCTACAGACAATTCCTTGGACTTCATGGCTTGGTTTGTGCTCTGACATGCACTGTTACCTGTGGGACCTTTATATAGACAGGTGTGTGCCTTTCCAAATCATGTCCAATCAACTGAATTTACCACACAGGAGGACTCCAATCAAGTTGTAGAAACATCTCAAGGATGATCAGTGTATGCACCGGAGCTCAATTTTGAGTGTCATGGCAAATGCTGTGATACTTATGAACATGGGAGGAGCCTGTGATACTTGTGTACATGGGAGGAGTCTGTGATACTTATGTACATGGGAGGAGCCTGTGATATTTATGTACATGGGAGGAGCCTGTGATACTTATGTACATAGGAGAAGCCTGCGATACTTATGTACATGGGAGGAGTCTGTGATACTTATTTACATGAGAGGGGCCTGTGATACTTATGTACATGGGAGGAGCCTGTGATACTTATATACATGGGAGGAGCCTGTGATACTTATATACACGGGAGGAGCCTGTGATACTTATGTACATGGGAGGAGCCTGTGATACTTATGTACATGGGAGGAGCCTGTGATACTTATGTACATGGGAGGAGCCTGTGATACTTATATACATGGGAGGAGCCTGTGATACTTGTGTACATGGGAGGAGCCTGTGATACTTATGTACATGGGAGGAGTCTGTGATACTAATGTACATGGGAGGGGCCTGTGATACTTATATACATGGGAGGAGCCTGTGATACTTATGTATGTGGGAGGAGTCTGTGATACTTATGTACATGGGAGGAGTCTATGATACTTATGTACATGAGAGGAGTCTGTGATACTTATGTACATGGGAGGAGCCTGTGATACTTATGTACATGGGAGGAGCCTGTGATACTTATGTACATGGGAGGAGCCTGTGATACTTATGTACATGGGAGGAGCCTGTGATACTTATGTACATGGGAGGAGCCTGATACTTATGTACATGGGAGGAGCCTGTGATACTTATGTACATGGGAGGAGTCTGTGATACTTATGTACATGGGAGGGGCCTGTGATACTTATATACATGGGAGGAGCCTGTGATACTTATGTACATGGGAGGAGTCTGTGATACTTATGTACATGGGAGGAGCCTGTGATACTTATGTACATGGGAGGAGCCTGTGATACTTATGTACATGGGAGGAGCCTGTGATACTTATGTACAGGGGAGGAACCTGTGATACTTGTCACATTTGGCACCTTTCAGGGGAGGGAGGTGCAGATACCTGTATAATACAGGTATTTGCACCCACTTTCGGGCATAGATGGATAGATAGCCACAGAATCTGCGGGTATCTATGCCACTTCCCCCCCCCCCCCCCCCCCCGCTGTCTTCTGGGAGACACACGGGGCCCAGAACACAGCGGGGGCCATTCGGATTGCGCAGCGCGACTCGCGCATGCGCAGTAGGGAACCAGGAAGTGAAGCTGCAAGGCTTCATTTCCTCATTCCCTTACCGAAGATGACGACGGCAGCATCCGAGGACCGAGCAACAGGTCGGCCTCGGATGCCGACATCGCGGGCGCCTTGGAAAGGTAAGTGTCCATGTTTTAAAAGTCAGCAGCTGCAGAATTTGTAGCTGCTGACTTTAAAAAAAAAAATTCGGCGGACCTCCGCTTTAAATGATGGGCAGTGCTGAAAAACACATATTTTTCAGCTATTTTTCCTGGACGCTTGCGGGGCGTGTTTAGTAAACTGAAGGGCAGGTTTTTGTATCAGAAAAATGGGCTTAATTAAAAAATCTGCCCCCATTTTAGCAGCACTGCCCATCATTTATTAATCCGGCCCCATCATGTAAAAATCCGCCCCTCACCAACATGAACGTGCCTCGGCAGTGCGCGGTGTTCTATCGAGAAGTGGCCGCTATTGTGCGCAGGCGCTGTCTCGCCGACACAACAGCTGATCGTAAACTCAGCTGTTGTGATGCCCATGCGCAGTTTGAGCCGGGCACTTCTCGATAGCGGGCACTTCTCGATAGAACACCGGACTAATCAACATAACAAACAGCCTAACCGCTGACTTTATACAATACAATAAAACCTTGGTTTGAGAGCGTTTTGCAAGACAAGCACAATTTAATAAATTTTGACTTGATATACAAGCGATGTCTTGATATCAAGTAGCATCATGTCACAACTGAGTATGAAAGAGAAGAGAGGCGCTTCTAAGTGTAGCGATACAGTTACATTTAATGAAGGTACAACATTTAGCAACTCACATGGTTGATGATTAAAACAGGCACATCTAAGTATGCAGTCATCTGGGGTAAAGCTGTCCACATAGACTGTCCCCCGCACCACCATCGAGGTCATCCCCTCCATGTTGTGCTCTCAACGAATTATGCTCACACTCCAAGGTTTTACTGTATATACAAAATGGGCAACATAGAAAAGCTGGGGAAAACTGGAGGTGCAAGGAGCAGATGGGAAGGGCGAACCAAAACTAGAATTAGGAACAATGAGTAGTAGGCACAAGGCAAAAGGGTCCAGGGCAGAAGCAGGATTAGGATCAGGATCAATGAAAAACAGAATCTGGCAGCAGCAAAACCCTGAAGCGAAAAGCACTAGTAGGGAAGGACCTAAATACCCTCCCAGCAGCCAACATCAGGTGGAAACTGATTGCTGGGAGACACCCGCTGGTGGACACAGGAACTACAACATTCCACTCTGAGAAGCACAGTGCCACCAGCAGGTGACCCAGGTCCTGACATGCAATGTAACAATTCTGGAGAATTAGCAAATCCAGTTTACCATTGGTTACATTGGGAGGGTTTCATTTGGTTACAATCTCCATCCTCCTATGGCTAAATGCTCCCGCTGCACTGATTTCATCCCTCTGACCTATTTACAGAGTGGACCCAACTAATACAATTAGTAAGCTGGTAATGCTCCAGCAAACACTGTAACCGTGCAGCTCAGCAAACCCACTCCTTCTAATTTGAGTTTTGTATTCTTTACCTATTGACCGAATAAGCAAAACATTCACTGTGCCTCTGGATGTATCTGCTGACTTTTTTTTTTTTTTTTTACTGTCATGCTAAGCAGATCCTCCCTGTGTCTCCTGAAATTATTTTCATGACAATTTTCAGATTATATTGAAGTGTTCTTTTAAAGGTCATTACAAAAAAATGAACTCTTTGCTGCAGTTTCATATTTCAGCCAGCAGATGACAGTGTTTCAACTTCGGCACCTGGAGTGATTTCTACATAAGCCACTCTAGAGGTGAAGTTGGGAACTGCATGTTAGAAGATGAGAGGGAGCAAAATCAAGAGGATGATATTTTCTAAAATTATCGAATCAACACAAAAAACATAAATCTGGTGAGGCCCATGTCACACAGTGAGTTTGTAGCTGCAATGTGTTCAGCTATCACTCCCCTTTATGCCCCATACACACGATCGTTTTTCATGCCATTTTTTAAACCGACGTTTTTCTTACATTGGTGATCAGTGGGAAAAATGTTCCTTACATTGGTGATCAGTGGGAAGAATGTTCCTTACATTGGTGATCAGTAAGAAGAATGTTCCTTACATTGGTGATCAGTGAGAAGAATGTTCCTTACATTGGTGATCAGTGGGAAGAATGTTCCTTACATAGGTGATCAGTGAGAAGAATGTCCCTTACATTGGTGATCAGTGGGAAGAATGTTCCTTACATTGGTGATCAGTGGGAAGAATGTTCCTTACATTGGTGATCAGTGAGAAGAATGTTCCTTACATTGGTGATCAGTGAGAAGAATGTCCCTTACATTGGTGATCAGTGAGAAGAATGTTCCTTACATTGGTGATCAGTGGGAAGAATGTTCCTTACATTGGTGATCAGTGGGAAGAATGTCCCTTACATTGGTGATCAGTGAGAAGAATGTCCCTTACATTGGTGATCAGTGGGAAGAATGTTCCTTACATTGGTGATCAGTGGGAAGAATGTTCCTTACATTGGTGGTCAGTGGGAAGAATGTTCCTTACATTGGTGATCAGTGAGAAGAATGTTCCTTACATTGGTGGTCAGTGGGAAGAATGTTCCTTACATTGGTGATCAGTGAGAAGAATGTTCCTTACATTGGTGATCAGTGAGAAGAATGTCCCTTACATTGGTGATCAGTGAGAAGAATGTTCCTTACATTGGTGATCAGTGGGAAGAATGTCCCTTACATTGGTGATCAGTGAGAAGAATGTTCCTTACATTGGTGATCAGTGAGAAGAATGTTCCTTACATTGGTGATCAGTGAGAAGAATGTTCCTTACATTGGTGATCAGTGAGAAGAATGTCCCTTACATTGGTGATCAGTGAGAAGAATGTTCCTTACATTGGTGATCAGTGAGAAGAATGTCCCTTACATTGGTGATCAGTGAGAAGAATGTTCCTTACATTGGTGATCAGTGAGAAGAATGTTCCTTACATTAGTGATCAGTGGGAAGAATGTTCCTTACATTGGTGATCAGTTGGAAGAATGTTTCTTACATTGGTGATCAGTGAGAAGAATGTCCCTTACATTGGTGATCAGTGAGAAGAATGTTCCTTACATTGGTGATCAGTGGGAAGAATGTTCCTTACATTGGTGATCAGTGGGAAGAATGTTCCTTACATTGGTGATCAGTTGGAAGAATGTTTCTTACATTGGTGATCAGTGAGAAGAATGTCCCTTACATTGGTGATCAGTGAGAAGAATGTTCCTTACATTGGTGATCAGTGAGAAGAATGTTCCTTACATTGGTGATCAGTGGGAAGAATGTTCCTTACATTGGTGATCAGTGAGAAGAATATTCCTTACATTGGTGATCAGTGGGAAGAATGTTCCTTACATTGGTGATCAGTGGGAAGAATGTTCCTTACATTGGTGATCAGTGGGAAGAATGTCCCCCTTACATTGGTGATCAGTGAGAAGAATGTTCCTTACATTGGTGATCAGTGGGAAGAATGTTCCTTACATTGGTGATCAGTGAGAAGAATGTTCCTTACATTGGTGATCAGTGAGAAGAATATTCCTTACATTGGTGATCAGTGGGAAGAATGTTCCTTATGTAGCGCTACCCCCAGTTAAGAGAGCCGCTGGTTTGTTTTTTTGGGCCCTGTATACAGCACCGCCAACCCCCGGCAATCTGACTCGACCCACTCTGGCACAGTTAGTCTAGGGTTAACTTCTTATCACTCTCTGGTGTATAATACTCAACAGTTTCTAAATAGGCAGACAACACTCTGAAGCAAGAGTATAAATAAGTAATAGCTTTACTGTAAAATGGTGGCATAAAACATGGCATGTAACACATACATGGGCCTGCAGAGCCCTGCATTAATCAGCGTATCAGAAGCAGCACTATAATATGGCGCCGCACAGTATCCACCACGCGGAGCTATTATGGTGTGCGCGCCCTATGGCAAAGTAACACAACTTTATAACTTCCCCCACCTATGTCAGGCCTGACAGTGTATGAAATAGTCCCCTTTCCTTAAGTAAGTAAGGTTTTCTTCACCGGCCGGCTTTCGTTGGTGCACTTGGAGAAATAACCAAATTGTAATCCAAAGGGTGGTAACTTGTAGCAACAGTATGCAAACGGGGAGGGGTAGGCACTTCAACTCTGTCCCAACTACCGGACCCCCCAAGGAAACACAGGTGAGCGAACAGTGGGCCTAGGCAGTCTACAGGCCTGAATACAGCTCAGTCTATGGATATGGGCAGGTGCCCGCTCACCGCTCCAGGCGCGATCCCAGCCTGGGTCTTTCACCGCATGTGTCTGTCGCACACGGCGTCTGCAACCGATCGGGTCCCCGATCCAACTGGAGTCCTACACCGACGATCCAGGATCCACCCAGGCTCCGCAGGATGGTGGAAGGCTCTTCAGACTTCAGGTAAGGCCTAAGGCTTCAGGCCTTACCCCGCAGGAGATCCGCGCAGGATGACTAGTTGCTTGAAGCGCGGCGTCCAAAGAGAGCGAGCTCCGCCTCGCCTCTCGCTTAAATAGGCCCTCCCATGAGTCTTTGCGGCGGAACTTCCACCCTGGGGCTGAATGGGGTTCTGGGTAACGTAGTCCTGGGGCCTTAAGAGAGAGACCCCGCTACACACTCCCCCCACTTGAACTCTTTGGTCCCCAAAGATAACATAACTTAAATTACAGCTCTGACCACATCTACCAATTCTTCATATGATGTCGGCAGAGGAAATTCCCACCAAAAACAAGGCAGTGAACTCCCCTGCCCACAGGACACATTAACATCAGCATCCTGCCTAACTGTGCCAGAGAGTGAGCTGGGGTTGCCTCCCACCAAATGAACAGTGGGAGGATCATGGTCTTCCATACTCCTTCTGGCAGTAACAACAGTGTCTTCCGCACTTTCACCCATCTGTGGATTGGTTAATCTCCTGGGAGGTTTTATTGCCCTCCGCTTCCTCTGTCTTCTTGGGCTTTCTGTTGGAGCAGACTCTTCTTCTGATTCTAACTCAGGATTTCCCCCTTCCTCGGGAACATCCGGCTCCGGAGCAGGAAGATACATGGCTTCTCTTGGATCTTCCTCTACAGATGGTTCGCTGGCAATTTCCCAAGCATCCAACCAAGGACAGGAAGGGATAAACTCTGTTGCTTCTGCATTCAGTATGGAGCTCCGTAAGGATGATGGGCACCCGGTTGACTCCTTCACCGGGGCCCGCTGAAGTTTTCCGGCGGCTTGCGGTTGTTCATCTTCCTCTTTTTGGGACTGGAACACACTCTGGCCGCGTGACCAACTCCTCCACAGTTGAAACAGATCATATCCCCCCTATCTTCCAGGGATGCGGGTGCTGAAGTATTTGGAAACAACTCCTTCCTTGGGCTGTTCCTCTCAGGCGCCCTTGACTCCTTTTCCATCAGGGAGGTCAACATCCCCAGCACTTGGGACATCTGTGACTTTAAGGTATCCACCTCTGCGTCTCTTTCTAAGGTCGTGGTGGCCCTGACCATCACTGGAGGGGGCTGCACCAGCTTAACTGGTTGGCTCCTTTTCTTCTCCTCCAGTATAGCTTCTTCTTCTCTGACTATTCGGATCAAGTCAGGGTACTCCAGGCTCTTCCCGTCCTGTCTTGTACGTAGCGCCAGTGTGATGGGATCCAGGGGTTGAGATCCTCTCATGACCTGCTGGACCCGGGCCTCATCCACCTTCTTCAGGTCAATCCCCTTCTTAAGGATCATCTTGTGCAGTATTTTATCTAGGCGCATCATAAGCTCTGATAGCTTCTCCCCTGCCTTCTGGTAGCAGTGCTCTAGTTGGTAGGTAAGCTCAGTGATCTTTTTTGTTCCTCCAAACACATTCTGCAGAATGTCCAGATAGTCCTGCGCAACACAGTCTTTCTTACTCATCTTGAGGTTGCGTACGGCCTCTAAGGCAGGCCCCTTTAAGCTCTCAGCAATCCTCTGCTTCTTTCTGTGGTCTGGGACTTCCCACTCCTCTAAGGCTTGAGTAGCGCCGTCTAACCATTCCTCAAACCCCTCTTCACCTGAGGGTACAGGCTTCCTTCCTGAAAACATCCTGAGTTTCCGGTATCTCGACATTTGGTAATCTGCAGGATCTTTCTTGCATTGTGCTATGATTTCCCCTATAACCGCGCATAATTCTGTGCTGAGAGCGCCCTGTGGCGATCCAGGATTCATCTCTTTCTTGACATCTTTTAAGTCGGGTGGAGCGCGTATTAACTTAAAGATTTGTTTATCCGCCGTTTCTATGCTCAGCTTCTTGAAGTCTTCTGGGATTCCATCTTTCCATTTTAACAGTACATATGTCGAGGGAGGTTCTGTTCTGACATCCACTATGTATGCTTTTTGTTGCGGGGACAGTGACATCACTAACTGTTTCACTGCATCATCTTGCCAGGTCCCTGCAAGTTCTACGATCACTACTTCATGTGGAACTGTTTTTACTACTGCGCACTACTTTCCTACTTCTAGTTGGTCCATGCTGGTGTCTCTTGGCTGCTATTTGTTGCAACAGGATCCCGGACTCGAGAGCCCCCACGTGTAGCGCTACCCCCAGTTAAGAGAGCCGCTGGTTTGTTTTCTCGGGCCCTGTATACAGCACCGCCAACCCCCGGCAATCTGACTCGACCCACTCTGGCACAGTTAGTCTAGGGTTAACTTCTTATCACTCTCTGGTGTATAATACTCAACAGTTTCTAAATAGGCAGACAACACTCTGAAGCAAGAGTATAAATAAGTAATAGCTTTACTGTAAAATGGTGGCATAAAACATGGCATGTAACACATACATGGGCCTGCAGAGCCCTGCATTAACCAACGTATCAGAAGCAGCACTATAATATGGCGCCGCGCAGTATCCACCACGCGGAGCTATTATGGCGTGCGCGCCCTATGGAAAAGTAACACAACTTTATAACTTTCCCCACCTATGTCAGGCCTGACAGTGTATGAAATAGTCCCCTTTCCTTAAGGAAGTAAGGTTTTCTTCACCGGCCAGCTTTCGTTGGTGCACTTGGAGAAATAACCAAATTGTAATCCAAAGGGTGGTAACTTGTTGCAACAGTATGCAAACGGGGAGGGGTAGGCACTTCAACTCTGTCCCAACTACCGGACCCCCCAAGGAAACACAGGTGAGCGAACAGTGGGCCTAGGCAGTCTACAGGCCTGAATACAGCTCAGTCTATGGATATGGGCAGGTGCCCGCTCACCGCTCCAGGCGCGATCCCAGCCTGGGTCTTCCACCGCGTGTGTCTGTCGCACACGGCGTCTGCAACCGATCGGGTCCCCGATCCAACTGGAGTCCTACACCGACGATCCAGGATCCACCCAGGCTCCGCAGGATGGTGGAAGGCAAGGCCTAAGGCTTCAGGCCTTACCCCGCAGGAGATCCGCGCAGGATGACTGGTTGCTTGAAGCGCGGCGTCCAAAAAGAGCGAGCTCCGCCTCGCCTCTCGCTTAAATAGGCCCTGCCATGAGTCTTTGCGGCGGAACTTCCGCCCTGGGGCTGAATGGGGTTCTGGGTAACGTAGTCCTGGGGCCTTAAGAGAGAGACCCCGCTACACTTACATTGGTGATCAGTGGGAAGAATGTCCCTTACATTGGTGATCAGTGGGAAGAATGTCCCTTACATTGATGATCAGTGAGAAGAATGTTCCTTACATTGGTGATCAGTGAGAAGAATGTCCCTTACATTGGTGATCAGTGAGAAGAATGTTCCTTACATTGGTGATCAGTGAGAAGAATGTCCCTTACATTGGTGATCAGTGAGAAGAATGTTCCTTACATTGGTGATCAGTGAGAAGAATGTTCCTTACATTGGTGATCAGTGAGAAGAATGTTCCTTACATTGATGATCAGTGAGAAGAATGTCCCTTACATTGGTGATCAGTGGGAAGAATGTCCCTTACATTGGTGATCAGTGGGAAGAATGTTCCTTACATTGGTGATCAGTGGGAAGAATGTCCCTTACATTGGTGATCAGTGAGAAGAATGTTCCTTACATTGGTGATCAGTGAGAAGAATGTCCCTTACATTGGTGATCAGTGAGAAGAATGTTCCTTACATTGGTGATCAGTGAGAAGAATGTTCCTTACATTGGTGATCAGTGAGAAGAATGTTCCTTACATTGGTGATCAGTGAGAAGAATGTTCCTTACATTGATGATCAGTGAGAAGAATGTCCCTTACATTGGTGATCAGTGGGAAGAATGTCCCTTACATTGGTGATCAGTGGGAAGAATGTCCCTTACATTGGTGATCAGTGGGAAGAATGTCCCTTACATTGGTGATCAGTGAGAAGAATGCTCCTTACATTGGTGATCAGTGGGAAGAATGTTCCTTACATTGGTGATCAGTGGGAAGAATGTTCCTTACATTGGTGGTCAGTGGGAAGAATGTTCCTTACATTGGTGATCAGTAGGGATGAGCTTCGTGTTCGAGTCGAACATACGTTCGACTCGAACATTGGCTGTTCGATCGTTCGACGAAGATCGAACGATTTGGGCCGTTCGCGCCAAATTCGAGTGACGCGAACGGCCCACAATGCACTACGCCATCGCAGTGTCATCCAGGCGCTGTGATTGGCCAAGCATGCACTGTGACCCCGCATGCTTGGCCAATCACAGCGCCGGCAGCGAGGAGAGCAATGATTGGCCACAGGCAGGATGCCTGTGGCCAATTATTGCTGAGGGTGTTTAGTACACGCCCCACACTATAAAAGGCCGCCAGCACGGCGGCCTAGTGTAGTGTGTTCCGGAGCAGGGATAGAGTAGCATAGGCAGGGACAGTGACTGTTATTTCTTTCTTGCTTAACCTGGATTCCTTTAGTTTAGGGAAAGAGAAGGATAGGTAGGGAGAGTGTCAGTGTGTTTTGTGCTTCTGCTATAGTGTGCTTAAAAAAAACATTTATTCTAGGGACAGAAAACTCTAGGTAGGGACAGTGTCAGTTTCTTTCACTCTGCAAGTCCTTGTTTCCAGGGACCTGTAAGGACAGTGAGTTAATTGTCCTTGTGCTATATTGTGCTTAAAAAAAACATTTATTCTAGGGACAGAAAACTCTAGGTAGGGACAGTGTCAGTTTCTTTCACTCTGCAAGTCCTTGTTTCCAGGGACCTGTAAGGACAGTGAGTTAATTGTCCTTGTGCTATATTGTGATTAAAAAAAACATTTATTCTAGGGACAGAAAACTCTAGGTAGGGACAGTGTCAGTTTCTTTCACTCTGCAAGTCCTTGTTTCCAGGGACCTGTAAGGACAGTGAGTTAATTTTCCTTGTGCTATATTGTGATTAAAAAAAACATTTATTCTAGGGACAGAAAACTCTAGGTAGGGACAGTGTCAGTTTCTTTCACTCTGCAAGTCCTTGTTTCCAGGGACCTGTAAGGACAGTGAGTTAATTGTCCTTGTGCTATATTGTGCTTAAAAAAAACATTTATTCTAGGGACAGAAAACTCTAGGTAGGGACAGTGTCAGTTTCTTTCACTCTGCAAGTCCTTGTTTCCAGGGACCTGTAAGGACAGTGAGTTAATTGTCCTTGTGCTATATTGTGATTAAAAAAAACATTTATTCTAGGGACAGAAAACTCTAGGTAGGGACAGTGTCAGTTTCTTTCACTCTGCAAGTCCTTGTTTCCAGGGACCTGTAAGGACAGTGAGTTAATTTTCCTTGTGCTATATTGTGATTAAAAAAAACATTTATTCTAGGGACAGAAAACTCTAGGTAGGGACAGTGTCAGTTTCTTTCACTCTGCAAGTCCTTGTTTCCAGGGACCTGTAAGGACAGTGAGTTAATTGTCCTTGTGCTATATTGTGCTTAAAAAAAACATTTATTCTAGGGACAGAAAACTCTAGGTAGGGACAGTGTCAGTTTCTTTCACTCTGCAAGTCCTTGTTTCCAGGGACCTGTAAGGACAGTGAGTTAATTGTCCTTGTGCTATATTGTGATTAAAAAAAACATTTATTCTAGGGACAGAAAACTCTAGGTAGGGACAGTGTCAGTTTCTTTCACTCTGCAAGTCCTTGTTTCCAGGGACCTGTAAGGACAGTGAGTTAATTTTCCTTGTGCTATATTGTGATTAAAAAAAACATTTATTCTAGGGACAGAAAACTCTAGGTAGGGACAGTGTCAGTTTCTTTCACTCTGCAAGTCCTTGTTTCCAGGGACCTGTAAGGACAGTGAGTTAATTTTCCTTGTGCTATATTGTGATTAAAAAAAACATTTTTTCTAGGGACAGAAAACTGTAGGTAGGGAGAGTGTTTTTTTTCTTTCACTCTGCAAGTCCTTGTTTCCAGGGACCTGTAAGGACAGTGAGTTAATTGTCCTTGTGCTATATTGTGCTTAAAAAAAACATTTATTCTAGGGACAGAAAACTCTAGGTAGGGACAGTGTCAGTTTCTTTCACTCTGCAAGTCCTTGTTTCCAGGGACCTGTAAGGACAGTGAGTTAATTTTCCTTGTGCTATATTGTGATTAAAAAAAACATTTATTCTAGGGACAGAAAACTCTAGGTAGGGACAGTGTCAGTTTCTTTCACTCTGCAAGTCCTTGTTTCCAGGGACCTGTAAGGACAGTGAGTTAATTTTCCTTGTGCTATATTGTGATTAAAAAAAACATTTTTTCTAGGGACAGAAAACTGTAGGTAGGGAGAGTGTTTTTTTTCTTTCACTCTGCAAGTCCTTGTTTCCAGGGACCTGTAAGGACAGTGAGTTAATTTTCCTTGTGCTATATTGTGATTAAAAAAAACATTTTTTCTAGGGACAGAAAACTGTAGGTAGGGAGAGTGTTTTTTTTCTTTCACTCTGCAAGTCCTTGTTTCCAGGGACCTGTAAGGACAGTGAGTTAATTGTCCTTGTGCTATATTGTGCTTAAAAAAAACATTTATTCTAGGGACAGAAAACTCTAGGTAGGGACAGTGTCAGTTTCTTTCACTCTGCAAGTCCTTGTTTCCAGGGACCTGGAGAGACATTGAGTGAATTGTCCTTGTGCTATATTGTGATTAAAAAAAACATTTATTCTAGGGACAGAAAACTCTAGGTAGGGACAGTGTCAGTTTCTTTCACTCTGCAAGTCCTTGTTTCCAGGGACCTGTAAGGACAGTGAGTTAATTTTCCTTGTGCTATATTGTGATTAAAAAAAACATTTTTTCTAGGGACAGAAAACTGTAGGTAGGGAGAGTGTTTTTTTTCTTTCACTCTGCAAGTCCTTGTTTCCAGGGACCTGTAAGGACAGTGAGTTAATTGTCCTTGTGCTCTATTGTGATTAAAAAAAACATTTATTCTAGGGACAGAAAACTCTAGGTAGGGACAGTGTCAGTTTCTTTCACTCTGCAAGTCCTTGTTTCCAGGGACCTGTAAGGACAGTGAGTTAATTTTCCTTGTGCTATATTGTGATTAAAAAAAACATTTATTCTAGGGACAGAAAACTCTAGGTAGGGACAGTGTCAGTTTCTTTCACTCTGCAAGTCCTTGTTTCCAGGGACCTGTAAGGACAGTGAGTTAATTGTCCTTGTGCTATATTGTGCTTAAAAAAAACATTTATTCTAGGGACAGAAAACTCTAGGTAGGGACAGTGTCAGTTTCTTTCACTCTGCAAGTCCTTGTTTCCAGGGACCTGTAAGGACAGTGAGTTAATTTTCCTTGTGCTATATTGTGATTAAAAAAAACATTTATTCTAGGGACAGAAAACTCTAGGTAGGGACAGTGTCAGTTTCTTTCACTCTGCAAGTCCTTGTTTCCAGGGACCTGTAAGGACAGTGAGTTAATTTTCCTTGTGCTATATTGTGATTAAAAAAAACATTTTTTCTAGGGACAGAAAACTGTAGGTAGGGAGAGTGTTTTTTTTCTTTCACTCTGCAAGTCCTTGTTTCCAGGGACCTGTAAGGACAGTGAGTTAATTGTCCTTGTGCTATATTGTGCTTAAAAAAAACATTTATTCTAGGGACAGAAAACTCTAGGTAGGGACAGTGTCAGTTTCTTTCACTCTGCAAGTCCTTGTTTCCAGGGACCTGTAAGGACAGTGAGTTAATTTTCCTTGTGCTATATTGTGATTAAAAAAAACATTTATTCTAGGGACAGAAAACTCTAGGTAGGGACAGTGTCAGTTTCTTTCACTCTGCAAGTCCTTGTTTCCAGGGACCTGTAAGGACAGTGAGTTAATTTTCCTTGTGCTATATTGTGATTAAAAAAAACATTTTTTCTAGGGACAGAAAACTGTAGGTAGGGAGAGTGTTTTTTTTCTTTCACTCTGCAAGTCCTTGTTTCCAGGGACCTGTAAGGACAGTGAGTTAATTTTCCTTGTGCTATATTGTGATTAAAAAAAACATTTTTTCTAGGGACAGAAAACTGTAGGTAGGGAGAGTGTTTTTTTTCTTTCACTCTGCAAGTCCTTGTTTCCAGGGACCTGTAAGGACAGTGAGTTAATTGTCCTTGTGCTATATTGTGCTTAAAAAAAACATTTATTCTAGGGACAGAAAACTCTAGGTAGGGACAGTGTCAGTTTCTTTCACTCTGCAAGTCCTTGTTTCCAGGGACCTGGAGAGACATTGAGTGAATTGTCCTTGTGCTATATTGTGATTAAAAAAAACATTTATTCTAGGGACAGAAAACTCTAGGTAGGGACAGTGTCAGTTTCTTTCACTCTGCAAGTCCTTGTTTCCAGGGACCTGTAAGGACAGTGAGTTAATTTTCCTTGTGCTATATTGTGATTAAAAAAAACATTTTTTCTAGGGACAGAAAACTGTAGGTAGGGAGAGTGTTTTTTTTCTTTCACTCTGCAAGTCCTTGTTTCCAGGGACCTGTAAGGACAGTGAGTTAATTTTCCTTGTGCTATATTGTGATTAAAAAAAACATTTATTCTAGGGACAGAAAACTCTAGGTAGGGACAGTGTCAGTTTCTTTCACTCTGCAAGTCCTTGTTTCCAGGGACCTGTAAGGACAGTGAGTTAATTTTCCTTGTGCTATATTGTGATTAAAAAAAACATTTTTTCTAGGGACAGAAAACTGTAGGTAGGGAGAGTGTTTTTTTTCTTTCACTCTGCAAGTCCTTGTTTCCAGGGACCTGTAAGGACAGTGAGTTAATTGTCCTTGTGCTATATTGTGATTAAAAAAAACATTTTTTCTAGGGACAGAAAACTCTAGGTAGGGAGAGTTTTTTTTTTTTTTCACTCTGCAAGTCCTTGTTTCCAGGGACCTGTAAGGACAGTGAGTTAATTGTCCTTGTGCTATATTGTGCTTAAAAAAAACATTTATTCTAGGGACAGAAAACTCTAGGTAGGGACAGTGTCAGTTTCTTTCACTCTGCAAGTCCTTGTTTCCAGGGACCTGTAAGGACAGTGAGTTAATTTTCCTTGTGCTATATTGTGATTAAAAAAAACATTTTTTCTAGGGACAGAAAACTGTAGGTAGGGAGAGTGTTTTTTTTCTTTCACTCTGCAAGTCCTTGTTTCCAGGGACCTGTAAGGACAGTGAGTTAATTTTCCTTGTGCTATATTGTGATTAAAAAAAACATTTTTTCTAGGGACAGAAAACTGTAGGTAGGGAGAGTGTTTTTTTTCTTTCACTCTGCAAGTCCTTGTTTCCAGGGACCTGTAAGGACAGTGAGTTAATTGTCCTTGTGCTATATTGTGCTTAAAAAAAACATTTTTTCTAGGGACAGAAAACTCTAGGTAGGGAGAGTGTTTTTTTTTTTTCACTCTGCAAGTCCTTGTTTCCAGGGACCTGTAAGGACAGTGAGTTAATTGTCCTTGTGCTATATTGTGCTTAAAAAAAACATTTATTCTAGGGACAGAAAACTCTAGGTAGGGACAGTGTCAGTTTCTTTCACTCTGCAAGTCCTTGTTTCCAGGGACCTGTAAGGACAGTGAGTTAATTGTCCTTGTGCTATATTGTGCTTAAAAAAAACATTTATTCTAGGGACAGAAAACTCTAGGTAGGGACAGTGTCAGTTTCTTTCACTCTGCAAGTCCTTGTTTCCAGGGACCTGTAAGGACAGTGAGTTAATTGTCCTTGTGCTATATTGTGATTAAAAAAAACATTTATTCTAGGGACAGAAAACTCTAGGTAGGGACAGTGTCAGTTTCTTTCACTCTGCAAGTCCTTGTTTCCAGGGACCTGTAAGGACAGTGAGTTAATTTTCCTTGTGCTATATTGTGATTAAAAAAAACATTTATTCTAGGGACAGAAAACTCTAGGTAGGGACAGTGTCAGTTTCTTTCACTCTGCAAGTCCTTGTTTCCAGGGACCTGTAAGGACAGTGAGTTAATTGTCCTTGTGCTATATTGTGCTTAAAAAAAACATTTATTCTAGGGACAGAAAACTCTAGGTAGGGACAGTGTCAGTTTCTTTCACTCTGCAAGTCCTTGTTTCCAGGGACCTGTAAGGACAGTGAGTTAATTGTCCTTGTGCTATATTGTGATTAAAAAAAACATTTATTCTAGGGACAGAAAACTCTAGGTAGGGACAGTGTCAGTTTCTTTCACTCTGCAAGTCCTTGTTTCCAGGGACCTGTAAGGACAGTGAGTTAATTTTCCTTGTGCTATATTGTGATTAAAAAAAACATTTATTCTAGGGACAGAAAACTCTAGGTAGGGACAGTGTCAGTTTCTTTCACTCTGCAAGTCCTTGTTTCCAGGGACCTGTAAGGACAGTGAGTTAATTTTCCTTGTGCTATATTGTGATTAAAAAAAACATTTTTTCTAGGGACAGAAAACTGTAGGTAGGGAGAGTGTTTTTTTTCTTTCACTCTGCAAGTCCTTGTTTCCAGGGACCTGTAAGGACAGTGAGTTAATTGTCCTTGTGCTATATTGTGCTTAAAAAAAACATTTATTCTAGGGACAGAAAACTCTAGGTAGGGACAGTGTCAGTTTCTTTCACTCTGCAAGTCCTTGTTTCCAGGGACCTGTAAGGACAGTGAGTTAATTTTCCTTGTGCTATATTGTGATTAAAAAAAACATTTATTCTAGGGACAGAAAACTCTAGGTAGGGACAGTGTCAGTTTCTTTCACTCTGCAAGTCCTTGTTTCCAGGGACCTGTAAGGACAGTGAGTTAATTTTCCTTGTGCTATATTGTGATTAAAAAAAACATTTTTTCTAGGGACAGAAAACTGTAGGTAGGGAGAGTGTTTTTTTTCTTTCACTCTGCAAGTCCTTGTTTCCAGGGACCTGTAAGGACAGTGAGTTAATTTTCCTTGTGCTATATTGTGATTAAAAAAAACATTTTTTCTAGGGACAGAAAACTGTAGGTAGGGAGAGTGTTTTTTTTCTTTCACTCTGCAAGTCCTTGTTTCCAGGGACCTGTAAGGACAGTGAGTTAATTGTCCTTGTGCTATATTGTGCTTAAAAAAAACATTTATTCTAGGGACAGAAAACTCTAGGTAGGGACAGTGTCAGTTTCTTTCACTCTGCAAGTCCTTGTTTCCAGGGACCTGGAGAGACATTGAGTGAATTGTCCTTGTGCTATATTGTGATTAAAAAAAACATTTATTCTAGGGACAGAAAACTCTAGGTAGGGACAGTGTCAGTTTCTTTCACTCTGCAAGTCCTTGTTTCCAGGGACCTGTAAGGACAGTGAGTTAATTTTCCTTGTGCTATATTGTGATTAAAAAAAACATTTTTTCTAGGGACAGAAAACTGTAGGTAGGGAGAGTGTTTTTTTTCTTTCACTCTGCAAGTCCTTGTTTCCAGGGACCTGTAAGGACAGTGAGTTAATTGTCCTTGTGCTCTATTGTGATTAAAAAAAACATTTATTCTAGGGACAGAAAACTCTAGGTAGGGACAGTGTCAGTTTCTTTCACTCTGCAAGTCCTTGTTTCCAGGGACCTGTAAGGACAGTGAGTTAATTTTCCTTGTGCTATATTGTGATTAAAAAAAACATTTATTCTAGGGACAGAAAACTCTAGGTAGGGACAGTGTCAGTTTCTTTCACTCTGCAAGTCCTTGTTTCCAGGGACCTGTAAGGACAGTGAGTTAATTGTCCTTGTGCTATATTGTGCTTAAAAAAAACATTTATTCTAGGGACAGAAAACTCTAGGTAGGGACAGTGTCAGTTTCTTTCACTCTGCAAGTCCTTGTTTCCAGGGACCTGTAAGGACAGTGAGTTAATTTTCCTTGTGCTATATTGTGATTAAAAAAAACATTTATTCTAGGGACAGAAAACTCTAGGTAGGGACAGTGTCAGTTTCTTTCACTCTGCAAGTCCTTGTTTCCAGGGACCTGTAAGGACAGTGAGTTAATTTTCCTTGTGCTATATTGTGATTAAAAAAAACATTTTTTCTAGGGACAGAAAACTGTAGGTAGGGAGAGTGTTTTTTTTCTTTCACTCTGCAAGTCCTTGTTTCCAGGGACCTGTAAGGACAGTGAGTTAATTGTCCTTGTGCTATATTGTGCTTAAAAAAAACATTTATTCTAGGGACAGAAAACTCTAGGTAGGGACAGTGTCAGTTTCTTTCACTCTGCAAGTCCTTGTTTCCAGGGACCTGTAAGGACAGTGAGTTAATTTTCCTTGTGCTATATTGTGATTAAAAAAAACATTTATTCTAGGGACAGAAAACTCTAGGTAGGGACAGTGTCAGTTTCTTTCACTCTGCAAGTCCTTGTTTCCAGGGACCTGTAAGGACAGTGAGTTAATTTTCCTTGTGCTATATTGTGATTAAAAAAAACATTTTTTCTAGGGACAGAAAACTGTAGGTAGGGAGAGTGTTTTTTTTCTTTCACTCTGCAAGTCCTTGTTTCCAGGGACCTGTAAGGACAGTGAGTTAATTTTCCTTGTGCTATATTGTGATTAAAAAAAACATTTTTTCTAGGGACAGAAAACTGTAGGTAGGGAGAGTGTTTTTTTTCTTTCACTCTGCAAGTCCTTGTTTCCAGGGACCTGTAAGGACAGTGAGTTAATTGTCCTTGTGCTATATTGTGCTTAAAAAAAACATTTATTCTAGGGACAGAAAACTCTAGGTAGGGACAGTGTCAGTTTCTTTCACTCTGCAAGTCCTTGTTTCCAGGGACCTGGAGAGACATTGAGTGAATTGTCCTTGTGCTATATTGTGATTAAAAAAAACATTTATTCTAGGGACAGAAAACTCTAGGTAGGGACAGTGTCAGTTTCTTTCACTCTGCAAGTCCTTGTTTCCAGGGACCTGTAAGGACAGTGAGTTAATTTTCCTTGTGCTATATTGTGATTAAAAAAAACATTTTTTCTAGGGACAGAAAACTGTAGGTAGGGAGAGTGTTTTTTTTCTTTCACTCTGCAAGTCCTTGTTTCCAGGGACCTGTAAGGACAGTGAGTTAATTTTCCTTGTGCTATATTGTGATTAAAAAAAACATTTATTCTAGGGACAGAAAACTCTAGGTAGGGACAGTGTCAGTTTCTTTCACTCTGCAAGTCCTTGTTTCCAGGGACCTGTAAGGACAGTGAGTTAATTTTCCTTGTGCTATATTGTGATTAAAAAAAACATTTTTTCTAGGGACAGAAAACTGTAGGTAGGGAGAGTGTTTTTTTTCTTTCACTCTGCAAGTCCTTGTTTCCAGGGACCTGTAAGGACAGTGAGTTAATTGTCCTTGTGCTATATTGTGATTAAAAAAAACATTTTTTCTAGGGACAGAAAACTCTAGGTAGGGAGAGTTTTTTTTTTTTTTCACTCTGCAAGTCCTTGTTTCCAGGGACCTGTAAGGACAGTGAGTTAATTGTCCTTGTGCTATATTGTGCTTAAAAAAAACATTTATTCTAGGGACAGAAAACTCTAGGTAGGGACAGTGTCAGTTTCTTTCACTCTGCAAGTCCTTGTTTCCAGGGACCTGTAAGGACAGTGAGTTAATTTTCCTTGTGCTATATTGTGATTAAAAAAAACATTTTTTCTAGGGACAGAAAACTGTAGGTAGGGAGAGTGTTTTTTTTCTTTCACTCTGCAAGTCCTTGTTTCCAGGGACCTGTAAGGACAGTGAGTTAATTTTCCTTGTGCTATATTGTGATTAAAAAAAACATTTTTTCTAGGGACAGAAAACTGTAGGTAGGGAGAGTGTTTTTTTTCTTTCACTCTGCAAGTCCTTGTTTCCAGGGACCTGTAAGGACAGTGAGTTAATTGTCCTTGTGCTATATTGTGCTTAAAAAAAACATTTTTTCTAGGGACAGAAAACTCTAGGTAGGGAGAGTGTTTTTTTTTTTTCACTCTGCAAGTCCTTGTTTCCAGGGACCTGTAAGGACAGTGAGTTAATTGTCCTTGTGCTATATTGTGCTTAAAAAAAACATTTATTCTAGGGACAGAAAACTCTAGGTAGGGACAGTGTCAGTTTCTTTCACTCTGCAAGTCCTTGTTTCCAGGGACCTGTAAGGACAGTGAGTTAATTTTCCTTGTGCTATATTGTGCTTAAAAAAAACATTTATTCTAGGGACAGAAAACTCTAGGTAGGGACAGTGTCAGTTTCTTTCACTCTGCAAGTCCTTGTTTCCAGGGACCTGGAGAGACATTGAGTGAATTGTCCTTGTGCTATATTGTGATTAAAAAAAACATTTATTCTAGGGATAGAAAACTCTAGGTAGGGACAGTGTCAGTTTCTTTCACTGTGAAAGTCCTTGTTTCAAGGGACAGAGAAGGACACCTGAAGGTAGCCCTTATTGCTTTTTTCCCATCTCCCTGCAGGCCATCTATTAGAATGTCTGGAAGGCAAACAAGGAGAGGCAGACAGTCAGGAGGCAATAAAAGAGGGCAAGCAGGCTCTGTGTCTGGGGGCAACAGTGCTGGTCGTGGACGCGGTGCATTGTCATCAGCACATGGCCATGGGACACGCTTGTCCTTCTTTTCGGCAGCTGGACATGTTGAGCCACATCATGCCGAAGACTTGGTAGAGTGGATGACCAAGCCCTCCTCCTCCTCCTCATCCTCTCTCACCCAGGCTCAGGGTACTGGAAAAGCAGCTGCCAAAGCGTCGTCTTCCCTGGTATCAATGTCAGACAAATCATCAGTCACTCCTTCCCTAGACCCACCATGTCCTCCTCCTGAGGAGTCCCCCGAACTGTTTCAGCACAGTGTTGGGTACATGCTCCAGGAGGATGCCCAGCGTTTCGAAGGGTCTGATGATGAAACCCAGCTAGAGGAAGGCAGTAGCGTGAGAGCAGACAGAGGGGATGCTCAAGAAGGACACCAATCTGGCAGTCATGTTCCAGCAGCTGCAGCATACTGCCAGATTGGCTCCAGTGATGAGGAGGGAGGGGATGATGAGGTCAATGACTCCACGTGGGTGCCTAATAGGAGAGAGGAGGAGGAGGAGGATGAGGAGGAGGCACATCTCCAACGAGGCAGGATGCCCTTTGGTGGCCAGCGTAAGGGCAGTACACCGACGGAATCACACCGCAGAGCTCCGCCTGTGCAGGGCGCTGCCTCTGCCCGTCATTCAAAAAGTTCTTTGGTGTGGGCCTTTTTTGAGGCTAGTGCATCAGATCGCACAGCTGCTGTTTGCAACATATGTCTCAAGCGTATATCGCGTGGCCAAAACATCAGCCGCTTGGGTACCACATGCCTGACCAGACATATGTTGACCTGCCATGCAGCTCGTTGGCAAGCCTACCTCAAAGACCCACACCAAAGAACAAAGCGGACCTCTCCTTGCACCGCATCAGCTGGGATCTCCAACCCCACTATAACTTCAGTCCTCTCTGAAACATGCACTGAGAGGAATGAAGGTGTAGAATTAGGTGTGTCACAGCCAAGTACTTGCGCCCACTCTGCTAGCAGTACACCGACGTCCGATTCTAGCAGGCAAATTTCCCTGCCCCAGCTGCTGGACCGTCGAAAGAAGTTCACTCCCAGCCATCCACATGCCCAGCGGTTGAATGCTAGCTTGGCTAAATTGCTAGCGCTTCAACTGCTGCCTTTTCAGTTGGTAGACTCGGCCCCCTTCCGTGAGTTTGTGCAATGTGCGGTTCCTCAGTGGCAGGTTCCCAAACGCCACTTTTTCTCACGGAAGGCTATTCCGGCTCTCTACCGGCATGTGGAAGGCAATGTCTTGGCCTCGCTGGACAGGGCGGTCAGCGGTAAGGTGCATATTACCGCTGACTCATGGTCCAGCAGGCATGGACAGGGACGTTACCTTTCTTTCACGGCCCATTGGGTCACTCTTTTGGCAGCTGGGAAGGATTCAGGACAAGGTGCAGTAGTGTTGGAGGTTGTCCCACCGCCACGCCTCCAAAATGCTACTACTGGTTGTGACACACCTCTCTCCTCCACCCCCTCCTCTTCTTCTTCCTCCATGGCCTCTTCCTGTGGTTTGTCCTATGAACCAGCGGTGCTCCGTAGCCGTTCACGGGGCTACGCAAGTATGCAGGCAAAAAGATGCCATGCCGTGCTTGCGCTGGTGTGTTTGGGGGACAGAAGCCACACTGGGGCAGAGGTCCTGTCTGCTCTGCAGGGCCAGGCCGAGAGGTGGTTGACGCCACGCCAGCTTAAGCCAGGAATGGTGGTTTGCGACAATGGCACCAACCTCCTCTCCGCCCTCCGACAGGGACAACTGACCCATGTGCCCTGTGTGGCTCACGTCCTTAACCTGGTGGTGCAGCGGTTCTTGGGCAGGTACCCGGGCTTACAGGATGTCCTGAGGCAGGCCAGGAAAGTCTGTGTGCATTTCCGCAGATCTTATAATGCCAGTGCTCGCCTGGCTGAGCTGCAAAAGGAGTTGAACCTGCCCAAGAACCGCCTTATATGTGACATGCCCACCAGGTGGAACTCAACGTTGGCCATGCTGCAGCGGCTGCACACGCAGCAGAGGGCCATCAATGAGTACCTGTGCGACTACGGCACCAGGACAGGGTCAGGGGAGCTTGGTTTTTTTTCTCCACGCCAGTGGGGCATGATCAGGGATGCATGCACTGTCCTGGCACCATTTGAGGAGGCCACGAGGATGGTGAGCAGTGACAGTGCATGCATCAGTGACACTGTACCTCTTGTCCACCTGTTGGAGCACACGCTGCGTGGAATAATGGACAGGGCACTTGAGGCAGAACAGAGGCAGGAAGAGGAGGACTTCCTTGCCTCTCAAGGCCCCCTTTACCCAGACAGTGTTCCTTCTGTCCCACCCATCGCACAGGAAGAGGAGGAGGAGGAGGAGGAGGAGGAGGAGGAGGATTGTGTCAGCATGGAGGTGGAGGCTGGCACTCAGCATCATCAGCAGCAGTCTTTTAGGGATGATTTACAGTCCCAAGAAACCAGTGGACTTGTACGTGGCTGGGAGGAGGTGGCTGCGGATCATGTCGTCCTTAGTGACCCAGAGGACTCCGGAGCGAATGCCTCAGCAAACCTACGCTGCATGGCCTCCCTGATCCTGCAAAGTCTGCGGAAGGATCCTCGTATTCTTCGGATCAAGGAGAGGGACCATTACTGGCTGGCCACTCTCCTTGATCCACGGTACAAGGGTAAGGTTGCGGACCTTATGTTACCGTCGCAGAGGGAGCAGAGGATGAGACAACTCCGGGAGGCCTTGCAGAAAGGTCTGTGCAACGCGTTCCCAGAGACTGGGAGGTTGCAAACTCCTGGTCCTGGACAACGAGTTGCTGAGGCTTCGGCCAGTCAAAGAAGGAGCGGTGGGGAAGGTGGCCGTCTGACCGATGCGTTCAGACAATTCTTTAGTCCGCAGCCCCAAAGTATGATCGGTTCCAGCAACCATCGCCAGCGTCTGATAAACATGGTGCAGGAATATCTAGGGGCAAGGTCAGACTTGGACACCTTCCCCACCGAAAATCCTCTGGCTTACTGGGTCTTGAGGATGGATCACTGGCCAGAGCTTGCACAGTATGCAATTGAGCTACTGGCCTGTCCTGCATCCAGCGTTCTTTCGGAACGCACATTCAGTGCTGCTGGAGGATTTGTCACGGATCACAGGGTGCGCCTGTCCACCGACTCGGTTGATCGACTGACTTTCATCAAGATGAACCAGTCTTGGATCACCACCAGCTACCACACACCTGATGCTGATATAACAGACTAATTGATTTTAAAATGTCACATCCCTTCAAGACTGATGCTGATGCTGAGTGCCTGTGCTGTTATGTTGACTGCCTATCCTCCTCCTCCGAGTCCTCAATGATACGATTGATGATGATAGCTTGGAAGATCATTTTTGTTTATGGGTGCCGCCACCAGTGCCTAACGCCCAATTTTTCAGCCCCTGTTTAACAGTGGCGTGTAATTACAATTTTTGAAGCAATACTTTGCAACAGGGCTCATTGCTGTGCTCCAAGTACAGTATCTGTGAGGAGTTGCAGTGTTGTGCCACCAGTGCCTAAGGCCCAATTTTTCAGCCCCTGTTTAACAGGGGCGTGTCATTACAATTTTTGAAGCAATACTTTGCAACAGGGCTCATTGCTGTGCTCCAAGTACAGTATCTGTGAAGGGTTGCAGTGTTGTGCCACCAGTGCCTAAGGCCCAATTTTTCAGCCCCTGTTCAACAGGGGCATGTAATTACAATTCTTGATCTAATAATTCACAGCAGGGCCCATTGCTGCACCCACCAAGAGTAACTGTCAGGGCTTACAGTGTTGTGGCACCAGCACCACCATCAAAGGCCCAATTTTTACTACCACTGTTCAACAATTATATGTAATTAAAATTCCTGATATAATAGTTGACAGCAGGGCGTTCCAGCACCAACCAAGAGTAACTGTGAGTGCTTACAGTGTTGTGCCAACACCAACAACTAAGGGGCCTATTTCTGCAGAGTATATACGGCAGGTCCCTACTTTCAAACATCCAACTTACAAACGACTCCTACTTGCAAACGCAAGAAGACAACAGGAAGTGAGAGGAAATCTACCACTAGGAAGGAAAATTCTCTCCTGTAAGAATAAATATGGGAGAAAGGTGTCTCCTCTGTACTGATGCTTTATCAGCAATCCTTGTTTCAAGAAAAACACCACATTTCAAAAACAGTTGTCATTAGGACGGAAAGTGAGGTGAAATGTTCTGAACAGGGGCACAGACAGCAAAACAAATGTTACAGGGGTGATAACCCTTACCTATGTTTTCCAAAAAGTTTAAAAATAGATTTTTGGTCTGGAGCTACACTTCAACAATGTACCTGTTCAAAATTACAAACAGATTCTACATAAGAACAAACCTACAGTCCCTGTCTTGTATGCACCGCCTGTATACGGCTGTTCAGAGTATATAGGGCCTTTTTTATTTTATGTGCGGGGTTCCCCTTAATATCCATACAAGACCCAAAGGGGCTGGTAATGGGCTGGGGTAGGGGGGGGGGTCATGGGGTAGCTATGCCATTTTTCTTAAAGATTTTCATCCATATTACCGGGACCAGACATTACATTAAAGCCGCAAGCAGTTTTAAATGGCTTTTTTTTCCTTTAGAAGTGTCATTTTGTGCAGGGACAGTTCTAAACACGGGAAACACGTGGCACTTCACAGGCATACTTTAGACACCCCCCAGGTACGATATTTAAAGGAATATTTGACTTTTTTTTTTTCACTTTATGCATCATTAAAATGACTGCTCCCGGAAAACGACCGTTTTTAAAACTTATTTTTGCATTGATACATGTCCCCTGGTGCAGAACCCGGGTTCCCAAACCCTTTTTAGGACAATAACATGCATAATAGTTGTTATAATTAGCACTTTAGAATTCGAACGTTCGCATCCATTGTATTTAATAGGGTTCTAATGT
Organism: Rana muscosa; assembly: GCA_029206835.1. Lineage (NCBI taxonomy): Eukaryota > Metazoa > Chordata > Amphibia > Anura > Ranidae > Rana > Rana muscosa. Next base: position 490,552,485 of record CM055127.1, on the reverse strand, counting down.
TCGTTCGAACTTTCGGTCCGTTCGCGGGTTCTGGTGCGAACCGAACCCGGGGGTGTTCGGCTCATCACTAGTGATCAGTGAGAAGAATGTCCCTTACATTGGTGATCAGTGGGAAGAATGTTCCTTACATTGGTGATCAGTGAGAAGAATGTCCCTTACATTGGTGATCAGTGGGAAGAATGTCCCTTACATTGGTGATCAGTGGGAAGAATGTCCCTTACATTGGTGATCAGTGGGAAGAATGTCCCTTACATTGGTGATCAGTGAGAAGAATGCTCCTTACATTGGTGATCAGTGAGAAGAATGTCCCTTACATTGGTGATCAGTGGGAAGAATGTTCCTTACATTGGTGATCAGTGGGAAGAATGTTCCTTACATTGGTGATCAGTGAGAAGAATGTTCCTTACATTGGTGATCAGTGAGAAGAATGTCCCTTACATTGGTGATCAGTGGGAAGAATGTTCCTTACATTGATGATCAGTGAGAAGAATGTTCCTTACATTGGTGATCAGTGGGAAGAATGTTCCTTACATTGGTGATCAGTGGGAAGAATGTTCCTTACATTGGTGATCAGTGAGAAGAATGTTCCTTACATTGGTGATCAGTGAGAAGAATGTCCCTTACATTGGTGATCAGTGGGAAGAATGTTCCTTACATTGATGATCAGTGAGAAGAATGTTCCTTACATTGGTGATCACTGATCACCAATGTAAGGAACATTCTTCTCACTGATCATCAATGTAAGGAACATTCTTCCCACTGATCACCAATGTAAGGGACATTCTTCTCACTGATCACTGATCAGTGAGAAGAATGTCCCTTACATTGGTGATCAGTGGGAAGAATGTTCCTTACATTGGTGATCAGTGGGAAGAATGATTGTTTTCTCGGTGACGATGGGCCCGGCTGAGATCAGTGACAAGATTCTCCGGGTAGTTCTGGGCGGATTCCTCACCGTTCTCACCGATCATTGAACCTCCATGAGGGGAGATCTTGTATGGAGCCCCAGACTGAGGAGAGTGACAGTTATTTTGTGTTTCTTCCATTTGTGAATAATCCCACCAACTGTTGTCTCCTCTCACCGAGCTGCTTGGCGATGGTCTTGTAGCCCATTCCAGCCTTGTGTAGATCTCCAATCTTCTCCCCGACATCCTTGGACAGATCTTTGGTCTTGGCCGTGGTGGAGAGATTGAAATCTTATTGCTTCTGTGGACAGGTGTCTTTTATACAGGTAAAAAGCTGAGATTAGGAGAAATCCCTTTAAGGCCAGGTTCACACTAGTACGACGCGACAGTCGTACTACTTTGGATCCGACTTTGCCCTGCGACTTGAAGTCCGACATGTGTCCGACTTCAATGAACAGGGATCCGACTTCGATCCCCGACAATACCAGGCACTGTCTGGCAGTGCCGGTGCGTCCATAGTGGGCGCAGGAGCGCCGCCCTCTCTCTCCCCTGCACCGTCAATAATACATACATTTATACATTGCATGAATGTATGTATTGTCGCCGGCGCCGCCCACTATTCAGATGGCCGCCCCCCTGGCGAGCGCCGGCCATCTAAATACCAGCAGTTGGTTGGTTTTTGGAAGTGTCTATCAGAGCCAGCAGCTCTGTAAGGGTTCCCGATTACAGCCTGTGGGCTGTAATCAGCTTCCAAATAGTTAATCAGGGGACGCACGGGCTGTGCGTTCCCTGGTTAACACTGACACGCGTCTCAGCCAATCAGGTTCACCGGGTTTGGTTACCGGTAACCTGATTGGCTGAAGCGACATCGAGAGCAGGAGAAGACATCGAGGACGGAAGAAGACATGAGGGAGCGTGGAGGAGGACGGCGCTGACCCGAGGAAGGTAAGTGCAGGGCTGGGGGGAAACTGGCTGCATTGGGGGGGAAACTGGCTGCATTTGGGGGGAAACTGGCTTCATTTGGGGACAAACTGGCTGTATTTGGGGGGAAACTGGCTGTATTTGGGGGGAAACTGGCTGCATTTGGGGCAGTGGCGGCTGGTGCTCAAAATTTTTGGGGGGCGCAAATAAACCAAAAAAATAAAAAACATCAATTGCAGCCTCACTGTGTCCAAACGCAGCCACTGTGCCCATCAATTGTCGCCGCTGTGCCCAGCAATTGTCGCCAATGTGCCATGCCATCAATGGTCACCACTGTGCCATCAATTGTCGCCACTGTGCCATCAAACGCAGCCACTGTGCCATGCCATCAAACGCAGCCACTGTGCCATGCCATCAAACGCAGCCACTGTGCCATCAATTGTCATCACTGTGCCCATCAATTGTCACCACTGTGCCATCAAACGCAGCCACTGTGCCATGCCATCAAACGCAGCCACTGTGCCAACAATTGTCACCACTGTGCCCATCAATTGTCACCACTGTGCCATCAATTGTCGCCACTGTGCCATCAATTGTCGCCACTGTGCCATGCCATCAAACGCAGCCACTGTGCCATGCCATCAAACACAGCCACTGTGCAATCAATTGTCACCACTGTGCCCATCAATTGCCGCCAGTTTGCCCCCTCAAAAACCGCCAGATTGCTTCCCCCAGTCCCCCAGCACTTACCTTTCTCGGGTCAGCCATCCTCCCTCGATATCTTCTCCCAAGTCCCGCCCTCGATGTCGCTTCAGCCAATCAGGTTACTGGTAACCAGAACCGGTGAACCTGATTGGCTGAGATGCGTGTCGGTGTTCACCAAGGAACGCACCCCCCCGTGTGTCCCTTGGTGAACTATTTGGAAGTCGATTACAGCCTGAGGGCTGTAATCGGAAAGCCTATCAGAGCCGCTAGCTCTGATAGACACTTCCAAAACACACCCACCGCCGGCCACCGCTCTAATTCAGATGGCCGGTGTCCTGCCGAAAATGTTCCCCTGGTGGATTTGGACCCCCTGCACTGCGCAGGCATGGCGCTTGCGCAGTACAAACCTCAACCGAGCCTACCAAGCCTCCGAAAATAGCCGAACATGTACAGCTGACACTCAGCTCTACACGGCGCATGCGCCAATAGGCCGCACGCTCCCGATGCTAATGCTGCACACTCCCAAATCTAGTGCTACTCTGCAAGGGGCGGGAGTGATTTAAACAATAAAGTACACGTCTTAGCAGGGCATGTTGATGGGCGCATTTGCACATTTTACTCACAAAATGATGCACAGAGATAAGGGCACCAATGTTGATGGACAATTTCAATACTTCTCACACTTTATTGTTATTTGAACATTGCAAAACCCGCCCATGAACACGTCCCTGCTAAGACGTGTACTTTATTGTTAAAATCACCCCCGCAGAGTAGCACTAGCATCGGGAGCATGCGGACAGATGCCATAGTCATTGTGCATGCGCCGTGTACTGTTCAGCTATTTTCGGAGACTAGCCGCCGCTCCTGCGCAGTACAAGGGGGTCCTTATCCGCCGGGCGGAACTTATTCGGCAGAACACCGGCGCTCGCCAGGGGTCGGCCATCTGAATAGTGGGCAGCAGCGGCAACAATACATAGGTTCATGCAATGCATGAACCTATGTATTGTTTTTCAGTGGCGGTGCAGAAGCGAGAGGGGGGCGGCACTCCGGCGCCCTCTATGGACGCATCGCCACTGATTTGGGGACAAACTGGCTGCATTTGGGGACAAACTGGCTGCATTTGAGGGGGCAAACTGGTGGTGTTTGGGCACAGTGGCTGCATTTAATGGGCACAGTGGCGGCAATTGATGTTTTTTTTTTTTAGTTTGTTTGCGCCCCCCACAAATTTTGAGCACCAGCCGCCACTGGTGTCTGGTATGAATGTTTAGGAAGAACTCCACGCCAATTAAAAAAAAAACGGCATGGGTTCCCCCTCTAAGAGCATACCAGGCCCTTCGGTCTGGTATGGATTTTAAGGGGAACCCCCTACGCCAAAAAAATTGCGTGGGGGTCCCCCCCAAAGTCCATACCAGACCCTTATCCGAGCACGCAACCCTGCCAGTCAGGAAAGGGGGTGAGGACGAGCGAGCACCCCCCCTCCTGAACCGTACCAGGCCGCATGCCTTCAACATGGGAGGGTGGGTGCTTTGGGGCAGGGGGGCGCCCTGTGGCCCTGCCCACCCCAAACCACCCTGTCCCCATGTTGATGAGGACAATAGCCTCTTCCCGACAACCCTGGCTGTTGGTTGTCGGGGTCTGCGGGCGGGGGGCTTATCGGAATCTGGGAGCCCCCTTTAATAAGGGGGCCCCCAGATCCTGGCCCCCCACCCTATGTGAATGAGTATGGGGTACATTGTACCCCTACCCATTCACCTGAAAAAAAAGTGTCAATAAAAAAAGCACACTACCCAGGTTTTTAAAGTAATTTATTAGGCAGCTCCGGGGGTCTTTTCCGACTTCTCCTGCCCTCTCCGGCTCTTCTCCGCTCTCTCTGGTCCTTCTCCCTCTGTCCGGTGTCTTCTGCCGGGCCTCCTCCGCTGTCTTCTGCTCTTTTGCCCGTTCTTTTGCTCGCTCTTGCCCGGTCTTCTCTGTTGTCTTCTTCCCTCTTGTCTTCTTCCGATGTTGACACAACGCTCTCTCCCGCTCCAATGCCTGGTGTGCGGTGTGCCACTACTTATGCGGTGTGCCCCCCTGCCCCAAAGCACCCCCCCCATGTTGAGGGCATGCGGCCTGGTACGGTACAGGAGGGGGGGGCGCTCGCTCGTCCCCACCCCCTTTCCTGACCGGCCAGGCTGCGTGCTCGGATAAGGGTCTGGTATGGACTGTGGGGGGGACGGCGGTTTTTCAGCGTAGGGGGTTCCCCCTTAAAATCCATACCAGACCGAAGGGCCTGGTATGCTCTTAGAGGGGGAACCCATGCCATTTTTTTATTTAAAATTTGGCGTGGAGTTCCTCCTCAAGATCATCAGAACACAAGTTGCATGCCAAAGTCGGATCATGCAAGACGTCGATCTGACTTTGATCCGACTTCAGTGATATTCAATGGGCTGAAGTCGGATCAAAGTAGCGCAGGGAGAGTTTTCAAAGTCGGACCGACTTGTGTCGGACCAGTTAAGACGGCTCCCATAGGGAAACATTGATTTTCACACGTCATGCGACATGAGCTCCCAATGTCGGAGCGTTTGTCGCACCAGTGTGAACCTGGCCTCGGAGAGTGCTCCTAATCTCAGCTTGTTACCTGTATAGAAGACACCTGGGAGCCAGAAATCTTGCCGATTGATTGGGGATTGAATACTTATTTCCCTCATTAAAATGCAAATTAATTTATAACATTTTTGAAATGAGTTTTTCTGGATATTTTTGTTGTTGTTCTGTCTCTCACTGTTAAAATAAACTGACCAATAAAATTATTTTTTGTCAGCGTGCAAACGTACAAAATCAGCAGAGGATCAAATACTTTTTTGCCCCCTCCCTGTATAATTTTATACGGAGTATACTCCGGGTTTAATGGACAAATATTTTTATAAGGACGCTTTTTACACAATAAGCACATTGAACACTTTGTTATAAGTTTACATCTGTAGCAAGGTGCCAGGCCTCCTTTAGTCTAATGAGAACCTCCAGAGCCCGGAACAGCTGACATACTTCTGTATAGAGTGGGTTGCAAGGCATAGTGGGTGTGATGTAAGGTAGATTCATGGGCGCCAGTCACTTCTTGAATGCAAAGAGATTTATTTTCTCTTGAACAGAACAGTGGGAGAGAGGGTTTAGGGCCAGGACACCCTTGAGTAGTTGCAATGTTAATTGGCAGACTCCGAGACTTCTACAGGTAGACAGCCATGCAGGGAAAGGCATCCAGCAAGAGGCCACATCTGTATGTGTAGGAGCGCTGTCTCCTATGGCAACAGTCTTAGAACAGTTCCTAACACAAATTGTAACAAACTCCTTTACTTCTATACAATCACTCCTTGTAGACTCTCAGCCCACTGAGCTCCCCGTCTCTCTCACTGCCACTGAATCCTGTGAGCTCTTCTAATCTTCTTACTTTAGTATCTTCCTCAAGCGTCACCCCCGCTTCCCTGCTGGGTCCCTGCCTTGGCACTCCAGATACTTCTCAAGCGTCACCCCCGCTTCCCTGCTGGGTCCCTGGCTTGGCACTCCAGATACTTCTCAAGCGTCACCCCCGCTTCCCTGCTGGGTCCCTGCCTTGGCGCTCCAGATACTTCTCAAGCGTCACCCCCGCTTCCCTGCTGGGTCCCTGGCTTGGCACTCCAGATACTTCTCAAGCGTCACCCCCGCTTCCCTGCTGGGTCCCTGCCTTGGCGCTCCAGATACTTCTCAAGCGTCACCCCCGCTTCCCTGCTGGGTCCCTGGCTTGGCACTCCAGATACTTCTCAAGCGTCACCCCCGCTTCCCTGCTGGGTCCCTGCCTTGGCACTCCAGATACTTCTCAAGCGTCACCCCCGCTTCCCTGCTGGGTCCCTGGCTTGGCACTCCAGATACTTCTCAAGCGTCACCCCCGCTTCCCTGCTGTGTCCCTGCCTTGGCGCTCCAGATACTTCTCAAGCGTCACCCCCGCTTCCCTGCTGGGTCCCTGGCTTGGCACTCCAGATACTTCTCAAGCGTCACCCCCGCTTCCCTGCTGGGTCCCTGGCTTGGCACTCCAGATACTTCTCAAGCGTCACCCCCACTGGCCTGCTCGGTCCCTGGCTTGGTACACAAAACTGCTCTGTGAGCGTCGCCTCCGCTGGCTGGGTCCCTGACTTGGCACCTGCTGAAGTTTCCCGATTCTTCACCGTCCCCGGCTGGTGAGAATACTGCTCCGGTACTTGCTTTAATTACTCACAGTGGTCCCTGGTAAAAGGGTGGATGGACCCTTAGTGGCAACAGCTTCCTTTCTACCTTCGACCACGACAGGTTCTCCGGCCGTCAGAACCGTCACTTCTGGTTGGACTGCAAGCCGCAATCTCAACCCTGCGCTGCTCTCTTGCTTCTGCATAGGCCCTCAGACAACCTAGCAGCCAGATGTGCCCAGGATAGGCCCGAACTCTGGCCTAGTAGCCCGGGCAATACAACACATGTCCACCCAGACAGCCGCCCAGCTGGCACAGAACCCCCGATCACCTGACTCCACCCAAATATATAGGTTCTCCCAGCAGGCCAAGGGATTTAAGAAAACCCCTGCCAATGGCTGAGATACCCCATATACTCCTAATCTGTCCTTGCTTTGCCCTTGTCTTATCTAATGCCCAGGGCCGCCATCAGGGGGGTACAGGCAGTACACATGTAAGGGGCCCGGAGGTCCCCAGGGGCCCGGATGGCAACCCCCCTTTTTTTATTATTTTATTATTATTTTTTATTTATTTATTTATTTTTTATTTGTAAGAGGCCCAGAGGACCCCAGGGGCCAGGATAGCAACCCCCCTTTTTTTATATTTTTTTTTATAATTTTTTTTTGTAAGGGCCCCAGAGGCCTGGAGGTCCCCAGGGCCCCAGGTGGCAACCCCCCCTTTTTTTTTTGTTTGTCAGCACCCAAAGCCCCCCCGACCTCAACAATTTGCGGCAGCAGCACCCCCCGCTTTTCAATTCGTGGCACACCCCCCCCCCGCTTCTCAATTCGCGGCAGCCCCCCGCAGTTCTCCTCTGCTTCAGTGGGCCCATGCCTGAAGCTGTGTAAGGGGCCCCAAAATTCCTGATGGCGGCCCTGCTAATGCCACTGGGTACCCAGCCACCCAGTGGCAGAAGAGAGAAGTGCAGCAGGTCCAGACTTAGGGTAAACCCTAACAATTGGCCAAGGCAACTATACCTGGCAGGTAAATTTAGGAACAACCCTGCCTAACATCAGGGTGCTACATCTGTTCTATGTGTAATTTTTTGGGGGTTTATGGAACTTTTTTATTAGTTATTCATGACTGCAAATGGAACAATATTTATATTGAGCACTTAAAGTATTTAACACATATAATGTTTGTGTGGTTTGTAATTTAAAGAGATAGCACGCGCTACTAGACTTTATTTAACGCAATCACTTACTAGATTTAGCCAGCGCTATTTTACCTCCCCCTTCCCTTATACTTTTCCTCCCCCTTCTGTAATCACATGATCAGCCCCGTCCTGCAATAAGGAGCATTGCACCCCTCAAAAAAATAAAGTACCCCACCCCCCCCCCGCTATTATCTTACCAAAGATGAAATATCCAGTGCAGTAAAGCTAATGATATTGCCGGGGATGCCGTATTCTAACCAGAAGGCTGCGTGTATTTTGACCTCACGACCTTTCATAGACCTCCATGGGAGGCAGTGGGCCAATTACCGGAGCAAGGGATGAGGATTCTGGGAAAATCTTGCAGGTTACTGTTGCAGAGAATAGAAATTAGATTTTTTTTGTCAGCTCTAGATAATCGTGTCTGGCGTCAGATTTCATTGTAAGGTGTAGGAATGGCTCCCGTGTAACATATATATCAGTGATGGCGAACCTCGGCACCCCAGATGTTTTGGAACTACATTTCCCACGATGCTCCACTACAATGCAAAGTGCATGAGCGTCATGGGAAATGTAGTTCCAAAACATCTGGAGTGCCGAGGTTCTCCATCACTGATATATAGATCTGTGTATGTCTATTCCCGGGGTTCTTCTTTAGTTCTCAATGTTGTCCCCGAGGAGGGGATTATCCGCAGACTTCCTGATGGCGGCTCTGATGGTTGGTAGCGCTCACCTCCTTACACTAATTCATTAGACATCGAGAAATGAATATCGTCCCGGATAAATCCGTCATTAATGAGATAAACCGATAATGAGCTTCTGGATCACAAGATGAGGATTAGACGGATAATTAATGGTTCACCTTTAGACTTATAAAGTATTTGTCTTTGCAGCAATTTACGGTTATTAGTGGGCGTGGTTGGCAGTGCGGGTGACTCCTGCTGTCTCTAACACCGCCATCCGGAGGAGAAGAAGAATAGGTTATATTTCAAATATGCTGCATTACCCTGCAACCTGTGCAATACTTGTTCCTGACCTGACTTCTGCATTTCTTACTCCTGACCCCTGCGTCCTGTGTGTTACTTACTCCTGACCTCTGCGCCCTGTGTGTTACTTACTCCTGACCCCTGCGTCCTGTGTGTTACTTACTCCTGAACTCTGCGCCCTGTGTGTTACTTACTCCTGACCCCTGCGTCCTGTGTGTTACTTACTCCTTACCCCTGCGCTCTGTGTGTTCCTTAATCCTGACCCCCTGCATTCTGTGTGTTCCTTAATTCTGACCCCTGCGCTCTGTGTGTTCCTTAATCCTGAGCTAAGTAGAAAATGTAGGGCTAAAAAAGACTGAGTAAGCAACATTCAATGAACCAAATGTTGCTATACACATACAAGAGACTCACGCGGTGTAAAAATATAACATATATGTAGCGCACCCCCCCCCCCCTCTTTACCCGCCTGTTTCGGCTCCTCGCAGGAAGAAGGGGGCACACCGCACCACAAGCCCGTACCCTCCTGTGTTAAGAGGTTAGGCGGTGTTGTTTTTGGGCCTTGTCTGCAGCCAGAGTATAAAGTTCTCCCGAGTACGATTCTCACCTCTACAGTGTGTAGATGCAAGTCCTTAAAGTGGTTGTAAACCCACTTATGTAACTTGCACCTACAGGTAAGTATAGATTAAGGCTTACCTGTAGGTGCAAGAAATATCTCCTAAACCTACACGGTTTAGGAGATATTTTACAAAAAAGACAACGGCGCATTCATAGGGTTAATCCCATTCACAAATCCGGATTTGACGGCTCCCGCGCGCATGTGATTGGCCGGAGCGGCGCTGTGATTGGCTGGAGCGGCGATACCCGGAAGTAACATTCCGGCTATTGCCGCAGCGATGGCTGCGGCTGGAGAGGGAGACGAGGACGCCTTCGGGGGCCCCGATCTAAGGTAAGTGATGCATAATGAGCTAGTATGCTAGTCATACTAGCTCATTGTGCCTTTGTCTTGCAGGTGGCATAAAAAAAAAATCTTTACAAGGGTTTACAACCACTTTAACTTCCCCAGGAACGTAAATGTCCACACCAGCTGAAAGTCCAACTCAATATTTATTTTCCACAACACATAGTCTTTTGGATAGAAGAAAGGTTGGAGCAAAGACACAGGACAGCTTAAGGTGTGGAGGAGGTCCAGGCACAAACGTAACTCAAACTCGTAGGACTGTTCCGATTTCTCAAACAGTTTTGGCGCATGGTCTCTGCCACAGACCATGAGGGTGGTCTCTGCCACAGACCTGGTGGATAAGGTCACTGCCACTGACCTGATGAACCTTGGTTCCTTCCTAAGACATGGCCCCTTTCAGGGAGAAGACATCCCCCGCAGAGAGTCAACAGACCCCTTACTTCACCGCGTTCACAGCACCGATCCCTCGGAACAGATCCTCCCTTCTCTTAGGGTGCGGGTCCCCTCGCAAGGCGGAACCCTGGACTCCTCAATCCCTTTGTGGACCCCAGCCGAAGGCTGCTGGGCTCCGGGCCATTACTGCAACTCCTGGGCCTCCGTGCCCAGAGGGACAGGAACGGTGGGGTAGTACTTCACCCCAGGCTAAAGGTGCCTGAGGTGGAACTGGAACAAGGCCTCCGGGCCTAGGGCACCCGGAGATGACATACACCCAGGCCGAAGGCGCCTGGGTGCGGACGACACACACAAACCCAGGCTGAAGGTGCCTGGGCGTGGACCAACCCACACACCCAGGCCGAAGGTGCCTGGGCGTGGACGACCCCCTCTCAGAAGATGTCTGCCCCTTTTATATCCTCTCCATCAGCAGGTTCCCCGCCCCACCGTACGGCCGCCGAGAGGGGTCACAAAAGGCACAGCACTGTACTCGCGGTTCAACCCTGGCCCAGAATGGCAGCGCCACCCACCGGGCCACAGGGAACACATCACCAGCATTAACCCCCTGAGAACAAAAATGGTCCATAACTCCTTACAATATAATGAGTCTGAGCCTGGTTACCACTCAGACACTTCCCTTAAATGGAACCCCCCCGCTACACGTGTACAAATCTGAAAACACACATATGTAAAAGATTATGGGAAATGTCCAAATGAATGAACCAATCCGTGTCCACTATGAAATGGTTGTTGCTCAGAAGTGGAGCACATTGATGCAGTGAACACGTGGAAACATCGGGGGTGATGTGTCTTCTGTCATAACTGTGGGGTGGGGACTCTTACCAGAGATGGTGGACTCCAATGTCGGTGACAACGAGTCAATCAAGCAGAGAAAGCCAGGATAGGCCGTCTTCCAAGGCGATCGTGGAAACCCAGGTGATTCCAGGAGCAACTTCTAAGGGTCTTGTAGATGACCGTAAGGTTGGAACACCAAGTTGAAACAGCCGGATGGAAGGGCCCAAAAAAAAAAACTCTCACCGAGGAAGATGTAAAGAGAAAAAAAGAGGGGCTCCACATGGTAGAGATCAAAAAGGATCGGTTTTATTGAATGAAAACCGATTGCCATCCGTAATAGTAAAAATTTGTGATCACAAAGATAAAAAGGAGCAATGTGGAGAGCAATAAGCCAAGCCCAGGGCCATAGGCTCTAATAGACTTCCAAATAGGGTGGACGCGGGGGCGTGGCTTATCTATGGAGGAGCGAGGACGTGTGTCTCCTCAGCTCCTCGTCCACCGTCCCATCTGCAGCACTACTGAGGGGAGACATAGCCTCTGGAACCCCCGGCGAACGTGTCACAGGGACGGCGAGCGCTCTCCCAGCAATTTAATTATGTTCCAATCTGCCATGGCCGCCTGTCTAAAGGCCGCTCACCTGTGAAGCGTGCGCACGAGTGCCATCAAAGCCGGGCTCTGCCAGTTTTATGAATGGGATTCTCAGTGCGCCTGCGCCGTTGTCTTCGGCGCACATGCGCCGTTGTCTTCGGCGCGCATGCGCCGTAGACAACGATGCATTCCTTTTGGCAAATATCTCCTAAACCGTGTACGTTTAGGAGATATTGCAAACACCTACAGGCAAGCCTTAATCTAAGCTTACCTGTAGGTGTACCTTCCCCCTGAAGGGTTTACAACCACTTTAATCTAGGCTTACCTGTAGGTGTAACTTCCCCCCGAAGGGTTTACAACCACTTTAATCTAGGCTTACCTGTAGGTTTAACTTCCCCCTGAAGGGTTTACAACCACTTTAATCTAGGCTTACCTGTAGGTGTAACTTCCCCCCGAAGGGTTTACAACCACTTTAATCTAGGCTTACCTGTAGGTGTAACTTCCCCCCGAAGGGTTTACAACCACTTTAATCTAGGCTTACCTGTAGGTGTAACTTCCCCCCGAAGGGTTTACAACCACTTTATCCTAGGCTTACCTGTAGGTGTAACTTCCCCCCAAAGGGTTTACAACCACTTTAATCTAGGCTTACCTGTAGGTGTAACTTCCCCCTGAAGGGTTTACAACCACTTTAATCTAGGCTTACCTGTAGGTGTAACTTCCCCCCAAAGGGTTTACAACCACTTTATCCTAGGCTTACCTGTAGGTGTAACTTCCCCCCAAAGGGTTTACAACCACTTTATCCTAGGCTTACCTGTAGGTGTAACTTCTCCCCAAAGGGTTTACAACCACTTTAATCTTACCTGTAGGTGTAACTTCCCCCCGAAGGGTTTACAACCACTTTAATCTAGGCTTACCTGTAGGTGTAACTTCCCCCCGAAGGGTTTACAACCACTTTAATCTAGGCTTACCTGTAGGTGTAACTTCCCCCCGGAAGGGTTTACAACCACTTTAATCTAGGCTTACCTGTAGGTGTAACTTCCCCCTGAAGGGTTTACAACCACTTTAATCTAGGCTTACCTGTAGGTGTAACTTCCCCCCAAAGGGTTTACAACCACTTTATCCTAGGCTTACCTGTAGGTGTAACTTCCCCCCAAAGGGTTTACAACCACTTTATCCTAGGCTTACCTGTAGGTGTAACTTCTCCCCAAAGGGTTTACAACCACTTTAATCTTACCTGTAGGTGTAACTTCCCCCCGAAGGGTTTACAACCACTTTAATCTAGGCTTACCTGTAGGTGTAACTTCCCCCCGAAGGGTTTACAACCACTTTAATCTAGGCTTACCTGTAGGTGTAACTTCCCCCCGGAAGGGTTTACAACCACTTTAATCTAGGCTTACCTGTAGGTGTAACTTCCCCCCGAAGGGTTTACAACCACTTTAATCTAGGCTTACCTGTAGGTGTAACTTCCCCCCGAAGGGTTTACAACCACTTTAATCTAGGCTTACCTGTAGGTGTAACTTCCCCCTGAAGGGTTTACAACCACTTTAATCTAGGCTTACCTGTAGGTGTAACTTCCCCCCGAAGGGTTTACAACCACTTTAATCTAGGCTTACCTGTAGGTGTAACTTCCCCCTGAAGGGTTTACAACCACTTTAATCTTACCTGTAGGTGTAACTTCCCCCCGAAGGGTTTACAACCACTTTAATCTAGGCTTACCTGTAGGTGTAACTTCCCCCCCCCCCCCGAAGGGTTTACAACCACTTTAATCTAGGCTTACCTGTAGGTGTAACTTCCCCCGAAGGGTTTACAACCACTTTAATCTAGGCTTACCTGTAGGTGTAACTTCCCCCCGAAGGGTTTACAACCACTTTAATCTAGGCTTACCTGTAGGTGTAACTTCCCCCTGAAGGGTTTACAACCACTTTAATCTAGGCTTACCTGTAGGTGTAACTTCCCCCCGAAGGGTTTACAACCACTTTATCCTAGGCTTACCTGTAGGTGTAACTTCCCCCCAAAGGGTTTACAACCACTTTATCCTAGGCTTACCTGTAGGTGTAACTTCCCCCCGAAGGGTTTACAACCACTTTAATCTAGGCTTACCTGTAGGTGTAACTTCCCCCCGAAGGGTTTACAACCACTTTAATCTAGGCTTACCTGTAGGTGTAACTTCCCCCTGAAGGGTTTACAACCACTTTAATCTAGGCTTACCTGTAGGTGTAACTTCCCCCCGAAGGGTTTACAACCACTTTAATCTAGGCTTACCTGTAGGTGTAACTTCCCCCTGAAGGGTTTACAACCACTTTAATCTTACCTGTAGGTGTAACTTCCCCCCGAAGGGTTTACAACCACTTTAATCTAGGCTTACCTGTAGGTGTAACTTCCCCCCCCCCCCGAAGGGTTTACAACCACTTTAATCTAGGCTTACCTGTAGGTGTAACTTCCCCCGAAGGGTTTACAACCACTTTAATCTAGGCTTACCTGTAGGTGTAACTTCCCCCCGAAGGGTTTACAACCACTTTAATCTAGGCTTACCTGTAGGTGTAACTTCCCCCTGAAGGGTTTACAACCACTTTAATCTAGGCTTACCTGTAGGTGTAACTTCCCCCCGAAGGGTTTACAACCACTTTAATCTAGGCTTACCTGTAGGTGTAACTTCCCCCCGAAGGGTTTACAACCACTTTAATCTAGGCTTACCTGTAGGCAGTGTTGTAACTAACGCCGTTTAAATAAACGGCGTTAGGTAACGTAGCCACTTTTTGGGGTAACGAGTAATCTAACTGATTACTCTTACCCTCGTGGCACCGCCGTTCCCATTACTTGGGCGGCGTTACCCCAATTACATCTACTCGCCGCAGCCGCCGCGAGTAGATGTAATGTAAGTCTAACTGCAAGCCGCCGTCTGCCTACCTGATCAGCGTGTCATGCAGACAGACGGCGGCCATTGCAGTCTTCAAAAGCCGCGCCTCCCGAGTCCTCGTCGCCTGTGATAGGCGGAACACTCAATTTCACAGCAGGCAGTGTTCCGCCTATCACGGACATCCTCTCATCTTCGTCTGTGTTATGAGGATGAGCGGATGTCCGTGATAGGCGGAACACTGCCTGCTGGGAAATTGAGTGTTCCGCCTATCACAAACGAGGAGGACTGGAGGAGGCGCGGCTTTTGAATAATAGAATGGCCGCCGGGAGTCGGGAGTCTCAGGGACGCCGCCGATCTGAGGTACCGTAACACACAGGCACGGTGAGGCATGGGGCACAGTGAGGCATGGGGCATGGGCACAGTGAGGCATGGGGCACAGTGAGGCATGGGGCACAGTGAGGCATGGGGCACAGTGGGGCATGGGCACAGTGAGGCATGGGGCACAGTGAGGCATGGGGCACACGGGCACAGTGAGGCATGGGCACAGTGAGGCACAGGCACAGTGAGGCATGGGGCACAGTGAGGCATGGGGCACGGGCACAGTGAGGCATGGGGCACAGTGAGGCATGGGGCACGGGCACAGTGAGGCATGGGGCACAGTGAGACATTGGGAACACAGTGAGGCATGGGGCACGGGCACAGTGAGGCATGGGGCACAGTGAGGCATGGGGCACGGGCACAGTGAGGCACGGGCACAGTGAGGCATTGGGCACAGTGAGGCTGCGGCATGGGCACAGTGAGGCATTGGGCACAGTGAGGCTGCGGCATGGGCACAGTGAGGCATTGGGCACAGTGAGGCTGCGGCACGGGCACAGTGAAGCATGGGGCACAGTGAGGCTCGGGGACAGTGAGGCACGGGCACAGTGAGGCATTGGGAACAGTGAGGCATGGGCACAGTGAGGCATGGACACAGTGAGGCACAGTGAGGCATTGGGCACAGTGAGGCATGGGCACAGTGAGGCATTGGGCACAGTACCAATATTATTTGTTATCCCTCCTATTATTTTTATACACTGAAAAAATTACATATATATCATCCTTCTACCGCCCCGCCCCCGCGTATATATAATATAACCAATATAGTTACTTTGCTGAGTAACTAGTTACTTTTCCTATGTAGTAACTGAGTTACTAACTCACTTACTTTTTGGGAGAAGTAATTTGTAACTGTAACTAATTACTTTTTTAGAGCAAGATGAACAACACTGCCTGTAGGTGTAACTTCCCCCCCGAAGGGTTTACAATCACTTTAATACTTTTGGCAATGTAGTGTCCATTACGTGCTCGGGATCCCACATGACCAATATAAATGAGACATGAGGAGGCCAATATGTTTTCTCAAGTGGCCCCGTACACACTGGCATCAAAGGGGCCCCTTCAGTGTGCAGTGCAGGAAGAGGGGGACACCCAGGGGCCCTTCAGGAAACGTACGCAGATCTAAAACGGATTTCTTCCCTTAGAATATATTTTCCTGCAGCCGCTTTATTAGTTAAAATTCTGTCTCTTCCAAATAAATAATAATCTTCTTCTTCTCGGTGTGAACAGCATGTGCCGGTGGGCGAGATCTGTTGGGAGGAGGATTCTCGTGGGCACGCGGCATCTGTGACCGGGAACTCACTGACACAAACCCCCCAGCAGGATGGGATTGGGATCGCTCTGCGTATTGTTCTCAATGAGAATGCGGATATTTCTGAAATGCCCAAATTATTCCATTCCCCGGGGCAGATGGGGGGGGGGGATGGGCAGGTCCATCTGCAGTGGAGTCCACCCCCTTTCCCTGGTATCCCCGCTGTTTCCTCCGTGGTCCTGATAAGGGGTGGTCTTTTTTTTTTTTGCCCCATGGTTCCGTCATCTGATAAAGATGTTTTTTGCCCTGTTTATTATCTCTGTGATCGGTGCTGCTTGTGCATCCCCCGGGAAAAGTGGGCTATGTACCATGAAACGCGTTGGTGAAAAACCATCACGTGCAGGATAGTCCGCTGTTTCTGATATGTAATGACGCGCTCTGGGTGAAAACCGCCATGAACCAGATAATAGAAGGTTATTAATATGTCATTTTATGTTTATAAACAAATATTTTTTATATTATTTTAATATAAATATATAAAGGAGATAAAGGGGAAGTAAGGACAAAAGGGATTTTTGTGGTGCAAAGTTGGATCAATGAGAGAGAGTTTATAAAAGCATAATTTTTATTAATACAAAATCAAAGAAAAAGGTATCCATGTGTTTATTTCCCTTTTTGTTTTTGTTCCTGTTTTTGTCTTTGATATATAGCCGGTCCCCTATCTAGTGTCCGCTGTGGTCACATATCCGCACCTTTCTTTATGGGGTGACCGTCGTTCTTGATCCTGCGTTTCCTGGTGTTGCGTTGTAGACAGTGCAAGCGGTTGGGTAAGTAGTAATTGGGAGGGGTCCAGCATTGCAACCTAACCCTGTTCACATATATTTTGTTTACATATAGTTTATTGTGTATTCCAATGTGTAATTGTGCACCTTTTTTTTTCTTTTTCCGTGTACAGTCGTACTTGATAAATATGGATGGTCATCGCATACCCCTGAGGAAGCTTTTGTTAAGCGAAACATGTCGGGTTTCTATGCGATTTCATTTATTTCATCTAAATTTTATGTATCATGACCACCACTCCTGTATGACATATTGTGTATTTAATATACCCAGGATCGGTTTTTATACCTTTTCTTTGATTTTGTATTAATAAAAATTATACTTTTATAAACTCTCTCTCATTGATCCAACTTTGCACCACAAAAATCCCTTTTGTCCTTACTTCCCCTTTATTAAAAATGACCTGGGATGAGGTGCCTATTTCAAAGAGTGTTTCGCCACTGATTGGACAATCTGAATATGATATAAAGGAGACATTTGTTTGTTTTTTTTATCTATTTTATTATCTTTTTATTATTATTTATATTTTTTTTATGTTCTTATATTTATTTTTATTTTATTTAGATTTGTTTTACTTTTTATTTACATTTTTTTTTCAGGAGGAGACCTAGAAACAGTAGTGCATTGATCTTCCCTGCAAATGGCTGTGCAAGGGGGGCGTGTCAGCAGGAGGCATAAGAATAGCAGTACACTGATCTTCCCAGTGAATGGCTGTGAACTTGGGGGGGGCTTGTCAGCAGGAGGCATAGAAACAGCAGCACACTGCTCTTCCCAGTGAATGGCTGTGCGGGGGGGCATGTCAGCAGGAGGCATAAGAACAGCAGCACATTGATCTTCCCAGCGAATGGCTGTGCAGGAGGGCGTGTCAGCAGGAGGCATAAAAACAGCAGTACACTGATCTTCCCGTCGAATGGCCGTGAACAAGGGGGGGAGGGGGTGTCAGCAGGAGGCATAGAAATTGCAGCATACTTATCTTCCCAGCGAATGGCTTTGCAGGATGGGAGTGTCAGCAGGAGGCAGAGAAACAGCAGGACACTGATCTTCCTAGTGAATGGCTTGCAGGATGGGTGTGTCGGCAGGAGGCAAACAAACAGCAGCACACTGATCTTCCCAGTGAATGGCTGTGCGGGGTGAAGGGGGGAGGGGTCAGCAGGGGGCCTAGGAACAGCAGTACATTGCAGGGGGGGGAGGGTATGTCCGCACTAGTCTGACCAGTGGAGACCAGGCAGGCTGTGCTCCTAAGTAGAATGCAAAGAAGAAACCTGACCACGCTGGGATGGATGTGCTCTCATGCTTAGTGTGGTCAGTTTGAAATAGGAAAGCAGAGAGACATGCAGCAATAGAAAGAGAAGAGGAGACTTCTTCATACAAGTACATGGTACAGTGGCCACATATCAGGAAGAGGACATGTTGGGGTAACAAACACTTTAATTCTGTGTTTCCAGCCAATCATTTTTCAACAAGCCCATGACTGGATTGAAGGGCGTGGTATCCGGTCTCTGGTATCCGGTCTCTGGGATCCGGTCTCTGGTCTCTGGTATCTGGTCTCTGGTATCTGGATCCCAGGGACCGGATCCCAGGGAACAGATACCAGAGACCGGATACCAGAGACCGGAGACCGGATTCCAGGGACCGGATCCCAGAGACCAGATACCAGAGACCGGTCTCTGGGATCCAGTCCCTGGGATCCGGTCTCTGGGATCCAGTCTCTGGGATCTGGTCTCTGGGATCCGGTCTCCGGTCCCTGATATCCGGTCCCTGGTATACGGTTTCTGGGATCCGGTCCCTGGGATCCAGTCTCTGGGATCTGGTCTCTGGTATCCGGTCTCTGGGATCTGGTCTCCAGTCTCTGGGATCCAGTCTCTGGTATCCGGTATCTGGTCTCTGGTATCTGGAATCCGGTCTCTGGGATCCGGTCCCTGGGATCCGGTCTCCGGTCTCTGGTATCCGGTCTCTTGTATCCGGTCTCTGGGATCCGGTCCCTGGGATCCGGTCTCCGGTATCTAGTCTCTGGTATCTGATCTCTGGGATCCGGTCTCTGGTATCCGGGATCCGGTCTCTGGGATCCGGGATTTGGTCTCTGGTATCCGGTCTCTGGTCTCTGGGATCCGGTCTCTAGTCTCTAGTATCTGGTATCTGGGATCCGGTCTCTGGTATCTGGGATCCGGTCTCCGGGATCCGGTCTCTGGGATCCGGTCTCTGGGATCCGGTCTCTGGTCTCTGGGATCCGGTCTCCGGTATCTAGTCTCTGGTATCTGGTCTCTGGTATCTGGTCTCTGGTATCCGGTCGCTGGTATCCGGGATCCGGTCTCGGGGATCCGGTCTCCGGTATCCGGTTTCTGGGATCCGGTCTCTGGGATCCGGTCTCTGGTCTCTGGGATCCGGTCTCTGGTATCTAGTCTCTGGTATCTGGTCTCTGGTATCTGGTCTCTGGTATCCGGTCTCTGGTATCCAGGATCCGGTCTCTGGAATCTGGTATCTGGTCTCTGGTATCCGGTCTCTGGCATCCGGTATCCGGTCTCTGGCATCCGGTATCCGGTCTCTGGGATCCGGTCTCCGGTATCTGGTCTCTGGTATCTGGTCTCTGGTATCTGGTCTCTGGTATCTGGTCTCTGGTATCTGGTCTCTGGTATCTGGTCTCTGGGATCCGGTCTCTGGGATCCGGTCTCCGGTATCTAGTCTCCGGTATCTAGTCTCTGGTATCTGGTCTCTGGTATCTGGTCTCTGGTATCTGGTCTCTGGTATCTGGTCTCTGGTCTCTGGTCTCTGGTATCTGGTCTCTGGTATCCGGTCGCTGGTATCCGGGATCCGGTCTCCGGGATCCGGTCTCTGGGATCCGGTCTCTGGGATCCGGTCTCTGGTCTCTGGGATCCGGTCTCCGGTATCTGGTCTCTGGTATCTGGTCTCTGGTATCTGGTCTCTGGTATTCGGTCTCTGGGATCCGGTCTCTGGGATCCGGTCTCTGGTATCCGGGATCCGGTATCCGGTCTCTGGAATCTGGTATCTGGTCTCTGGTATCCGGTCTCTGGCATCCGGTATCCGGTCTCTGGCATCCGGTATCCGGTCTCTGGCATCCGGTCTCTGGTATCTAGTCTCTGGTATCTGGTCTCTGGTCTCTGGTATCTGGTCTCTGGTATCTGGTCTCTGGTATCTGGTCTCTGGTATCTGGTCTCTGGGATCCGGTCTCTGGGATCCGGTCTCTGGGATCCGGTCTCCAGTATCTAGTCTCCGGTATCTGGTCTCTGGTATCTGGTCTCTGGTATCTGGTCTCTGGTATCTGGTCTCTGGTATCTGGTCTCTGGTATCCGGTCTCTGGTATCCGGGATCCGGTATCCGGTCTCTGGAATCTGGTATCTGGTCTCTGGTATCCGGTCTCTGGCATCCGGTATCCGGTCTCTGGCATCCGGTATCCGGTCTCTGGCATCCGGTCTCCGGTATCTAGTCTCTGGTATCTGGTCTCTGGTATCCGGTCTCTGGCATCCGGTATCCGGTCTCTGGCATCCGGTCTCCGGTATCTAGTCTCTGGTATCTGGTCTCTGGGATCCGGTCTCTGGGATCCGGTCTCTGGGATCCGGTCTCTGGTATCTAGTCTCCGGTATCTGGTCTCTGGTATCTGGTCTCTGGTATCCGGTCTCTGGGATCCGGTCTCTGGGATCCGGTCTCCGGTATCTAGTCTCCGGTATCTGGTCTCTGGTATCTGATCTCTGGTATCTGGTCTCTGGTATCTGATCTCTGGTATCTGGTCTCTGGTATCTGGTCTCTGGTATCTGGTCTCTGGTATCTGGTCTCTGGGATCCGGTATCTAGTCTCCGGTATCTGGTCTCCGGTATCTGGTCTCTGGTATCTGGTCTCTGGTATCTGGTCTCTGGTATCTGGTCTCTGGTATCTGGTCTCTGGGATCTGGTCTCTGGGATCCGGTCTCCGGTATCTAGTCTCCGGTATCTAGTCTCCGGTATCTGGTCTCTGGTATCTGATCTCTGGTATCTGGTCTCTGGTATCTGATCTCTGGTATCTGGTCTCTGGTATCTGGTCTCTGGTATCTGGTCTCTGGTATCTGGTCTCTGGGATCCAGTCTCCGGGATCCGGTCTCCGGTATCTAGTCTCCGGTATCTAGTCTCCGGTATCTGGTCTCCGGTATCTGGTCTCCGGTATCTGGTCTCTGGTATCTGGTCTCTGGTATCTGGTCTCTGGTATCTGGTCTCTGGTATCTGGTCTCTGGTATCCGGTCGCTGGTATCCGGGATCCGGGATCCGGTCTCCGGTCTCCGGTCTCTGGGATCCGGTCTCTGGGATCCGGTCTCTGGTCTCTGGGATCCGGTCTCCGGTATCTAGTCTCTGGTATCTGGTCTCTGGTATCTGGTCTCTGGTATTCGGTCTCTGGGATCCGGTCTCTGGGATCCGGTCTCTGGGATCCGGTCTCTGGTATCCGGGATCCGGTCTCTGGTATCCGGTCTCTGGAATCTGGTATCTGGTCTCTGGTATCCGGTCTCTGGCATCCGGTATCCGGTCTCTGGCATCCGGTATCCGGTCTCTGGTATCTAGTCTCTGGTATCTAGTCTCCGGTATCTGGTCTCTGGTATCTGATCTCTGGTATCTGGTCTCTGGTATCTGATCTCTGGTATCTGGTCTCTGGTATCTGGTCTCTGATATCTGGTCTCTGGTATCTGGTCTCTGGGATCCGGTATCTAGTCTCCGGTATCTGGTCTCCGGTATCTGGTCTCCGGTATCTGGTCTCTGGTATCTGGTCTCTGGTATCTGGTCTCTGGTATCTGGTCTCTGGGATCTGGTCTCTGGGATCCGGTCTCCGGTATCTAGTCTCCGGTATCTAGTCTCCGGTATCTGGTCTCTGGTATCTGATCTCTGGTATCTGGTCTCTGGTATCTGATCTCTGGTATCTGGTCTCTGGTATCTGGTCTCTGGTATCTGGTCTCTGGTATCTGGTCTCTGGGATCCAGTCTCCGGGATCCGGTCTCCGGTATCTAGTCTCCGGTATCTAGTCTCCGGTATCTGGTCTCCGGTATCTGGTCTCCGGTATCTGGTCTCTGGTATCTGGTCTCTGGTATCTGGTCTCTGGTATCTGGTCTCTGGTATCTGGTCTCTGGTATCCGGTCGCTGGTATCCGGGATCCGGTCTCCGGGATCCGGTCTCCGGTCTCCGGTCTCCGGTCTCTGGGATCCGGTCTCTGGGATCCGGTCTCTGGTCTCTGGGATCCGGTCTCCGGTATCTAGTCTCTGGTATCTGGTCTCTGGTATCTGGTCTCTGGTATTCGGTCTCTGGGATCCGGTCTCTGGGATCCGGTCTCTGGGATCCGGTCTCTGGTATCCGGGATCCGGTCTCTGGTATCCGGTCTCTGGAATCTGGTATCTGGTCTCTGGTATCCGGTCTCTGGCATCCGGTATCCGGTCTCTGGCATCCGGTATCCGGTCTCTGGCATCCGGTCTCTGGTATCTAGTCTCTGGTATCTAGTCTCTGGTATCTGGTCTCTGGTATCTGGTCTCTGGTATCTGGTCTCTGGTATCCGGTCTCTGGGATCCGGTCTCTGGGATCCGGTCTCCGGTATCTAGTCTCCGATATCTAGTCTCTGGTATCTGGTCACTGGTATCTGGTCTCTGGTATCCGGTCTCTGGGATCCGGTCTCTGGTATCCGGGATCCGGTATCCGGTCTCTGGTATCCAGTCTCTGGAATCTGGTATCTGGTCTCTGGTATCTGGTCTCTGGTATCCGGTCTCTGGGATCCGGTCTCTGGGATCCGGTCTCTGGTATCCGGGATCCGGTATCCGGTCTCTGGTATCCGGTCTCTGGAATCTGGTATCTGGTCTCTGGTATCCGGTCTCTGGCATCCGGTATCCGGTCTCTGGCATCCGGTATCTGGTCTCTGGCATCCGGTCTCTGGTATCTAGTCTCTGGTATCTAGTCTCTGGTATCTGGTCTCTGGTATCTGGTCTCTGGTATCTGGTCTCTGGGATCCGGTCTCCGGTATCTAGTCTCCGGTATCTAGTCTCCGGTATCTGGTCTCTGGTATCTGATCTCTGGTATCTGGTCTCTGGTATCTGATCTCTGGTATCTGGTCTCTGGTATCTGGTCTCTGATATCTGGTCTCTGGTATCTGGTCTCTGGGATCCGGTATCTAGTCTCCGGTATCTGGTCTCCGGTATCTGGTCTCCGGTATCTGGTCTCTGGTATCTGGTCTCTGGTATCTGGTCTCTGGTATCTGGTCTCTGGGATCTGGTCTCTGGGATCCGGTCTCCGGTATCTAGTCTCCGGTATCTAGTCTCCGGTATCTGGTCTCTGGTATCTGATCTCTGGTATCTGGTCTCTGGTATCTGATCTCTGGTATCTGGTCTCTGGTATCTGGTCTCTGGTATCTGGTCTCTGGTATCTGGTCTCTGGGATCCAGTCTCCGGGATCCGGTCTCCGGTATCTAGTCTCCGGTATCTAGTCTCCGGTATCTGGTCTCCGGTATCTGGTCTCCGGTATCTGGTCTCTGGTATCTGGTCTCTGGTATCTGGTCTCTGGTATCTGGTCTCTGGTATCTGGTCTCTGGTATCCGGTCGCTGGTATCCGGGATCCGGTCTCCGGGATCCGGTCTCCGGTCTCCGGTCTCCGGTCTCTGGGATCCGGTCTCTGGGATCCGGTCTCTGGTCTCTGGGATCCGGTCTCCGGTATCTAGTCTCTGGTATCTGGTCTCTGGTATCTGGTCTCTGGTATTCGGTCTCTGGGATCCGGTCTCTGGGATCCGGTCTCTGGGATCCGGTCTCTGGTATCCGGGATCCGGTCTCTGGTATCCGGTCTCTGGAATCTGGTATCTGGTCTCTGGTATCCGGTCTCTGGCATCCGGTATCCGGTCTCTGGCATCCGGTATCCGGTCTCTGGCATCCGGTCTCTGGTATCTAGTCTCTGGTATCTAGTCTCTGGTATCTGGTCTCTGGTATCTGGTCTCTGGTATCTGGTCTCTGGTATCCGGTCTCTGGGATCCGGTCTCTGGGATCCGGTCTCCGGTATCTAGTCTCCGATATCTAGTCTCTGGTATCTGGTCACTGGTATCTGGTCTCTGGTATCCGGTCTCTGGGATCCGGTCTCTGGTATCCGGGATCCGGTATCCGGTCTCTGGTATCCAGTCTCTGGAATCTGGTATCTGGTCTCTGGTATCTGGTCTCTGGTATCCGGTCTCTGGGATCCGGTCTCTGGGATCCGGTCTCTGGTATCCGGGATCCGGTATCCGGTCTCTGGTATCCAGTCTCTGGAATCTGGTATCTGGTCTCTGGTATCCGGTCTCTGGCATCCGGTATCCGGTCTCTGGCATCCGGTATCTGGTCTCTGGCATCCGGTCTCTGGTATCTAGTCTCTGGTATCTAGTCTCTGGTATCTGGTCTCTGGTATCTGGTCTCTGGTATCTGGTCTCTGGGATCCGGTCTCCGGTATCTAGTCTCCGGTATCTAGTCTCCGGTATCTGGTCTCTGGTATCTGATCTCTGGTATCTGGTCTCTGGTATCTGATCTCTGGTATCTGGTCTCTGGTATCTGGTCTCTGGTATCTGGTCTCTGGTATCTGGTCTCTGGGATCCAGTCTCCGGGATCCGGTCTCCGGTATCTAGTCTCCGGTATCTAGTCTCCGGTATCTGGTCTCCGGTATCTGGTCTCCGGTATCTGGTCTCTGGTATCTGGTCTCTGGTATCTGGTCTCTGGTATCTGGTCTCTGGTATCCGGTCGCTGGTATCCGGGATCCGGTCTCTGGGATCCGGTCTCCGGTCTCCGGTCTCTGGGATCCGGTCTCTGGGATCCGGTCTCTGGTCTCTGGGATCCGGTCTCCGGTATCTAGTCTCTGGTATCTGGTCTCTGGTATCTGGTCTCTGGTATTCGGTCTCTGGGATCCGGTCTCTGGGATCCGGTCTCTGGGATCCGGTCTCTGGTATCCAGGATCCGGTCTCTGGTATCCGGTCTCTGTAATCTGGTATCTGGTCTCTGGTATCCGGTCTCTGGCATCCGGTATCCGGTCTCTGGCATCCAGTATCTGGTCTCTGGCATCCGGTCTCTGGTATCTAGTCTCTGGTATCTAGTCTCTGGTATCTGGTCTCTGGTATCTGGTCTCTGGTATCCGGTCTCTGGGATCCGGTCTCTGGGATCCGGTCTCCGGTATCTAGTCTCCGGTATCTAGTCTCTGGTATCTGGTCACTGGTATCTGGTCTCTGGTATCCGGTCTCTGGGATCCGGTCTCTGGTATCCGGGATCCGGTATCCGGTCTCTGGTATCCAGTCTCTGGAATCTGGTCTCTGGTATCTGGTCTCTGGTATCTGGTCTCTGGTATCCGGTCTCTGGGATCCGGTCTCTGGGATCCGGTCTCTGGTATCCGGGATCCGGTATCCGGTCTCTGGTATCCGGTCTCTGGAATCTGGTATCTGGTCTCTGGTATCTGGTCTCTGGTATCTGGTCTCTGGTATCTGGTCTCTGGTATCCAGTCTCTGGGATCCGGTCTCTGGGATCCGGTCTCCGGTATCTAGTCTCCGGTATCTAGTCACTGGTATCTGGTCTCTGGTATCCGGTCTCTGGGATCCGGTCTCTGGTATCCGGGATCCGGTATCCGGTCTCTGGTATCCAGTCTCTGGAATCCGGTATCTGGTCTCTGGTATCTGGTCTCTGGTATCCGGTCTCTGGGATCCGGTCTCTGGGATCCGGTCTCTGGGATCCGGTCTCTGGTATCCGGGATCCGGTATCCGGTCTCTGGTATCCGGTCTCTGGAATCTGGTATCTGGTCTCTGGTATCTGGTCTCTGGTATCCGGTCTCTGGCTTCCGGTATCCGGTCTCTGGGATCCGGTATCCAGTCTCTGGTATCCGGTCTCTGGTATCCCGTATCCGGTCTCTGGTATCCGGTATCTGGGATCCGGTCTCTGGGATCCGGTCTCCGGGATCCGGTGGAGTTCCTCTTTAACAAAATGAATATGACTTTCAGAAAGGTTGCGTCTCGGAATGCCCCCCCCCCCCGGAATGCGCGGTGGTTTCCCTTTAAATACAGGAAGATTGCCAAGGGTTCTTCAGCAGATTTCCGGTCCCCGCCATGGCAGCGGCGCAGCAGTAAGTGTTGCTGGTGATTGCCGCTTCCTCGGCTCCGACCTCCAAGTAATTAAAGGGAGATTGCGGCAGACACGATGGAAGCCGCGCCGCGCCGCGCTGATTACGGAGATGGAAAGCACAAACAATGGAGATTAACCCCCGGGACGCTGCAGCTGCTCCCATCTCATTTACTGCATATTAGACTGGATTCACACCCATGGCAGTTTTAGTGCTTTTTGCATTTTGCAGATTTGCACTGCAGTCCATGTAACATGGTTTCCTATGGAACACGTTCTGTAATGCAAATCTGCAAAATGCAAAAAGCACTAAAAGTGCACAGGTGTGAATGCAGCCTTAATGTCACCCGTGAGACCCTCAGAAAATGAGAGGCGACTTCTCCGCAAATACATCAAAAACTGCCGAAAATCAACAGGGGGCGTGGCTTTGTGAGAGCCGATGGACCGCCGGTGTACTGCCGAGCATTGCCCCCCTGCGGATTCTGCCCGCTCTGTACTGCGCAGGCGCGGCGCTTTTTCCGAAAATAGCCGAACATGTAGAGCTGAGAGTCAGCTCTAGATGGCGCCTGCGCACACCAAATTGTGCTACACTTCTGACATCCAGGCTCTTTCTTTACCATCCCCGTGGACATGGAGGATGTTAAAAAAAGAGCCAGGAGGGCGACCGAGCGAAGCGAGGACATGAGGCCGACTGGCCACTTACATCTAGGTCCACGCAGGCGCCGTGTAGAGCTGACTCTCAGCTCTACACGTTCGGCTATTTTCGGAAGCTCATTGACGTTCGTACTGCGCAAGCGCCGCGCCTGCGCAGTACAGTTGGGGGCAGAATCCGCCGGGGGGACGTTTGTCGGCAGATCACCGTACCCGAGGAGCTGGATATCCGGGGGGTCCGGGGATTGGACAGGGTGCAAAGCTGTGACAGGACCCTTCATCAGACCGTGAGAAGTACACCATGCAATGTGTCAGTGTAACACTTCCAGGGATTGTCTACTTCTCACAGAGATCACAGAGCATCCTCTGACAAGGACAGCACCATCTTTGTTCAGGCATCATCCGGGGTCACCATCTACTTCCTGGACTGAGATTCCGGCTCAGAGATGACACAACCCTGTAAACCCCCCCCATGCCTGTGTACTTCTTGGTTGTGTTCACAAACTTAGGGGGCTGAGGAAATGCTTCCGTCTGTTTGCAGCAGACTGTAACTTTCCTAGGCTGGGATGATGTCATCATTCTGCTGCAAGCAGAAAAAAGCATTTCCTCAGTCTCCCCTCCCCCCAGCGATCAGACTGTACATTGTAACTTTGTAGAAGGAGGAGGAGACATTTCCTCAGTCTGCCCTCCCCCAGTGATCAGACTGTACATTGATGACATCATCCCAGCATAGGAAAGTTACAATGTACAGTCTGATCACTGGGGGGGGAGACTGAGAAAATGCCTCCTCCTCCTTCTACAAAGTTACAATGTACAGTCTGATCACTGGGGGGGGGGGGAGACTGAGAAAATGCCTCCTCCTCCTTCTACAAAGTTACAATGTACAGTCTGATCACTGGGGGAGGGGAGACTGAGGAAATGCCTCCTCCTCCTTCTACAAAGTTACAATGTACAGTCTGATCACTGGGGGAGGGGGGACTGAAGAAATGCCTCCTCCTTCTTCTACAAAGTTACAATGTACAGTCTGATCACTGGGGGGAGGGGGGACTGAAGAAATGCCTCCTCCTTCTTCTACAAAGTTACAATGTACAGTCTGATCACTGGGGGGGAGGGGAGACTGAGGAAATGCCTCCTCCTCCTTCTACAATGTTACAATGTACAGTCTGATCACTGAGGGAGGGGAGACTGAGGAAATGCCTCCTCCTCCTTCTACAAAGTTACAATGTACAGTCTGATCACTGGGGAAGGGGAGACTGAGGAAATGCCTTCTCCTCCTTCTACAAAGTTACAATGTACAGTCTGATCACTGGGGGAGGGGAGACTGAGGAAATGCCTCCTCCTCCTCCTACAAAGTTACAATGTACAGTCTGATCACTGGGGGAGGGGAGACTGAGGAAATGTCTCCTCCTCCTTCTACAAAGTTACAATGTACAGTCTGATCACTGGGGAAGGGGAGACTGAGGAAATGCCTTCTCCTCCTTCTACAAAGTTACAATGTACAGTCTGATCACTGAGGGAGGGGAGATTGAGGAAATGCTTCCTCCTCCTTCTACAAAGTTACAATGTACAGTCTGATCACTGGGGGAGGGGAGACTGAGGAAATGCCTCCTCCTCCTCCTACAAAGTTACAGTGTACAGTCTGATCACTGGAGGAGGGGAGACTGAGGAAATGCCTCCTCCTTCTACAAAGTTACAATGTACAGTCTGATCACTGGGGGAGGGGAGACTGAGGAAATGTCTCCTCCTCCTTCTACAAAGTTACAATGTACAGTCTGATCACTGGGGGAGGGGAGACTGGGGAAATTCCTCCTGCCTGCAGGAGACTGATGACATCCTCTCAGCCTAGGCAAAGTCACTGGAGCTTTTCTGAGAAATGATATGTTATTATACACAGCGGGTAAAATAAGTATTGAACGCGTCACCATTTTTCTAGGTAAATCTCTTGGTAAAGGTGATTATTGACATGAAATTTCCCCCGCATGTCGGTAACAATCCATGCGCTCCTCACATACAAAGACACCAAAACAAATACATTCAGAAATGAAGTCAATAATCATCTTCCCCAATATATTTACCTAGAAAAATGGTGACGTGTTCAATACTTATTTTACCCGCTGTATATACCGTATCTGACAAAAGTAAGTACACCCCTCAGTCACATTTCTGTAAATCTTTTCTTGTACCTTTTCATGTGACAACACTGAAGAAATGACACTTTGCTACAATGTAAAGTAGTGAGTGTACAGCTTGTATAACGGTGTAAATTTCCTCTCCCCTCAAAATAACTCAACACACAGCCATTAATGTCTAAACCGCTGGCAACAAAAGTGAGTACACCCCTAAGTGAAAATGTCCAAATTGGGCTCAATTAGCCATTTTCCCTCCCCCGGTGTCATGTGACTCGTTAGTGTTACAAGGTCTCAGGTGTGAATGGGGAGCAGGTGTGATAAATTTGGTGTTATCGCTCTCACTCTCTCATACTGGTCACTGGAAGTACAACATGGCACCTCATGGCAAAGAACTCTCTGAGGATCTGAAGAAAAGAATTGTTGCTCTACATAAAGATGGCCGAGGATATAAGAAGATTGCCAAGACCCTGAAACTGAGCTGCAGCCCGGTGGCCAAGACCACATCCTGCGGAGAAGTTATTGCCCTGCTTAGCTTCGTATCGTCCGCAAATACAGAGACTGAACTGTTTGTCTCGTCCTCCAGGTCATTTGTGAATAAATTAAAATAGGATTGGTCCAGCACAGAACCCTGGGGGACCCCACTACCCACCCCCGACCATTCTGAGTACTCCCCATTTAATACCACCCTCTGAACTCGCCCTTGTAGCCAGTTTTCTCTCCATGTACTCCCCCTATGGTCCATGCCAACGCACCTTACTTTGTACAGTAAATGTTTATGGGGAACTGTGTCAAATGCTTTTGCAAAATCCAGATCCCCCACATCTACGGGCCTTCCTTTATCTCTCACCTCCTCATAGAAGGTTAATAGATTGGTTTATATGAAAAAGTGTAGCGCTTATTTTTGTAAAAAAGTCCGTTATCAACACGCCGGCCATATGAATTAGAGCGGCGGCCGGCGGTGGGTGTAACTTGGAAGTGTCTATCAGAGCCAGTGGCTCTGATAGGCTTTCCGAATACAGCTCTTACGCTGTATTCGGCTTCCAAAAACTCCTCCCAGGTACGCACAGGGGTGCGTTCCTGGGAGGAGACTGTGTGGAGGTTTCAGCCAATCATGTTCACCGGATCTGGTTACCGGTAACCTGATTGGCTGAAGCGACATCGAGGGCGGGAGAACGCATCGAGGACGGCGCGGACCGAGGAAGGTAAGTGCAGGGCTCGGGGGGGAACAGGCTGCATTTGGGGGACAAACTGGCTGAATATGGGTGACAAACTGGATGAATATGGGGGGAACTGGCTGTATATGGGGGACACGCTGGCTGCATTTGGGGGGAACTGGCTGTATATGGGGGACAAACTGGCTGAATATGGGGGACAAACTGGCTGAATATGGGGGACAAACTGGCTGTATATGGGGGACACGCTGGCTGCATTTGGGGGGAACTGGCTGTATATGGGGGACAAACTGGCTGAATATGGGGGACAAACTGGCTGAATATGGGGGACAAACTGGCTGAATATGGGGGGAACAGGCTGTATATGGGGGACACGCTGGCTGCATTTGGGGGGAACTGGCTGTATATGGGGGACAAACTTGCTGCATTTGGGGGGAACTGGCTGTATATGGGGGACAAACTGGCTGCATTTGGGGCACACTGGCTATATATATGGGGACACACTGGCTGTATATGGGGGCACACTAGCTATATATATGGGGACAAACTGGCTGTATATGGGGGCACACTGGCTATATATATATGGGGGCACACTGGCTGTATATGGGGGCACACTGGCTGTATATGGGGGCACACTGGCTGTATATATGCGGGCACACTGGTTATATATATATGGGGGCACACGGGCTGTATATGGAAACAAACTGGCTGTATTTGAGGGGGCAAACTGGTGGCGTTTGGGCACAGTGGCTGCATTTAATGGGCACAGTGGCGGCAATTGATTTTTTTTTTCAGTTTGTTTGC
This sequence comes from Rana muscosa, assembly GCA_029206835.1. Taxonomy (NCBI): domain Eukaryota; kingdom Metazoa; phylum Chordata; class Amphibia; order Anura; family Ranidae; genus Rana; species Rana muscosa. The sequence goes on along the minus strand of CM055127.1, from coordinate 490,521,690 downwards.
GCCCCCCCAAAAATTTTGAGCACCAGCCGCCACTGTTGCAGCTATTTGCTAAAATCATTTAAGTTAATTTTTTCTTCATTATTGTACACACAGCACCCCATAATGTACACACAGCCCCCCATATTGTACACACAGCACCCCATAATGTACACACAGCACCCCATAATGTACACACAGCACCCCATATTGTACACACAGCACCCCATAATGTACACACAGCACCCCATAATGTACACACAGCCCCCATAATGTACACACAGCCCCCCATAATGACAGAAAAACACCGACTTGTTTACATTTTTGCAGATTTATTAAAAAAGAAAAACTGAAATATCACATGCTCCTAAGTATTCAGACCCTTTGCTGTGACACTCATATATATAACTCCGGTGCTGTCCATTTCTTCTGATCATCCTTGAGATGGTTCTACACCTTCATTTGGGTCCAGCTGTGTTTGATTATACTGATTGGACTTGATTAGGAAAGCCACATACCCGTCTATAGAAGACCTTACAGCTCACAGTGCATGTCAGAGCCAATGAGAATCATGAGGTCAAAGGAACTGCCTGAAGAGCTCAGAGACAGAATTGTTGTAAGGCACAGATCTGGCCAAGGTTACAAAAAAAATTTCTGCTGCACTTAAGGTTCCTAAGAGCACAGTGGCCTCCATAATCCTTAAATGGAAGACGTTTGGGACGACCAGAACCCTTCCTAGAGCTGGCCGTCCGGCCAAACTGAGCTATCGGGGGAGAAGAGCCTTGGTGAGAGAGGTAAAGAAGAACCCATAGATCACTGTGGCTGAGCTCCAGAGATGCAGTCGGGAGATGGGAGAAAGTTGTAGAAAGTCAACCATCACTGCAGCCCTCCACCAGTCGGGGCTTTATAACAGAGTGGCCCGACGGAAGCCTCTCCTCAGTGCAAGACACATGAAAGCCGCATGGAGTTTGCTAAAAAACACCTGAAGGACTCCAAGATGGTGAGAAATAAGATTCTCTGGTCTGATGAGACCAAGATAAAACTTTTTGGCCTCAATTCTAAGCGGTATGTGTGGAGAAAACCAGGCACTGCTCATCATCATCACCTGTCCAATACAGTCCCAACAGTGAAGCATGGTGGTGGCAGCATCATGCTGTGGGGGTGTTTTTCAGCTGCAGGGACAGGACGACTGGTGGCAATGGAGGGAAAGATGAATGTGGCCAAGTACAGGGATATCCTGGAGGAAAACCTTCTCCAGAGTGCTCAGGACCTCAGACTGGGCCGAAGGTTTACCTTCCAACAAGACAATGACCCTAAGCACACAGCTAAAATAACGAAGGAGTGGCTTCACAACAACTCCGTGACTGTTCTTCAATGGCCCAGCCAGAGCCCTGACTTAAACCCAATTGAGCATCTCTGGAGAGACCTAAAAATGTCCGTCCGCCAACGTTTACCATCCAACCTGACAGAACTGGAGAGGATCTGCAAGGAGGAATGGCAGAGGATCCCCAAATCCAGGTGTGAAAAACTTGTTGCATCTTTCCCAAAAAGACTAATCAAAAGGGTGCAAATACTAAACACTGAGCAAAGGGTCTGAATACTTAGGAGCATGTGATATTTCACTTTTTCTTTTTTAATAAATCTGCAAAAATTTCACCAATTCTGTGTTTTTCTGTCAATATGGGGTGCTGTGTGTACATTATGCGGTGCTGTGTGTACATTATGGGGGGCTGTGTGTACAATATGGGGTGCTGTGTGTACAATATGGGGTGCTGTGTGTACAATATGGGGTGCTGTGTGTACACTATGGGGTGCTGTGTGTACATTATGGGGTGCTGTGTGTACATTAATGAGGGAAAAAATGAACTTAAATGATTTTAGCAAATGGCTGCAATATAAGAAAGAGTGAGAAATGTAAGGGGGTCTGAATACTTTCCGTACCCACTGTATATGAAATCTTAATTTCAGTGAGTGTGATCCGTGGAAAAAAATAAATATATGTAACAAATAAATCAGAACGAAGCCGTCCTCTATTGTGACGACACACAAATGACAGTCCAAAAGTGTAGAAAAAACTGCAAGGTTGAAATGAAGAGTTCCACATGGATGTGACCCTCTCTGTGAAAGGATAGAGACACCACCACCGATATAAGGAGGGGGCTTACCAGATGGGGTTGACTTGGTGAGGTGTATACCACCCAAGTCAAAACAGGCTTATATAATCAGTCAGCAAGATGTATCCAGCTGGTCCTGAATCCGCATATCAGTCGGCGCCGCAAATTCCCGTAAACACCAGGAAGTGTAAAATACATGTAGTCTTGTTGGAGCCACAGATACGGTAATCACATAACATGCGTAATGGGAAAAAACTCACATAGTGTGATACCGTACAAGGTAGTATTTATTAAAAAAGATTAAAAAATGAACACTCACATTAGGAAGAACAGCATATCACAAAGTGCAAGAGCGATCTGTGTGAATGGGTCCACCCGACGCGTTTCAACGAAAGTCATCATCTGGGGTCTGCGGTGCCGACTGATATGCGGATTCAGGACCAGCTGGATACATCTTGCTGACTGATTATATAAGCCTGTTTTGACTTGGGTGGTATACACCTCACCAAGTCACCACCATCTGGTAAGCCCCCTCCTTATATCGGTGGTGGTGTCTCTATCCTTTCACAGAGAGGGTCACATCCATGTGGGACTCTTCATTTCAACCTTGCAGTTTTTTCTACACTTTTGGACTGTTATTTGTGTGTGGTCACAATAGAGGACGGCTTTGTTCTGATTTATTTGTTACATATATAGATATTTTTTTCACGGATCACATTCTGTCACTTGGTGTCACTGAAATTAAGATTCCATATATATTCATGTTTGCAACATTTGATATGTGTTGGTAACTGACTTTTTTTTACAAAAATAAGCGCTACACTTTTTCATATTCACCAGTTTTTGCTTTGTCTCAGCTGTGTTGGCAGCTAATTTTTGTGTTCACTTATTGGTTTGGCAAGAACGATTCTTCATGAATCCATGCTGATTACTGCTAATGATACCGTTCTCATTACTAAAAGATACTTCTTAGCAGAATATCTCAAGCTCTGTCAGATTGGATGGAGAGCATCTGTGATCAGCAATTTGCAAGTCTTGCCACAGATTCTCAATGTGATTTAGGTCTGGACTGTGACTGGGCCATTCTAGCACATGAATATTGTCATGGATATGCATTAATGTCTGTCTGCCATCTTACCTTCCTCCTCATGTGTTCATCTAGAGACCAGACCTCCTTCACCTGGCTTCCTTTATAATCTCCTCCCAGCCTGACTCCACCCCAGGCCCTATCACTGAACACTATATTAACCTGTGCACTGCAAGCCTGCTTTGCTGATCAACGTGTTTGTTAGGCATTGTGTGTTTGGGTTCCTGCCTGCCGTGTGCTACGTCTGTCTCTCTGTTACGTTATTGGCTTGTCCCCGACTATCCCTGTCTGCTCGTGACCCTTGACCTTCGGCTCGTTCTTCGTTATCCTTGTCTGCTTGTGGCCCCTGACCTTCAGCTTGTTATTCGGTTCTCTCTATCGTGTGCTGCTGCTTCCCCTCTTTTCCCCTTATCCTACGGGGCGTGAGCTAGGAAACTCCAGGGGCCGCGACCTGGTCCCAGCCTGCAGCGTAACATCCTCACCACTAGAGGCCCTGGAGAAGACCAGCTGGGTCTTAGACTCCGCGCCCTGGGGAATCTTGGCTCTCGCTTCCGTTGGGATCCCGGTTGTGCTCCTCTGGTCCCGCTTTCCACAACCACCCAGTTTCCTATCCGCAGAAGCCAGCCATAGGGTTCACTACCTCGCGGTGCACTCCTGTCCCCCTACGGTGTGCATCTGTCACCTGGCCACAGGTGACCCTGACAAATATGCTTTGATCTAAACCATTCCATTGTAGCTCTGGCTGTATATTTAGGGTCGTTGTCCTGCTGGAAGGTGAACCTCCCCCTAGTCTCAAGTCTTTTGCAGACTTCTAAGATTTCCCTGTATTTGTCTCCATCCATCTTCCCATCAACTCTTACCAGCTTCCCTGTCCCTGCTGAAGAAAAGCATCCCCACCACATGATGCTGCCACCACCATGTTTCACGGTGGGGATGGTGTGTTCAGGGTGATGTGCAGTGTTAGTTTTCCCCACACATAGCGTTTTGCTTTTAGGCCAAAAAGTTCAATTTTGGTCTCATGTGACCAGAGCACCTTCTTCCACATGTTTACTGTGTCCCCCACATGATTGCTGTGTCCCCCACATGTTTCCTGTGTCCCCCACATGATTGCTGTGTCCCCCACATGTTTGCTGTGTCCCCCCCACATGATTGCTGTGTCCTTCACATGTTTGCTGTGTCCCCCCCACATGTTTGCTGTGTCCCCCCCACATGTTTGCTGTGTCCCCCACATGGCTTCTCACAAACTGCAAACTGAGACTTCTTATGTCTTTCTTTTTGTCACTCTTCCATAAAGGGCAGATTTGTGGAGAGCACCACTAATAGTTGTCCTGTGGACAGATTCTCCCCCCTGAGCTGTGGATCTCTGCAGCTCCTCCAGAGTTACCATGGGCCTCTTGGCTGCTTCTCTGCTGAATGCTCTCCTTGCCCGGCCCGGTCAGTTTAGGTGGGCGGCCATGTCTTGGTAGGTTTGCGGTTGTGCCATACTCTTTCCATTTTCCCGATGATGGATTGAACAGCGCTCTGCGAGATGCTCAAAGCTTGGGAATTTTTTTTTTATAACCTAACCCTGCTTTATACTTCTCCACAACTTTATCCCTGACCTGTCTGGTGTGTTCCTTGGCCTTCATGATGCTGTTTGTTCACTAAGGTTCTCTAACAAACCTCTGAGGGCTTCACAGAACAGCTGTATTTATACTGAGATTAAATTAAACACAGGTGTGACTTCTGAAGGCAATTGGTTCCACTAGATTTTAGGTAGGGGGTATCAGAGTAAAGGGGGCTGAATACAAATGCTCCCCCACACACACTTTACATATATTTATTTGTATCATTTATAATTTTCCTTCCACTTCACAATTATGTGACACTTTGTGTTGTTCTATCACATAAAATCTCAATAAAATACATTTACGTTTTTGGTTGTAACATGACATGTGGAACATTTTAAGGGGTATGAATACTTTTTCAAGTCACGGTATATATATATATATATATATATATATATATATATATATATTGTGACAGCATGCAGGTAAAATCACCAGGTTGCATCCAGGATGGAAGGTATATATGTCCTAGATTCAGGCTTTATGCCGATTTATACCACTAGGGGGAGTGCTGGGAGTCTTACAGGGGAAGAGTTAATGAGCCCAGCTGAAGTAAGTGGGCTCATTAGGGCCTCTACAAGAACTCCCAGCATGCTAAGGGAGATGCTGAAACCTGGAACCAGATCTGTGTGGATAGTCTGAGGAGTGTGATCTCTGTGCGGTGAGCCAAAGCCTGTGTGGTTATTGCTAAGAACTTCTAAAAGCAGGGAGCTAGGGACTGGGACAGCACAAGGCTGTACCCAGTTGTTAGTTAGGGACACCAACGTGTGTAGTGAGCGGTCAAGTTGACCAGGATTTCTTTTCATGTTTCTTTTGTTTTTGCTGTATTTTTTTGTCTGTATATAGTTCAAATAAAACCACACCCTTTTGTTTTCTCCTACCACTGTCTGCTGTGCCTGTTTTTGTGTGGTGAACCCATTCAGGGGGTCACACACACCCGCTGCCGAGCTAACCCCCTCACAGTTGGTGGAGAACCAGTGGCAGTTTTTTTAAGGCCACCATGGAGGAGATACTGAAACAGCTGGCTCTAGCAAATGCCAATCAGCAGCAGACAAATGCAGGTTTGCAAAAGAGCCTTGTAGCCCAGCAGCAAGCTCATCAACAGAGCCTCGCAGCCCAGCAGCAGACAAATGCAACTTTGCAACAGAGTCTGGAAGCTCAGCAACAGGCCCAGCAGCAATCTGAGGCCCGCTTCATAGACCTGTTACAGAAGCAAGAACAGAGACTACGGCAACAAATGGAAACGTTAATGCAGCAACGTCTGCAGACCAGTGAGGAAAGTCGTTCCACTAATACCGCATCCTTTGGGGTGAGTAGTTTATTGACAAAAATGACTGGAGAGAATGATCCAGAGGTGTTTTTGACCACATTTGAAAGGACTGCTGAAAGAGAAACGTGGCCTAAGGAGCAGTGGGCTGGACTGGTGGCTCCTCTGTTAACTGGTGAATCGCAGAAAGCTTACTATGACCTAGAGCCTGACCAAGCAAAAGACTATGTGATGCTAAAAGCTGAAATATTGGCACGGCTGGGTGTCACCCTGGCTGTCCGGGCTCAGCGTGTGCATAACTGGACTTTCCGGCTTGGAAAACCCCCCAGGTCTCAAATGTATGATCTCATTCACCTGAGCAGGAAGTGGCTACAGCCAGAGACTTTGTCCGCACCAAAGATTGTGGAACGTGTTGTGATGGATCGTTTCTTGAGAGCTCTTCCTACTGCCATCCAAAAGTGAGTAAGCCATGGAGACCCAGAAACGGCTGATAATCTTGTGGATCGTGTGGAGAAGTACTTAGCTACAGAGAACCTGACTGCCTCTTCCAGAGACTCACAGACTTTCCACCCTAAGACCAGACCATCCCCAGTGGCGGGTAAGATGATTCCAAGGGGTGAGGGTGGAGAGAGTGAGAGGGTGGGAGTTCTACCCAAGGTTTGGCGAGAACAGCCTGGGAAGTCAGGGGCTCAAGAGGCAGCAAGAAGGATTGTTTGTTACCGCTGCCGACAAGAGGGACATATTGCAGCAAATTGCCCGGTTGTGGAAGAACCCATGCAATGTGACTTTCTAACGGACAGACGTCAGTCGCTGTTTGCGACAGTCGCATGCACTGCCATGCGGGGAACTGAGAAACATTTATGCAAAATGTGTGTTAATGGTAGAAATGTTGTTGTATTGCTGGATTCAGGTAGCCTCGTGACACTGATAAAGGCTGAATTAGTTACTACAGAGGTCTCTGGGAATAACAAGGTAGCTGTTATTTGTGTGCATGGGGACACCCGAGAGTATCCGGTGACTACAGTGTGTTTTGAGACCCCCAAATGTACCCTCTCTCATCGGCTGGGACTAGTGTCTCACTTGCCTCATGATGCCATTGTGGGAAGGGATTTTCCAAAGTTCTGGGAACTATGGGATTGTCCTGAGCCCCCCACTGGTGCCCCTATATACCAGGAATGTGAAAGCCAGAATTCCTCGGAGAGTGGTGAGGACTCTCCAGAATTTCCCTTGTCGGTATTGGCCGGGGAGACTCGAGAAACTGGGGAGGAGCCAACATCCTCAGACGAAAACATGCCGTCTGTGGAGTTTTCTGATCTCGAGGTTCACAAGGAAAATTTTGCCACAGAACAGTTAAAAGACCCTGCCCTAATAAAGGCACGGGAAAACGTAGTGAAATAGATGGCGACTTAGTGAACCCAGATGAGACCGGCACTTACCCATACTTCATCGTGGAAAAGGACCTACTGTATCAGGTGGCTAAAAGGGCAGAAGAAACCATTGAGCAGCTTGTGGTGCCCAAACCTTACAGGAAGTTGGTGTTAGAGTTGGCCCATGGGTACATTCTTGGAGGTCATCTGGGGACAGAGAAAACCAGAGAGAGAGTATTGCAGAGATTCTATTGGCCTGGGGTCATGAAGGAAACAGAAAATTATTATTCCTCCTGCCCTGTGTGTCAGAGGTTGGCACCGATGTCACATTTCCATAACCCGCTGGTACCTCTTCCCATCATTGAGGTCCCCTTTGAGAGGATCGCAATGGATTTGGTAGGTCCGATAATGAAGTCCGCTAGGGGGCACCAGTACATCTTGGTTATAATGGACTATGCCACCCGTTATCCGGAAGCGATTCCTCTCCGAAATACCTCGGCCAAAACCATAGCCAAAGAGCTATCTCTTGTTTTTAGCCGTGTGGGTATTTGTAAGGAACTGCTTACGGACCAAGGTACACCCTTTATGTCCCGGGTAATGAAAGAGCTGTGCAATTTGTTCAAAGTGACACAATTGCGTACATCTGTGTATCACCCCCAAACAGATGGGTTGGTCGAAAGATTCAACAAAACTCTAAAACAAATGTTAAAGAAGGTGGTGGATAAAGATGGAAAGGATTGGGACTGTCTAATTCCCTATTTAATGTTTGCTATTAGGGAGGTACCCCAATCCTCTACGGGTTTCTTACCCTTTGAGTTACTCTATGGGAGACACCCAAGAGGGCTGTTGGATATCGCCAAGGAAACTTGGGAAAGTGAGAGTTCTCCCCACAGGAGTGTGATTGAGCATGTCGCCCTGATGCAAGATAGAATTGCACAGGTAATGCCCATCGTAAAGGAACATTTGGCCCAAACGCAGTTGGCACAGCAGAGAGTGTACAACCGTGGAGCCAAGACCCGGACCTATTCCCCGGGGGATAAGATATTGGTACTTGTCCCTACGGTTGAAAGCAAGTTCCTCGCCAAATGGCAAGGCCCCTACGAGATAATGGAAAAAGTGAGCGAAGTGAATTACAAGGTCAGACAACCAGGAAGGCGAAAGCCCGAACAGATCTATCACATTAATCTGTTGAAAGCCTGGAGGGATAGGGAATCCCTAGACGCAGAAACTTTGTCACCAGCTCAGTCTGATTGCGTGATTCCTGAGGTTGGAATAGCAGTCACCTTGTCAAACCCCCAACAACAGGAGGTTAAGGAGTTTGTGCTTCGCAAGAAGGAGGTTTTCTCTGAGCTGCCGGGACAAACGTATGGGGTAGAGCATGATATTATTACCCCGCTCGGTGAAAGGGTGAAGCTAAAACCCTATCGGATCCCAGAGGCCCGACGGGAGGCAATACGTGAGGAAGTACAGAAAATGCTTAAGTTAGGGGTGATAGAGGAATCCCAAAGTGATTGGTCAAGTCCCATTGTGTTAGTGCCTAAACCGGATGGGAGCTGGCGATTTTGTAACGATTTCCGACAACTGAACAAAGTTACAAAATTTGACACCTACCCCATGCCACGTATAGATGAGTTGGTCGACCGGCTGGGAACAGCCCGATACATGACGACTCTTGATCTCACCAAAGGGTATTGGCAAATTCCCCTGGCCAAGTTGGCCAAGGAGAAAACCGCATTTGTAACCCCAGACGGGGCGTTCCAATATAAAAGAATGCCGTTTGGTTTACAGAATGCGCCGGCAACATTCCAGCGGAAAATGGACCAGATACTGAGGCCCCATCAGAAGTATGCTGCGGCTTACCTAGATGATGTAATTATCTATAGCACAGATTGGGCCTCACATCTGCCAAAAGTGCAAGCAGTCCTAGACTCTATCCGGGAGGCTGGGTTTTCGGCCAACCCCAAGAAGTGTACCATTGGACAGGAGGAGGCCAAGTATATTGGGTACACCATTGGGAGGGGAGTAATAAAACCCCAAGTCAATAAAGTCGAGTCCCAACAGCAAGAAGCAGGTACGAGCCTTTCTGGGAATCGCTGGTTATTATCGGCGATTAATTCCCCACTTTGCTTCTCAAGCTGTGCCCCTAACCAACCTGACAAAAGGGAAAGAGTCTGTCATGGTTAAATGGACCCCAGAGGCTGAGGCAGCATTTCAATTCTTAATAAAAGCCTTATGTAGCCAGCCAATGTTGTACTCACCAGACTTCTCTAGGGACTTTTTTGTACAAAGTGATGCATCCGACGTTGGGTTAGGAGCAGTTTTGTCCCAGGTCTGGAATGGGGAAGAGCACCCAGTCATTTACCTCAGCAGGAAATTGAAGTCCCATGAGGTAAATTACGCCACGATTGAGAAGGAGTGTTTAGCGGTGAAGTGGGCTCTAGATTCCCTTCGGTACTATCTGTTAGGTAGGCACTTTGACATGATTACTGATCACGCTCCTTTAAAGTGAATGGCTCAAAACAAAGAGACAAATAGAAGAGTGAATAGGTGGTTCCTGGCCCTACAGGAATTCAACTTTACGGTAAAGCATCGCCCTGGCATTCAAATGGGGAATGTGGATGCTTTGTCTCGAGTACATGCATGCCTGATTGCTTGTGTTCCAACCCCAAGGTTGAAACAAGAGGGGGGGGGGGTATGTGACAGCATGCAGGTAAAATTACCAGGTTGCATCCAGGATGGAAGGTATATATGTCCTAGATTCGGGCTTTATGCCGATTTATACCACTAGGGGGAGTGCGGGGAGTCTTGCAGGGGAAGAGTTAATGAGCCCAGCTGAAGTAAGTGGGCTCATTGGGGCCTCTACAAGAACTCCCAGCATGCTAAGGGAGATGCTCCATCCTGGAACCAGTTCTGTGTGGATAGTCTGAGGAGTGTGATCTCTGTGCGGTGAGCCAAAGCCTGTGTGGTTGTTGCTAAGAACTTCAAAAAAACAGGGAGCTAGGGACTGGGATAGCACAAGGCTGTACCCAGTTGTTAGTTAGGGACACCAACGTGTGTAGTGAGCGGTCAAGTTGACCAGGATTTCTTTTCATGTTTCTTTTGTTTTTGCTGTATTTTTTTGTCTGTATATAGTTCAAATAAAACCACACCCTTTTGTTTTCTCCTACCACTGTCTGCTGTGCCTGTTTTTGTGTGGTGAACCCATCCAGGGGGTCACACACACCCGCTGCTGAGCTAACCCCCTCACAATATATATTTATTTATTTATATTTTTATGACTTGGACATAAAACTCTCCACTCACACATGTATTTAAAAGCAAACGAAAGCTATAAAATTCCTGTCGCGGTTTCTCTGGAGGTTTAGGTAACAGGCGCAGTAAACAAGCTCCATTTTGTAAATTTAAATTTCTAATAAAGTTCAGGCAAGCGGAACGGAGGACAATAAAACGGAAACGCTGCGAGTTAACGGCGCACACTTCCAGCGGGACGTGCTGCGCCGCGGCTCGGCGTAACTGCGACTCAAAGGGTTACCAGCCTTTCCCGGGCAAATGGGGAGTAATCTGTCTTCATGGAAATCTCCCGACTCCCTTTTATGTTTCCCTTTTGAATGCTAAGAAGCATAACAAATTACATCGACAACTTTAAATTAAAAGGCTTTCTGGTCTATTAAGCTTCCTCTAAGTAATGGTGCAATTCCATTAAGTTCCCATTTCTGGGCTGAATTGAAAAGGCGGCATTTGTGACAGGAGATACTTATTCCGCTTATCGCAGAGAGCCGGGGAAATAAAAATATCATACACCGCAAATACCGCCACCGTTCTGTACATTCATAGAGGTGAGGCACACTCCATGGACGCTTCTATATATTCATTTATATGGCACCTTCACCTCCCATGGTGCAGTACAAAGTATCAGTCACTACCGAGGGAGGGTAATACAGGAGATACAATTCATACTAAATGTATCAAAAACAGGATATAATCAGAGGAATGTATAGAGCAACCCACCTCAATCAGGGCTATGCTGAGCCCTAATGTTCCTCCAGAGGTTGGTAGGAGTTCCTTGAGTAGCAATCTGTAGGAGCTTTCCTCCCACTGACCACCAATGTAAGGGAAATTCCTCCCACTGACCACCAATGTAAGGGACATTCCTCCCACTGACCACCAATGTAAGGAACATTCTTCCCACTGACCACCAATGTAAGGAACATTCCTCCCACTGATCACCAATGTAAGGAACATTCTTCCCACTGATCACCAATGTAAGGAGCATTCTTTCCACTGATCACCAATGTAAGGAGCATTCTTTCCACTGATCACCAATGTAAGGAGCATTCTTTCCACTGATCACCAATGTAAGGAACATTCTTCCCACTGACCACCAATGTAAGGAACATTCTTCCCACTGATCACCAATGTAAGGACCATTCTTCTCACTGATCACCAATGTAAGGACCATTCTTCTCACTGATCACCAATGTAAGGAACATTCTTTCCACTGATCACCAATGTAAGGAACATTCTTCCCACTGATCACCAATGTAAGGAACATTCTTCCCACTGATCACCAATGTAAGGGACATTCTTTCCACTGATCACCAATGTAAGGAACATTCTTCTCACTGATCACCAATGTAAGGGACATTCTTCTCACTGATCACCAATGTAAGGAACATTCTTCCCACTGATCACCAATGTAAGGGAAATTCTTCTCACTGATCACCAATGTAAGGAACATTCTTCCCACTGATCACCAATGTAAGGAACATTCTTCTCACTGATCACCAATGTAAGGAACATTCTTCTCACTGATCACCAATGTAAGGAACATTCTTCCCACTGATCACCAATGTAAGGAACATTCTTCCCACTGATCACCAATGTAAGGAACATTCTTCTCACTGACCACCAATGTAAGGAACATTCTTCCCACTGATCACCAATGTAAGGAACATTCTTCTCACTGACCACCAATGTAAGGAACATTCTTCCCACTGATCACCAATGTAAGGAACATTCTTCTCACTGACCACCAATGTAAGGAACATTCTTCTCACTGATCACCAATGTAAGGAACATTCTTCTCACTGATCACCAATGTAAGGAGCATTCTTCCCACTTATCACCAATGTAAGGAACATTCTTCCCACTGATCACCAATGTAAGGGACATTCTTCTCACTGATCACCAATGTAAGGAACATTCTTCTCACTGATCACCAATGTAAGGAACATTCTTCCCACTGATCACCAATGTAAGGAGCATTCTTCCCACTGATCACCAATGTAAGGAACATTCTTCCCACTGATCACCAATGTAAGGAACATTCTTCTCACTGATCACCAATGTAAGGGACATTCTTCCCAATTTTTCTTTATTAAAGGACTTGCAATCAATAAGCATAAAAACAATATACAGTATATACATATATACATAAAAATGAAAATAAATATAGCAAATCTGCTCTCACAGCAAAAGCAAAAAACATGTCATTACTGGAAAATAAATCTTACTACAACTCACACCAACACAGAAAAAGAAAAGAGCTCCTCGCCCAGAGATGGGCAGTTCACCAAAGGCAGGTCTGATATGCCATCAGGATGATTGGGGGAGTCGTTTCTTAACCCTTACCACACTCTCATCCCCAGAAACAGCTCTCTTCAGACTGCGTGACTCCCCCTCATCCATAGATGATAAAGAGAAAGAAATATCTGACATCTCATCAGTGGCAGCTGGTGCTCAAAATTTTTGGGGGGGCGCAAACAAACTGAAAAAAAAATCAATTGCCGCCACTGTGCCCATTAAACGCAGCCACTGTGCCCAAACGCCACCAGTTTGCCCCCTCAAATACAGCCAGTTTGTTTCCATATACAGCCAGTGTGCCCCCATATATATATACAGCCAGTGTGCCCCCATATACAGCCAGTGTGCCCCCATATATATATATATATATATATATATAGCCAGTGTGCCCCCATATACAGCCAGTTTGTCCCCATATATACAGCCAGTGTGCCCCCATATACAGCCAGTGTGTCCCCATATATATAGCCAGTGTGCCCCCATATACAGCCAGTTTGTCCCCATATACAGCCAGTCCCCCCCCATATACAGCCAGTTCCCCCCAAATGCAGCCAGCGTGTCCCCCATATACAGCCAGTTCCCCCCAAATGCAGCCAGTTTGTCCCCCATATACAGCCAGTTCCCCCCAAATGCAGCCAGCGTGTCCCCCATATACAGCCAGTTCCCCCCAAATGCAGCCAGTTTGTCCCCCATATACAGCCAGTTCCCCCAAATGCAGCCAGTTTGTCCTCCATATACAGCCAGTTCCCCCCAAATGCAGCCAGCGTGTCCCCCATATACAGCCAGTTCCCCCCAAATGCAGCCAGTTTGTCCCCCATATACAGCCAGTTCCCCCAAATGCAGCCAGTTTGTCCCCCATATACAGCCAGTTCCCCCCAAATGCAGCCAGCGTGCCCCACATATACAGCCAGTTCCCCCCATATTCAGCCAGTTTGTCCCCCATATTCAGCCAGTTCCCCCCATATTCAGCCAGTTTGTCCCCCATATTCAGCCAGTTCCCCCATATTCAGCTAGTTTGTCCCCCATATTCAGCCAGTTCCCCCCAAATGCAGCCAGTTTGTCCCCCATATTCAGCCAGTTTGTGCCCCATATTCAGCCAGTTTGTGCCCCAAATGCAGCCTGTCCCCCCCCCCAGCTCTGCACTTACCTTCCTCGGTCCGCGCCGTCCTCGATGTGTTCTCCCGCCCTCGATGTCGCTTCAGCCAATCAGGTTACCGGTAACCAGATCCGGTGAACCTGATTGGCTGAAACCTCCACACAGTCTTCTTCCAGGAACGCACCCCTGTGCGTACCTGGGAGGAGTTTTTGGAAGCCGAATACAGCGTGAGAGCTGTATTCGGAAAGCCTATCAGAGCCGCTGGCTCTGATAGGCACTTCCAAGTTACACCCACTGCCGGCCGCTGCTCTAATTCATATGGCCGGCGCTCACTAGGAGGCCGGCCATATGTATAGTGGGCAGCGCGGCAGCGGTGACAATACACAGATTCATGCAATGCATGAATCTATGTATTGTCTTTCAGTGGCGGTGCGGGAGCGAGAGGGGGCCACGCTCCGGTGCCCTCTATGGACGCACCGCCACTGCATCTCATCACCCGACAAAACAGAAAAAGTGTTGCCAAGAGGAACCCCTCCTGGGTCCGACTCTGAGGAAGAAATTAACGCTTTTCTCGTCTTCCTCTTCTTTTTTTTCTTCCTCCTAATCTTCTCCTACCCCTCATCCGAATCCCCATCAACAGATCGTGAGACATGGGGTATGGACACCCTTCCATCAGCCCCACCCCCATCCAGCACCCCCACATTCCCCTGACCACGCTTGTGCTGCCGAGGGGCAGGGACTGGAGGCTGAGTGGGAAGATCCGCTAGATCTGCCCCCCCAGCAGCTTCCGCCAGTCTGGAGGATAGACGTATTAGGGACTACCACAGGAGGGACAGACTCAGGGACCACATTACTAGGGGGAACAGAAACATCAGATGTCACAGACACAGGAGGGACAGACTCAGGGACCACATTACTAGGGGGGACAGAAACAGATGTCACAGACACAGGAGGGACAACAACAGTCTCAGCGGCCTCATCCTCCTTATCTAGCCTCTGCAGCTCAGCCTCCAATCCCGGCAAGTTATTGTTTTGCTTGCGTTTATCTAGCAAGGTTACTCTGTGGTATAACAAGGAAGCTGAGACTTCTGCAGTGTGTAAATGTGCTTTTACTATACAAGATGCTGTACATACAAAACTATTACAATATTAGGACTAAAATACAAGACTGACATATATCTATAACAAGCAAAATGCCTAGAAAATAGAACAGCCTATGGTCTATAACTACAAATACATTTAAAGGTTACTTAACTTGGATTACGCTTTGTTCATGATCTCCAATGGCAATGATTCTTCTTGGAGATCAGGTCCTGTTCTTCTTCATGATCTTATAGCAACATGGTGTGTGTGTCTCCTAGCTTACTGTCTGTTTTTATGTGTGTGTGCTGTTTACCATTATCAAAACTGTAGCTGTATTTCAACAATAGCATTGAATACAACAATGCTATCTACCTATTGTCTACTCAAAACGAACCTGTAATCTAAACTGTGATTTCTTTCAGTTTGAGAGCTGAAAGAAATCTCAAACAGGTAATGTTTACTGTGGCTATAGAGACATTAGTATATTGGATACAACAATGGTATCTAACCTATTGTCTACTCAAAACGAATCCTGTAATCTAAACTGTAATTCTTTTCAGTTTGAGAGCTGAAAGAAATCTCTCAAACAGGTAATGTACTAAAATACAACAATGGTATCTAATCCCATTGTCATTTGTTTGAGAGATCTACTTAAACCAAATGCTGACAGGTAATCTGACTATTGTAAAATTGTCCCATGTATCCTATGTCTGATTGATATAATAAAAATCATATTTTTAACAAACGCAATACATTCCGCCCTATGATTTTTATTTTTCTCTCTCAGACCACACAGAAAATCTCTTCATTACTAAAAACTCAATATACACATGAATTTTCCTTAAATGCAACCCCTCCCATATTTCTGTCACTGGGAAGGTGTTTCAGTCTTTGGATAAAAGTTCATTAGAAAGTCCATTCTAAAGTTCTTTAGAAACAAGTCCAGGCTTGGAATACATCAAAAGGCCTTGTTCTCCACAGCTCTTGCGATCTTCCGTCATTCTTTCCATCATGTAACCACTTTTCTCTGGTCTTCCTATGGATCAAATCGGAGACAACCTGTGGAGTGGAAAACAAAGCGGATTATCTGTTCCTTCTAACAATACATAAACAGTAGATCCTGGCCCTTCAGCTACAATCTCTCCTCTAAATGGCTTCTTGTCTGGATATCTGACCAATACTTTGCCACCTGCCTGTATGCACCTCTGACCCTCCCAAAGAACATCAATAGGGAGGAGAGGAAATATACTGATATTTCCCAGAAAATCACTGCTGTTTATTTTGGAAGGTTTGATGTTATGTAGCCTCACTTTCCACTCTTGCTGAGAAGTATCCACTAACCAGTCAGAGTCCCAGCCACTGTCTTGAAGCTCATCTGCCAATGCAAATATAACTTCAAACCTTCCTGCCAGATTCCCTCTCATTCCTAGATAAGCTTCAGCTTCAGATACGTCACTCTTGGTTTCTATGTCATGGGAAGCAGTAACATGGTATCTGTTAAACCCTGTTCTTTCAGGAACCTTACATAAATACTGAACTCTGCACTCCAGCTGTGGAATCTGTGCCTCAGCCCCTACCATCCTCTCATATGGTGTGCTTTTGGCTATTGGCCTAGAATTTAACAACATGACTGCCTGTGTGAGGACCCGATCCCACCCCCTTAGTGTATGTGTGGGTGTAATTTTTTTCGTATCTGGTCCTTCAATAGCCCGTTGTATCTTTCAATCAAACCAGCTGCCTGTGGATGGTATGGGATGTGGCACAACCAGTACACTCCAGAATCTTTGGCCCACTGCTGTACTGTTAATCCGGTGAAGTGTGAGCCATTATCACTTTGAACTTGTTTGGGACAACCATAAGCAACGCCAAGTTTCTGAAGCAGTTGAAGCATTGCGGCTTGATCTGCACGTTTGCAAGGATGAACAAGCATAAGTCCCAAATAGGTGTCCACCGCAGTGCAACAATATCTCAGTCCATTGTTTCCCCGGGGCAGGGGACCGACGAAGTCAATCTGCCAGATCTCTGCAGGCCTCTCACCCCTCTCAATCGACCCAGTGGAGTACCTTTGCAATGGCCATTGTCGCACTTCTCCACACACTGTACAGTTCCCTATTACAGTCTTTATCATGTCCATGGATATAGGCAATCCTCTCTGCTGTGCCCATTCATATGTTGCTTTCTGCCCCAAATGTCCAGATTGCTTGTGGGCGCAGTTGGCCAAGTTCATCAAAACAGGATCAATTGGCACAACTGCCTTCACTTTTGCGATTTCATCTGCAACTCTGTTATAGTTCTCAAAGTCTGGTACTAGGGGCACATGTGCATCAACATGCCCCACTTTTATGGTGCGGGAGTGAGCTTCCTTCCAGATGTAGTCCCAGACTTCCTTGCCTCCCCACACCACCTTTCCATGAATCATTCATTCATTGGACTTCCACGTGGGCATCCAAGTTGTCAGTCCTTTAAAAACCGCCCAGCTATCAGTGTAGATAGTGACATGGGAAGAAGGATCCTCCTGAAAAGTCATCACTACAGCTTTCAACTCTGCATACTGACTGGACCCTCCGATTCCGGACTCCTGCAGGACTGTGTCTGTACTTGGATTGTAGGCTGCTGCTGTCCATTTACGCCCAGACGAGGTGATTATGGCTGAACCATCAGTGAACCATGCTGACTCCTTCATGTCTTCTGACAGAGACTCAAAGGATGGAGCCTCTTGAATGGGGGATGACTGCAGCACAGGAATTTCTTCTTCTGGCCGGGTGCTGGTAAAAGTAACAAGCCCTGCCAACTGTTTTGAAATGTCTCTAACATCCCCAGCTGCAATACCCCCTCTTTCTTGAAGGTACCACTTCCATTTCATCAGTGTCTGGTTCTGGGCTACAGCTGCCCTAGTGGTCAGTCCATTATCTCTCACCCATCCTGCTATTGGCAATGCAGTATGGATGGTGACTGTGTCCTTTCCTGTAATGGTCTCTACATGTTGAAGTGCTGTGTAGGCCCCAAACAG
The DNA here is from genome assembly GCA_029206835.1 of Rana muscosa. Taxonomy (NCBI): domain Eukaryota; kingdom Metazoa; phylum Chordata; class Amphibia; order Anura; family Ranidae; genus Rana; species Rana muscosa. The sequence goes on along the minus strand of CM055127.1, from coordinate 490,503,500 downwards.
GTACTTCTCTAAGGGCGTGTATCTCGTCTGTGCCCCTGTCAGTTGTTTGGACCAAAATCCAATAGGTATTGCTCTCAGTCCTTTCTTTTCATTTGGCTGCCACAGACTCCAAGATATGGTACCATTCTGCTCCACTACATCCAGCTGAAATGGTACTCCTTGTCTCACGGGTCCCAATCCCTGATGCTGCAAAATAGCTTCTTTAGCAGCCAGGAATGCAGTCCGCTGCTCTGAACCCCATGAGAACTCAGTCTTTTTTCTGGTAACATTGTATATAGGCCTTAATATCAGTCCAAGATGTGGGATGAACGATCTCCAGAATCCTACAACTCCAATGAACTTCTGTGCCTCCTTTTTGGTAGTAGGGGGCGACAGCGCCTGGATAGTTTGCACAACTGTCTCTGGAATCTTCCTCTGTGGCCCAGTCCACATCATTCCTAGGAATTTCACCTCTGTGGCAGGTCCTTGGACTTTGTCTCTGTTGATAGCCCACCCTCTGTTCTCCAAGTGTTGTATCAGCAGGTGCAGTGCTTCAGTTACATCTTCTTTTGTCCCAGAGATCATGATGTCATCAATGTAGTGAAACACAGCGACTTTCAAATTCAGGGTACTTAAATCTCGGGCAATCAGTCCATGACAAATCGTTGGAGAATGAAGATAGCCTTGCGGAAGGACAGTGAAAGTGTACTGGTGGCCGTCCCACACCAGAGCAAACTGGTCTTGACAATCTGGGTCTATCAAAATTGAAAAGAAAGCATTAGCCAGGTCTATCACAGCATGATATTCTCCTGCATCTTTAGCAATTTTCTCAACAATTGAGATCATATCTGGTACAGTTGACTTCAATGGAGGTGCCACTTTGTTTAGACCTCTGTAATCCACAGTCATTCTATATGTCCCATCAGGTTTCTTTACTGGGAACACCGGAGACGAGAAAGGACTTACAGCAGGTCTAAGGATCCCTACTCTCAACAGTTCTTGAATAGTCTCCCCAATTTCTTTGTGGCCTCCAGGAAGTCTGTACTGCTTGAGACAGACTGGCTTCTCTGGTGGAGGAATGTAGACAGGGGTCCATTTCGCATGACCTCTGACCACAGCCTTAACCGCCCTTACCAGATACGCTTTATCAGGATACCCGAATGTGAATGTACCTCTTTCAGTCTGAATTGACTGACCTTGAAGTACATCCATCCCAAGAATATTTTCGGATAACTCTGATATCAAAACATTTGTCATAAATCCTGATCCCTTGCCAATAGCCAATTTCACCCGTATCCTAACTGCTGGTGTAGTTTGCCCTCCCAAACCTTCTACATAAATCAATTCTCCTTTGTGATGGGAAGGATTTCCTTGCAAAAGTGTAACTTCAGCTCCACTATCAACTAAAGCCATTACATGTGTAAGAGGAAGATGACTTCCCCCACCATACAGTGACAGGTGCATATGGGCGTCGGTCTCCTGCTGTCACTGCCCTTGCTGCTATTACAGGAGACTCACCTTCCCTTCATAAAGGATATTGAACCTCCCAATCCCCTTTTCTGATTCTCTCTAACTCCTCCCCAGGATAAAGGGATTTGGGTTTGGGTTCATGTTCACTTTTGGGAATTGGTTTGGGGCTAACAGGAGGGGTCTGTTCTGTTTCCACTAAGTCTAGGCTGATGTTATCTTCACTAGGAGTAGTGTTTCTAACTCTGACAGTTTTACCTACTAAATGTTTCCACCTCTTCAGCATTTCTGCAGTAGGAATGCCATCTATCTCATCTCTAGGTACTCCTGCCTTTAATAGATCCACCCACATTTCTTTCCTAGAAACAACTAGCCTGGTTTTCTCTTCACCTTCTGTCTTCTCTACCCCATTCCGTTTCTTCTCTGTTCTTTTCTGCTTGTATTCTTCCTGTCTGGCCTTGACCTTATCTACTGCCCTGACAGGTTTTGTTTTAGTCTCCTCTATCTCCCCCAACTGGCTTAAAAGGGTTGTGGCTTCATGAATCTTGCTGTTTAATCCCAGGCCTCCCAACAAGGACAACAATGGAGCCCTGAGATTAAATGGCGCAGACTTCATCAGCTTAGAGCGCAGAGCAGACGTAAAGAGTTCCATATCTGGACCTATCCATTCTGGAAATGTATTTAATCCGGTTATACAGCCCATCTCACGTAACCTGGAAATACCCTCTCCTATTGATCTCCAGGAGTAGGTATTTTCCAGGTCAGTAGGACTGGCGTATACTCGGACTATTCCATCTCTCACAAGGTCTAACAGTGAAAAATTCACGCTAAACTCTCTGGCTTTTCGCATTGCCTGACGCAATTGTGGATCATGGGTTAACACTCCCATAGCCACTGCTTCCTTACCTGACAAAACAACACTGTCCGCCCCTTCATCCCATAAGCGTAGGAGCCAACCCAATAGGGGCTCCCCAGACCTTTGTTTGTATTGTTTTGCCAGCTCATGGAGTTCAGTTTGTGAAAACTCCCGTACTTCTTCAAATTCAACATCTCTGGGGTTGCGATAATGCACCTCCCCATCTGCCATATCCTCTCTATCATGTTGCCGTTTCCTATGCTTAGTAATGAGAGGTCTGGCATACTTTTTCTTTCCCACTAGCAGATCATCCTCTGAAATATCAAACCACCACCAAACCTCCTCAAATTGTGAGCACTAACATTTGCAGCATTCCCCCCACCCTCCTTGGTGCGACTCCCCAAAATTGTCGCATAGCTGCCAGTGCTCGCTGACCTCCCTGCAGAGGATCCAGTTGTGCGTTTAGAAACGTCTGACACAACTCTGGCCGATGACAATTGTACACCTGAGGAGTCTTTCCTCTGCTGAGCAGGAGGAGAAATGTCATTTTTACCAATAGCAGCAACATTAACCCCTTCACCACCACCCACCACCACATCCATTGCTTTATTAATGTTATTGCTGTCATTATTTTCTGGCACATTCATAGTTCCTGCCGTGTCCATACTCACTGCTGTACCCATAGATACTTCACCTCCAGGAAGACTCTTCTCCATCAGGACAGGATTGTCAGCTAAGCAAGAATGTACAGCAACAGGTGATTCATTGCAGGAGACTTCCATGGCTGCTTCCATTTCACATGCTGCACTGTGCTGCTCCCCTCCCCCACCTGCATCAACCAGCCCAGGTGAAGGTGAAACTGGCTCTTTGGAGCTGGCAGCCATCTTGCTTGTGGACCTACAAGTCCCAGCAGTAGCAGCAAAATCCATGTGCGGGGGGCATGATGCAGATCCATCCACATTGCTCTGGTGGGCTGATGACACCTCTGCCAGGGGTTTTCCCTCCATGTCTGCAGAGGATTTCTCCACAGCAGAAACTCCAACAGGCAGCTGTTTGCAGAGCTCCTTCTCTCTCTGTTCCTCAGTTGGGACACCATTCACTACAGCCGGGACACCATTCACTACAGCTGGGACACCATTCACCACAGCCGGGACACCATTCACCACAGCCGGGACACCATTCACCACAGCCGGGACACCATTCACTACAGCCGGGACACCGTTCACTACAGCCGGGACACCATTCACTACAGCTGGGACACCATTCACTACAGCCGGGACACCATTCACTACAGCCGGGACACCATTCACTACAGCCGGGACACCATTCACTACAGCCGGGACACCATTCACTACAGCCGGGACACCGTCCACTACAGCCGGGACACCATTCACTACAGCCGGGACACCATTCACTACAGCCGGGACACCATTCACTACAGCCGGGACACCATTCACTACAGCCGGGACACCGTTCACTACAGCCGGGACACCGTCCACTACAGCCGGGACACCGTCCACTACAGCTGGGACACCATTCACTACAGCCGGGACACCATTCACTACAGCCGGGACACCATTCACTACAGCCGGGACACCATTCACTACAGCCGGGACACCATTCACTACAGCCGGGACACCATTCACTACAGCTGGGACACCATTCACTACAGCCGGGACACCATTCACTACAGCCGGGACACCATTCACTACAGCCGGGACACCATTCACTACAGCTGGAGGGGCAGACATGGTGGAAAGAGGCTGCACAGTGCACTGGGATTTCTCCACCAGTGCTGGCTCTGCCGGTCTGTAACCCCTCTGCTCCTCCACAGGGACTTCTGATGGATCACCAGCAGACCTGTCTGCCCTTAGGGGTGACTCCATCTGCTGGATGAACTTTAGGGTGCCATGTTCACTCTCAACCCCCTGGCTGGTTGCCGCTGGTGATTCCCCAGCCTGACATGGGGGGAGAGGTGCAGAGGCAGATGAAGCCGGGATGTCTGTTACCTGCGGCTGCTGATCCACAGAACTCACTGATGTCTGGCTGGCAAATCTCCTCTCATTTTTACATTTTTCTGCAAAAGCTCCACTTTTATCTTTTAATTTCTCCAACAATAAAGATTGCTTCTTTACCTTTTCTTCCATCTGCTGTAACTCAGGCTTCATGGCCGAACGATTCTTACTCCAGGCCTGGAAATACTTGGCCCTGAAGTTTTTATGTTCAGCTTTTAAACATTTCAGTTTCTCCTCAGCTCTTCCGATCGCCCGGAAACGATCGATGATCTTCTGTCTGTAGACATCCACATTCTGACCAGGGTCTGGACCCACAGTCAGATCATCCACCTCCTCCTCCTCACTAGGCCCTGTATCATCAGGGGGATCCCTCCCAGGACCTCCCCCAGGATCAGGCATTATTCCTGGGCCAAGCTAGCAGGCAAGGCCCAGGCTTGAAAAAAGGCTGGTTCTCAGAGAGAGCTCTTTGGGTGTGTCCTCCTCCTTCTTCCCACTGACCACCAATGTAAGGAACATTCTTCTCACTGATCACCAATGTAAGGAGCATTCTTCTCACTGACCACCAATGTAAGGAACATTCTTCCCACTGATCACCAATGTAAGGGACATTCTTCCCACTGATCATCAATGTAAGGAGCATTCTTCTCACTGATCACCAATGTAAGGAGCATTCTTCTCACTGATCACCAATGTAAGGAGCATTCTTCTCACTGACCACCAATGTAAGGAACATTCTTCTCACTGATCACCAATGTAAGGAGCATTCTTCTCACTGATCACCAATGTAAGGAGCATTCTTCCCACTGATCACCAATGTAAGGAACATTCTTCTCACTGATCACCAATGTAAGGAACATTCTTCCCACTGATCACCAATGTAAGGAGCATTCTTCTCACTGATCACCAATGTAAGGAACATTCTTCTCACTGACCACCAATGTAAGGAACATTCTTCCCACTGATCACCAATGTAAGGAACATTCTTCTCACTGATCACCAATGTAAGGGACATTCTTCCCACTGATCACCAATGTAAGGAACATTCTTCCCACTGATCACGAATGTAAGGAACATTCTTCTCACTGATCACCAATGTAAGGAACATTCTTCCCACTGATCACCAATGTAAGGAACATTCTTCCCACTGATCACCAATGTAAGGAACATTCTTCCCACTGATCACCAATGTAAAGAGCATTCTTCCCACTGATCACCAATGTAAGGAACATTCTTCTCACTGATCACCAATGTAAGGAACATTCTTCTCACTGATCACCAATGTAAGGAACATTCTTCCCACTGATCACCAATGTAAGGAACATTCTTCCCACTGATCACCAATGTAAGGGACATTCTTCCCACTGATCACCAATGTAAGGAACATTCTTCCCACTGATCACCAATGTAAGGAACATTCTTCCCACTGATCACCAATGTAAGGAACATTCTTCCCACTGATCACCAATGTAAGGAACATTCTTCTCACTGATCACCAATGTAAGGAACATTCTTCTCACTGATCACCAATGTAAGGAACATTCTTCTCACTGATCACCAATGTAAGGAACATTCTTCTCACTGATCACCAATGTAAGGAACATTCTTCTCACTGATCTCCAATGTAAGGAACATTCTTCCCACTGATCACCAATGTAAGGAACATTCTTCTCACTGATCACCAATGTAAGGAACATTCTTCCCACTGATCACCAATGTAAGGAACATTCTTCCCACTGATCACCAATGTAAGGAACATTCTTCTCACTGATCACCAATGTAAGGGACATTCTTCTCACTGATCACCAATGTAAGGAACATTCTTCCCTCTGATCACCAATGTAAGGAACATTCTTCCCTCTGATCACCAATGTAAGGAACATTCTTCCCACTGATCACCAATGTAAGGAACATTCTTCCCACTGATCACCAATGTAAGGGACATTCTTCCCACTGATCACCAATGTAAGGAACATTCTTCCCACTGATCACCAATGTAAGGAACATTCTTCTCACTGATCACCAATGTAAGGAACATTCTTCTCACTGATCACCAATGTAAGGAACATTCTTCTCACTGATCACCAATGTAAGGAACATTCTTCCCACTGATCACCAATGTAAGGAACATTCTTCCCACTGATCACCAATGTAAGGAACATTCTTCCCACTGATCACCAATGTAAGGAACATTCTTCTCACTGATCACCAATGTAAGGAACATTCTTCTCACTGATCACCAATGTAAGGAACATTCTTCTCACTGATCACCAATGTAAGGAACATTCTTCTCACTGATCACCAATGTAAGGAACATTCTTCTCACTGATCACCAATGTAAGGAACATTCTTCCCACTGATCACCAATGTAAGGAACATTCTTCTCACTGATCACCAATGTAAGGAACATTCTTCCCACTGATCACCAATGTAAGGAACATTCTTCCCACTGATCACCAATGTAAGGAACATTCTTCTCACTGATCACCAATGTAAGGGACATTCTTCTCACTGATCACCAATGTAAGGAACATTCTTCCCTCTGATCACCAATGTAAGGAACATTCTTCCCTCTGATCACCAATGTAAGGAACATTCTTCCCACTGATCACCAATGTAAGGAACATTCTTCCCACTGATCACCAATGTAAGGGACATTCTTCCCACTGATCACCAATGTAAGGAACATTCTTCCCACTGATCACCAATGTAAGGAACATTCTTCTCACTGATCACCAATGTAAGGAACATTCTTCTCACTGATCACCAATGTAAGGAACATTCTTCTCACTGATCACCAATGTAAGGAACATTCTTCCCACTGATCACCAATGTAAGGGACATTCTTCTCACTGATCACCAATGTAAGGAACATTCTTCCCACTGATCACCAATGTAAGGAACATTCTTCTCACTGATTACCAATTTAAGGAACATTCTTCCCTCTGATCACCAATGTAAGGAACATTCTTCCCACTGATCACCAATGTAAGGAACATTCTTCCCACTGATCACCAATGTAAGGGACATTCTTCCCACTGATCACCAATGTAAGGAACATTCTTCCCACTGATCACCAATGTAAGGAACATTCTTCTCACTGATCACCAATGTAAGGAACATTCTTCTCACTGATCACCAATGTAAGGAACATTCTTCTCACTGATCACCAATGTAAGGAACATTCTTCTCACTGATCACCAATGTAAGGAACATTCTTCTCACTGATCACCAATGTAAGGAACATTCTTCTCACTGATCACCAATGTAAGGAACATTCTTCTCACTGATCACCAATGTAAGGAACATTCTTCTCACTGATCACCAATGTAAGGAACATTCTTCTCACTGATCACCAATGTAAGGAACATTCTTCTCACTGATCACCAATGTAAGGAACATTCTTCCCTCTGATCACCAATGTAAGGAACATTCTTCCCACTGATCACCAATGTAAGGAACATTCTTCTCACTGATCACCAATGTAAGGAACATTCTTCTCACTGATCACCAATGTAAGGAACATTCTTCTCACTGATCACCAATGTAAGGAACATTCTTCTCACTGATCACCAATGTAAGGAACATTCTTCTCACTGATCACCAATGTAAGGAACATTCTTCTCACTGATCACCAATGTAAGGAACATTCTTCCCACTGATCACCAATGTGAGGGACATTCTTCCCACTGATCACCAATGTAAGGGACATTCTTCCCACTGATCACCAATGTAAGGAACATTCTTCTCACTGATCACCAATGTAAGGAACATTCTTTCCACTGATCACGAATGTAAGGAACATTCTTCTCACTGATCACCAATGTAAGGAGCATTCTTCCCACTGATCACCAATGTAAGGAACATTCTTCCCACTGATCACCAATGTAAGGAACATTCTTCTCACTGATCACCAATGTAAGGAACATTCTTCCCACTGATCACCAATGTAAGGAACATTCTTCCCACTGATCACCAATGTAAGGGACATTCTTCCCACTGATCACCAATGTAAGGAACATTCTTCCCACTGATCACCAATGTAAGGAACATTCTTCCCACTGATCACCAATGTAAGGAACATTCTTCCCACTGATCACCAATGTAAGGAACATTCTTCTCACTGATCACCAATGTAAGGAACATTCTTCTCACTGATCACCAATGTAAGGAACATTCTTCTCACTGATCACCAATGTAAGGAACATTCTTCTCACTGATCACCAATGTAAGGAACATTCTTCTCACTGATCACCAATGTAAGGAACATTCTTCTCACTGATCACCAATGTAAGGAACATTCTTCCCTCTGATCACCAATGTAAGGAGCATTCTTCTCACTGATCACCAATGTAAGGAACATTCTTCCCTCTGATCACCAATGTAAGGAACATTCTTCCCACTGATCACCAATGTAAGGAACATTCTTCTCACTGATCACCAATGTAAGGAACATTCTTCTCACTGATCACCAATGTAAGGAACATTCTTCTCACTGATCACCAATGTAAGGAACATTCTTCTCACTGATCACCAATGTAAGGAACATTCTTCCCTCTGATCACCAATGTAAGGAACATTCTTCCCACTGATCACCAATGTAAGGAACATTCTTCCCACTGATCACCAATGTAAGGGACATTCTTCCCACTGATCACCAATGTAAGGAACATTCTTCCCACTGATCACCAATGTAAGGAACATTCTTCTCACTGATCACCAATGTAAGGAACATTCTTCTCACTGATCACCAATGTAAGGAACATTCTTCTCACTGATCACCAATGTAAGGAACATTCTTCTCACTGATCACCAATGTAAGGAACATTCTTCCCACTGATCACCAATGTAAGGGACATTCTTCTCACTGATCACCAATGTAAGGAACATTCTTCCCACTGATCACCAATGTAAGGAACATTCTTCTCACTGATCACCAATGTAAGGAACATTCTTCCCTCTGATCACCAATGTAAGGAACATTCTTCCCACTGATCACCAATGTAAGGAACATTCTTCCCACTGATCACCAATGTAAGGGACATTCTTCCCACTGATCACCAATGTAAGGAACATTCTTCCCACTGATCACCAATGTAAGGAACATTCTTCTCACTGATCACCAATGTAAGGAACATTCTTCTCACTGATCACCAATGTAAGGAACATTCTTCTCACTGATCACCAATGTAAGGAACATTCTTCTCACTGATCACCAATGTAAGGAACATTCTTCTCACTGATAACCAATGTAAGGAACATTCTTCTCACTGATTACCAATGTAAGGAACATTCTTCTCACTGATCACCAATGTAAGGAACATTCTTCTCACTGATCACCAATGTAAGGAACATTCTTCTCACTGATCACCAATGTAAGGAACATTCTTCTCACTGATCACTAATGTAAGGAACATTCTTCCCTCTGATCACCAATGTAAGGAACATTCTTCCCACTGATCACCAATGTAAGGAACATTCTTCTCACTGATCACCAATGTAAGGAACATTCTTCTCACTGATCACCAATGTAAGGAACATTCTTCTCACTGATCACCAATGTAAGGAACATTCTTCTCACTGATCACCAATGTAAGGAACATTCTTCTCACTGATCACCAATGTAAGGAACATTCTTCTCACTGATCACCAATGTAAGGAACATTCTTCCCACTGATCACCAATGTAAGGAACATTCTTCCCACTGACCACCAATGTAAGGAGCATTCTTCTCACTGATCACCAATGTAAGGAACATTCTTCCCACTGATCACCAATGTAAGGAGCATTCTTCTCACTGATCACCAATGTAAGGGACATTCTTCCCACTGATCACCAATGTAAGGAACATTCTTCCCACCGATCACCAATGTAAGGAACATTCTTCTCACTGATCACCAATGTAAGGGACATTCTTCTCACTGATCACCAATGTAAGGGACATTCTTCTCACTGATCACCAATGTAAGGGACATTCTTCCCACTGATCACCAATGTAAGGGACATTCTTCCCACTAATCACCAATGCAAGGAACATTCTTCTCACTGCCCACCAATGTAAGGAACATTCTTCTCACTGATCACCAATGTAAGGAACATTCTTCCCACTGATCACCAATGTAAGGAACATTCTTCCCACTGATCACCAATGTAAGGAACATTCTTCCCACTGATCACCAATGTAAGGAACATTCTTCTCACTGACCACCAATGTAAGGGACATTCTTCTCACTGATCACCAATGTAAGGGACATTCTTCTCACTGATCACCAATGTAAGGAACATTCTTCCCACTGATCACCAATGTAAGGAACATTCTTCCCACTGATCACCAATGTAAGGGACATTCTTCTCACTGATCACCAATGTAAGGAGCATTCTTCTCACTGATCACCAATGTAAGGAACATTCTTCCCACTGATCACCAATGTAAGGGACATTCTTCCCACTGATCACCAATGTAAGGAACATTCTTCCCACCGATCACCAATGTAAGGAACATTCTTCCCACCGATCACCAATGTAAGGAACATTCTTCTCACTGATCACCAATGTAAGGGACATTCTTCCCACTGATCACCAATGTAAGGAACATTCTTCCCACTGATCACCAATGTAAGGAACATTCTTCCCACTGATCACCAATGTAAGGAACATTCTTCTCACTGACCACCAATGTAAGGAACATTCTTCCCACTGATCACCAATGTAAGGAACATTCTTCTCACTGATCACCAATGTAAGGAACATTCTTCCCACTGATCACCAATGTAAGGAACATTCTTCTCACTGATCCCCAATGTAAGGGACATTCTTCCCATTGATCACCAATGTAAGGAACATTCTTCCCACTGATCACCAATGTAAGGAACATTCTTCTCACTGATCACCAATGTAAGGAACATTCTTCCCACTGATCACCAATGTGAGGGACATTCTTCCCACTGATCACCAATGTAAGGAACATTCTTCCCACTGATCACCAATGTGAGGGACATTCTTCCCACTGATCACCAATGTAAGGAACATTCTTCTCACTGATCCCCAATGTAAGGGACATTCTTCCCATTGATCACCAATGTAAGGAACATTCTTCCCACTGATCACCAATGTAAGGAACATTCTTCTCACTGATCACCAATGTAAGGAACATTCTTCCCACTGATCACCAATGTGAGGGACATTCTTCCCACTGATCACCAATGTAAGGAACATTCTTCCCACTGATCACCAATGTGAGGGACATTCTTCCCACTGATCACCAATGTAAGGGACATTCTTCCCACTGATCACCAATGTAAGGAACATTCTTCTCACTGATCACCAATGTAAGGAACATTCTTCCCACTGATCACCAATGTAAGGAACATTCTTCTCACTGATCACCAATGTAAGGAACATTCTTCCCACTGACCACCAATGTAAGGGACATTCTTCCCACTGATCACCAATGTAAGGAACATTCTTCCCACTGATCACCAATGTAAGGGTGATTCTTCCCACTGATCACCAATGTAAGGAACATTCTTCTCACTGATCACCAATGTAAGGGACATTCTTCCCACTGATCACCAATGTAAGGAACATTCTTCCCACTGATCACCAATGTAAGGGACATTCTTCCCACTGATCATCAATGTAAGGGACATTCTTCCCACTGATCACCAATGTAAGGAACATTCTTCTCACTGATCAGCAATGTAAGGAACATTCTTCCCACTGATCACCAATGTAAGGGACATTCTTCCCACTGATCACCAATGTAAGGAACATTCTTCTCACTGATCACCAATGTAAGGGACATTCTTCCCACTGATCACCAATGTAAGAAACATTCTTCCCACTGATCACCAATGTAAGGAACATTCTTCCCACTGACCTCCAATGTAAGGAGCATTCTTCTCACTGATCACCAATGTAAGGGACATTCTTCTCACTGATCACCAATGTAAGGAACATTCTTCCCACTGATCACCAATGTAAGGAACATTCTTCCCACTGATCACCAATGTAAGGGACATTCTTCTCACTGATCACCAATGTAAGGAGCATTCTTCTCACTGATCACCAATGTAAGGAACATTCTTCTCACTGATCACCAATGTAAGGAACATTCTTCCCACTGATCACCAATGTGAGGGACATTCTTCCCACTGATCACCAATGTAAGGGACATTCTTCCCACTGATCACCAATGTAAGGAACATTCTTCTCACTGATCACCAATGTAAGGAACATTCTTCCCACTGATCACCAATGTAAGGGACATTCTTCCCACTGATCACCAATGTAAGGGTGATTCTTCCCACTGATCACCAATGTAAGGGACATTCTTCCCACTGATCACCAATGTAAGGGACATTCTTCCCACTGATCACCAATGTAAGGAACATTCTTCCCACTGACCACCAATGTAAGGAACATTCTTCTCACTGATCACCAATGTAAGGGACATTCTTCCCACTGATCACCAATGTAAGGAACATTCTTCTCACTGATCACCAATGTAAGGAACATTCTTCTCACTGATCACCAATGTAAGGGACATTCTTCCCACTGATCACCAATGTAAGGAACATTCTTCCCACTGATCACCAATGTAAGGGACATTCTTCCCACTGATCACCAATGTAAGGGACATTCTTCCCACTGATCACCAATGTAAGGGACATTCTTCTCACTGATCACCAATGTAAGGAACATTCTTCTCACTAATCACCAATGTAAGGAACATTCTTCTCACTGATCACCAATGTAAGGGACATTCTTCTCACTGATCACCAATGTAAGGAACATTCTTCTCACTGATCACCAATGTAAGGAACATTCTTCCCACTGATCACCAATGTAAGGGACATTCTTCTCACTGATCACCAATGTAAGGAACATTCTTCCCACTGATCACCAATGTAAGGAACATTCTTCCCACTGATCACCAATGTAAGGAACATTCTTCCCACCGATCACCAATGTAAGGAACATTCTTCCCACCGATCACCAATGTAAGGAACATTCTTCTCACTGATCACCAATGTAAGGGACATTCTTCCCACTGATCACCAATGTAAGGAACATTCTTCCCACTGATCACCAATGTAAGGAACATTCTTCTCACTGACCACCAATGTAAGGGACATTCTTCCCACTGATCACCAATGTAAGGGTGATTCTTCTCACTGATCACCAATGTAAGGAGCATTCTTCCCACTGATCACCAATGTAAGGAACATTCTTCCCACTGATCACCAATGTAAGGAGCATTCTTCCCACTGATCACCAATGTAAGGAACATTCTTCCCACTGATCACCAAAGTAAGGGACATTCTTCTCACTGATCACCAAAGTAAGGAACATTCTTCCCACTGATCACCAATGTAAGGAACATTCTTCTCACTGATCACCAATGTAAGGAACATTCTTCTCACTGATCACCAATGTAAGGAACATTCTTCCCACTGATCACCAATGTAAGGAACATTCTTCTCACTGATCACCAATGTAAGGAACATTCTTCCCACTGATCACCAATGTAAGGAACATTCTTCTCACTGATCACCAATGTAAGGAACATTCTTCTCACTGATCACCAATGTAAGGAACATTCTTCTCACTGATCACCAATGTAAGGAACATTCTTCCCACTGATCACCAATGTAAGGAACATTCTTCTCACTGATCACCAATGTAAGGAACATTCTTCTCACTGATCACCAATGTAAGGAACATTATTTCGGCTACTTCCTGTCTTGACTTGTTCCAGTGTCTGCTGTTCCTTATTGATCTGATATTGGCTTCCTCATAGTGCCAATGACGCTCCATGTCTGAGCAATGTGTGGTCCGGCTGCTTGTATGATCCTCCATGAACATGTGACGGGGTGACAGCAGAGGAACACAATGAGGAGTCAAGACAAGTGCTGTCCCCCTAGGAAGGGCATTTATGGCGGGATCGGCGGGGATTATTATAAAGAAAGCAGCAGAATTAGACTGAAAACAACTTTGGAGATGATATGAACACGTTACAGCTGACAGCGGAGTTCAGTGATCGGGATCGCAGAGCCTTCAATGTTTTTATTATATTTTTTAAATACCTATTTAAAAATGTAAAATGCCAGAAAGTATCATTTCTAAATGAAGAGACGAGAGAGAGATGAGTAACATTTGGGAACATATTATTCCTGACATTTCCATTCGTGTTCAGAAGAAATCTGTCTCTGGAAATGAGCTTCAAATGTCGAAAACGGGGAAATGTTATTTCTAAAATTTAGCTGAAAATCTGTCAGTTTAGAGGCTTCTCAGTAAACCCGTCCCTGACAGAAAACAAAGTGCAGACAGGGGGCGCCATCCATCACCTCTAGAGGGGGTCACCCTTTAAAATGTATGGACAGTCTCAAGGCGCCCTTTAAAATTTATGGACAGTCTCAAGGCGCCCTTTAAAATTATGGATAGTCTCAAGGCGCCCTTTAAAATTTATGGATAGTCTCAAGGCGCCCTTTAAAATTATGGATAGTCTCAAGGCGCCCTTTAAAATTTATGGACAGTCTCAAGGCGCCCTTTAAAATTTATGGACAGTCTCAAGGCGCCCTTTAAAATTTATGGACAGTCTCAAGGCGCCCTTTAAAATGTATGGACAGTCTCAAGGCGCCCTTTAAAATGTATGGACAGTCTCAAGGCGCCCTTTAAAATGTATGGACAGTCTCAAGGCGCCCTTTAAAATTATGGATAGTCTCAAGGCGCCCTTTAAAATTTATGGATAGTCTCAAGGCGCCCTTTAAAATTATGGATAGTCTCAAGGCGCCCTTTAAAATTTATGGACAGTCTCAAGGCGCCCTTTAAAATTTATGGACAGTCTCAAGGCGCCCTTTAAAATTTATGGACAGTCTCAAGGCGCCCTTTAAAATGTATGGACAGTCTCAAGGCGCCCTTTAAAATGTATGGACAGTCTCAAGGCGCCCTTTAAAATTTATGGACAGTCTCAAGGCGCCCTTTAAAATTATGGATAGTCTCAAGGCGCCCTTTAAAATTTATGGACAGTCTCAAGGCGCCCTTTAAAATTTATGGACAGTCTCAAGGCGCCCTTTAAAATTATGGATAGTCTCAAGGCGCCCTTTAAAATGTATGGACAGTCTCAAGGCGCCCTTTAAAATGTATGGACAGTCTCAAGGCGCCCTTTAAAATTTATGGACAGTCTCAAGGCGCCCTTTAAAATTATGGATAGTCTCAAGGCGCCCTTTAAAATTTATGGATAGTCTCAAGGCGCCCTTTAAAATTTATGGACAGTCTCAAGGCGCCCTTTAAAATTATGGATAGTCTCAAGGCGCCCTTTAAAATTTATGGATAGTCTCAAGGCGCCCTTTAAAATTTATGGATAGTCTCAAGGCGCCCATTAAAATTTATGGATAGTCTCAAGGCGCCCTTTAAAATTATGGACAGTCTCAAGGCGCCCATTAAAATTATGGATAGTCTCAAGGCGCCCTTTAAAATTATGGACAGTCTCAAGGCGCCCATTAAAATTATGGACAGTCTCAAGGCGCCCTTTAAAATTATGGATAGTCTCAAGGCGCCCTTTAAAATTTATGGACAGTCTCAAGGCGCCCTTTAAAATTTATGGACAGTCTCAAGGCGCCCTTTAAAATTATGGATAGTCTCAAGGCGCCCTTTAAAAATTATGGACAGTCTCAAGGCGCCCTTTAAAATATTGGACATTCTCAAGGCGCCCTTTAAAATATTGGACATTCTCAAGGCGCCCTTTAAAATTATGGATAGTCTCAAGGCGCCCTTTAAAATTTATGGATAGTCTCAAGGCGCCCTTTAAAATTATGGACAGTCTCAAGGCGCCCTTTAAAATTTATGGACAGTCTCAAGGCGCCCATTAAAATTATGGATAGTCTCAAGGCGCCCTTTAAAATTATGGATAGTCTCAAGGCGCCCTTTAAAATTTATGGACAGTCTCAAGGCGCCCTTTAAAATTTATGGACAGTCTCAAGGCGCCCTTTAAAATTATGGATAGTCTCAAGGCGC
The DNA here is from genome assembly GCA_029206835.1 of Rana muscosa. NCBI lineage: Eukaryota > Metazoa > Chordata > Amphibia > Anura > Ranidae > Rana > Rana muscosa. The sequence continues at coordinate 490,487,168 of CM055127.1, read as the reverse complement.
CCTTTAAAATATTCGACATTCTCAAGGCGCCCTTTAAAATATTGGACATTCTCAAGGCGCCCTTTAAAATTATGGATAGTCTCAAGGCGCCCTTTAAAATTTATGGATAGTCTCAAGGCGCCCTTTAAAATTATGGACAGTCTCAAGGCGCCCTTTAAAATTTATGGACAGTCTCAAGGCGCCCATTAAAATTATGGATAGTCTCAAGGCGCCCTTTAAAATTATGGATAGTCTCAAGGCGCCCTTTAAAATTTATGGACAGTCTCAAGGCGCCCTTTAAAATTTATGGACAGTCTCAAGGCGCCCTTTAAAATTATGGACAGTCTCAAGGCGCCCTTTAAAATATTGGACATTCTCAAGGCGCCCTTTAAAATTATGGATAGTCTCAAGGCGCCCTTTAAAATTTATGGATAGTCTCAAGGCGCCCTTTAAAATTATGGACAGTCTTAAGGCGCCCTTTAAAATTTATGGACAGTCTCAAGGCGCCCTTTAAAATTTATGGACAGTCTCAAGGCGCCCTTTAAAATTATGGATAGTCTCAAGGCGCCCTTTAAAATTTATGGACAGTCTCAAGGCGCCCTTTAAAATTTATGGACAGTCTCAAGGCGCCCTTTAAAAATTATGGATAGTCTCAAGGCGCCCTTTAAAATATTGGACATTCTCAAGGCGCCCTTTAAAATTATGGATAGTCTCAAGGCGCCCTTTAAAATTATGGACAGTCTCAAGGCGCCCTTTAAAATATTGGACATTCTCAAGGCGCCCTTTAAAATTATGGATAGTCTCAAGGCGCCCTTTAAAATTTATGGATAGTCTCAAGGCGCCCTTTAAAATTATGGACAGTCTCAAGGCGCCCTTTAAAATTTATGGACAGTCTCAAGGCGCCCTTTAAAATTTATGGACAGTCTCAAGGCGCCCTTTAAAATTTATGGACAGTCTCAAGGCGCCCTTTAAAATTATGGATAGTCTCAAGGCGCCCTTTAAAATTTATGGACAGTCTCAAGGCGCCCTTTAAAATTTATGGACAGTCTCAAGGCGCCCTTTAAAAATTATGGATAGTCTCAAGGCGCCCTTTAAAATATTGGACATTCTCAAGGCGCCCTTTAAAATTATGGATAGTCTCAAGGCGCCCTTTAAAATTATGGACAGTCTCAAGGCGCCCTTTAAAATTATGGATAGTCTCAAGGAGCCCTTTAAAATTTATGGACAGTCTCAAGGCGCCCTTTAAAATTATGGATAGTCTCAAGGCGCCCTTTAAAATTTATGGACAGTCTCAAGGCGCCCTTTAAAATTATGGATAGTCTCAAGGCGCCCTTTAAAATTATGGACAGTCTCAAGGCGCCCTTTAAAATTTATGGACAGTCTCAAGGCGCCCTTTAAAATTTATGGACAGTCTCAAGGCGCCCTTTAAAAATTATGGACAGTCTCAAGGCGCCCTTTAAAAATGATGGATAGTCTCAAGGCGCCTTTTAAAATGATGGACAGTCTCAAGGCAGCTGTCATCTAGTTCAGGGGTCTCCAAACTGCGGCCCAAGGACCAGATGTGGTCTTTGCTAGCCTTTATTCAGCCCTTTGGGCACTATTCCTCCCACTGATATGGGGCACTATTCCTCCAACTGATACCAAAAGGGGGACACTATTTTCTACACTGATACCAATGATGGGGCACTATTCATCCTACTAATAGGAGCACTACTTCCTCCTCCTCCTACTGACCACCAACCCTGAGGCCATATTTATTCTCACTGATGCTGGGCCTGGGACATTTTCTGCCCCCGCTGGCCACAATCCGGCCCTCCTAAAGTCTGAATTATTTAAGTTTTATTTGAAAAGTTTGGAGACCCCTGATCTAGATAATGGACGTGGTGTATCTAGATTTTGCAAAAGCATTTGATACAGTCCCCCATAGATGCTTAAATCAACTCACCCCCTTCGATCTCCTCACCTATCACAAACGTACTGAATGATATATCAGTATGGATGTCACACCACTTTCTTAAACTCAATCTTTCTAAAACTGATCTTGTAATATTCCTCCCACTGACACCAATGATGGGGCACTATTCCTCCCACTGACACCAATGATGGGACACTATTCCTCCCACTGACACCAATGATGGGACACTATTCCTCCCACTGATACCAATGATGGGGCACTATTCCTCCCACTGATACCAATGATGGGGCACTATTCCTCCCACTGACACCAATGATGGGGCACTATTCCTCCCACTGATACCAATGATGGGACACTATTCCTCCCACTGACACCAATGATGGGACACTATTCCTCCCACTGACACCAATGATGGGACACTATTCCTCCCACTGACACCAATGATGGGGCACTATTCCTCCCACTGACATCAATGATGGGACACTATTCCTCCCACTGACACCAATGATGGGGCACTATTCCTCCCACTGATACCAATGATGGGGCACTATTCCTCCCACTGACACCAATGATGGGGCACTATTCCTCCCACTGACACCAATGATGGGACACTATTCCTCCCACTGATACCAATGATGGGGCACTATTCCTCCCACTGATACCAATGATGGGGCACTATTCCTCCCACTGACACCAATGATGGGGCACTATTCCTCCCACTGATACCAATGATGGGACACTATTCCTCCCACTGACACCAATGATGGGACACTATTCCTCCCACTGACACCAATGATGGGACACTATTCCTCCCACTGACACCAATGATGGGGCACTATTCCTCCCACTGATACCAATGATGGGACACTATTCCTCCCACTGACACCAATGATGGGGCACTATTTCTCCCACTGACACCAATAATGGGGCACTATTCCTCCCACTGATACCAATGATGGGACACTATTCCTCCCACTGACACCAATGATGGGACACTATTCCTCCCACTGATACCAATGATGGGACACTATTCCTCCCACTGACACCAATGATGGGACACTATTCCTCCCACTAACACCAATGATGGGACACTATTCCTCCCACTGATACCAATGATGGGACACTATTCCTCCCACTGATACCAATGATGGGACACTATTTCTCCTACTGACACCAATGATGGGACACTATTCCTCCTACTGATACCAATGATGGGGCACTATTGATCTTTTATTGGAAAGAATCAAGCAACCAATTTTTATACAAAAGTAAAAAACAAAACCATAGTACAAAACTTCAACAGAAAACAAAGGAATACACATCCATGTTCAGAATATATACAATATATACATAATCCACGACCAAAACATCCCTAGAAAACTATCTACATAAAGCAGCAGAGAGGGCCTAAGAGGCACAACCCATCACCTATGTACGCAGCCATTTATCAAAAATTCATCAAAAATACTGATAATCTAGGGTGATAAGAGACAGACAGCCACACCCGGGAAAGAGACTCCTGGCAGTCAGGGAGGCCTGAAACCCCTCCACGCCTTCAACCAAGCCCCCCGACCCCGCTTGTCTCTCTCAAGCTCCCGAATCTTCCCCACCTCATGCAAAATGTCATACACCACCACCTCAACAGGAAGGAGTTTTTGCCGAATGCTGACCTGACACCGTGCGTTCCAGGTGAAATAACGGACTACTAGGCTAACTAAAAAAAGTGTATCCAAACAAAAAACTCCACCGGTATTGAATGCTCCGTACACCCACTCAGCATAACCCAGCCTGGAGAGGAAAGGGACACCGAGGGCCCGCCCCACCTGTTTGTACACCTCTATGTTAAAAGGGCAATGAAGCAGAAAATGATCCATAGTCTCCTCCTCATCTGCACACTCCTCCCGAGGACAGCTACGATCCATCCCACTGCGGAATTTCAAATTGCCCCGAACATAGAGCTTCCCATGGAAGCACAACCAGGCCAGATCCCTAAATTTAGGGGGTACTCTATCCAAATTAATCAGTCTTAACCCCGCCCTCAAAACTGGGCCCGGGCAATCCCTTAAGGCCAGTGGGTCATGAAAGACTTCGCTCAAGACTCGACTCATAAGGACTTTCCTTGGAACCGATCTGAGATCTTCAGCCGACAATCGCCACTGCCGCAGTAACTTCAGGCACGGAGCGACATAGGCTAGTAGCTGACCACGATGACCCCTGCGATTCTTCACTTGGCCACCTTCTTCCCAAAGTCGTAGAAAAGGCCTAAACCAAGATCTAAATATGCCTACCCATCCAGGAGGTTCCACTGCAAGCATATTACCAATGTTAAACTTTAGAAATAGCAGTGAAAAGAAAAGAACTGGGTTGACCATACCTAAGCCACCCTCCCTCCTGGATAGGTAGGTGACATTCCTCTTGATGGGGTTCAGTCTGTTCCCCCACAGCATCTGGAAGAACACACTACTGACCCTAGCATAGAGAGACACTGGCAAGATGCAGACAAAGCTGACATACAAGAAGATCGGAATCAGGTAAGTCTTAATCAGATCAACCCTTTCCCTCATAGATAACTTCCATCTCTTCCAGCTGACCACCTTAGTATTGGCAATTTCCAGTCTGCCTTCCCAGTTTTAGAGGCCATAATCGCCGGGTCCAAATTCAATGCCTAGTATCTTAATTCTTTCCTGGGGCACTGGAAAGGTGTCCGGGAGATCAAAACCCTCACCATCCTTTCCCATCCAGAAAACTTCAGTCTTTTCCTGATTGATCTTGGAGCCTGATGCTTCAGAATACCGTGATGTCAGAGAGACCACCTCCTCCGCTTCATCCGTCCCAGTGACAATCACTGACACATCATCCGCATAGGCAACAACCCTTAATGGCGGCTCACCCGGGAGCCCCACTGGTACCCCACACAACATGCCGCTCTCTAGCCTCCTGATGAAGGGGTCGATTGCAAACACATAGAGCAGGGGACTCAGGGGACAACCCTGGCGCACCCCGGAGCCAACCCCAAAGGACTGTCCAACCCAACCATTAACAAGAGGGAAGCTTTCTGCCCCCTTATACAAGACTTTCAGCCAATCGACAAAACCATCCGGCAGACCGTACTTACTAAGGAGCAACCACAGGTACTCATGGTTAACACGATCAAAAGCCTTTGCCTGATCCAATGTCAGCAAATACTTTCCCCAGCCTGCAGCCCTGCACCGCTCCAAGGCCTCCCGGACAGCTAAAACCGCTGTGAAGGTGCTCCTACCCTGGACCGAACAGTGCTGATGGCGAGAAAGCAAAGACTCTGCCACTGACGATAGGCGCCAGAAAAATATCTTTGCCAGTATCTTTCTATCGACATTAAGAAGGCTGATGGGGCGCCAATTCTCAATCATCGAAGGATCTTTACCCTTTGAAAGAAGAATCACAGCCGAGGGCCTCATGGAAGGGGAAAGCACCCCCTCAGCAAGGCAACTGTTAAAAACCTCTACCAAATGCGGGGCCAGAATAGAATTAAAGGCTTTGTAAAACTCAGCCGTCAAGCCATCCGGTCCAGGCGACTTTTTGATGGCAAGCTGTTCAATTGCCCTCATCACCTCTTCGACTGTGATCTCCTCTGTCAAATTCATCAATGGAACATCTCCACCATTTAGACCTGGAGTAGAGTCCAAAAAGCTTTCCATCTTGTCACGATCAAGCTCTTTCCTCCCAAGAAGGTCGGCATAAAAGGACCTCACGACCTCCAGAATCCCTGACCTGGACCTTGTCAAGGAACCTGTACTGTCCTTAAGGCCAACGACCGTTTTAACAGCTACACCTTGTTTGCAGTTCTGGTAAGGGTCAGGCGAGTGGTACTTCCCATAGTCCCTCTCCAGAACCAAAGAGGCATGCCGGTCATATTGACACTTCCTGAGAAGGAGTTTCACTTCGGAGATTGCCCCAGGATCTCCTCCTCTCAAAACAAGAATATCCAGCTTCCTCCGTAAACGTTGGTAGGTCATGTATTTATTAAACTGATTTCTATTGGCTAGGCCCCTGAAGAATCCAGCGATCCTCTTTTTGGTCAGCTCCCACCACTCAGCCTTGCTGCTACAAAAGTCCAGGATGGTCACCTGTGCCTGAAAGAATTCCTCAAAGGATTGTCTAACATGTTCTTCTTTGAGTAGAGTCAAATTTAATCTCCAGATGCCCTTGCCCCTCTGAGGGGCGTCTGAAGCATTCAGTACCACAGATAGCATACAGTGATCAGAGAACTCTACTGCCTGCACCACTGGGGGCGAGAAAGCAGAGGCCTCCTTCAAAAAAAACCTATCTATCCTACTCTGACTATTACCACGATGAAAAGTGAACCCGGTGTCATCTGGGAGGTGCTTAATGTGCACATCCACAAGACCAGCATCCCTAATCATACTATTTAAAAAAACGCTATCATATCCCAGCCTGTCCTTGAAGTCCTTCCTGTCCTTGGGCCTAGTTACTGTATTAAAGTCACCTCCAAAGACCACTTGCCGGGATGTAAAAAGAAATGGCTTGATCCTTGTAAAAAGGCATTTCCTGTCCCACTTTGTGTGCGGCCCATAAACATTGATTAGGCGCAGGTCCTGCCCTCCCACAAGGACGTCTAAGACCATACATCTTCCAATCTCCACCTCAATAACCCGCCGGACAGTTACCATGCCGCTATTAAACAACACCGCCACACCGCCGTAAGGCTCGGCCGCAAGAGACCAGTAAGATGGACCATACCTCCACTCTCTCTTGGCCATATGAATATCTGCCAAGGAGGTGAGCCTAGTCTCTTGCAAAAATAAAATTTCAGCATCTAATTGGCTGAACAAAAAGAAGGCCATAGAACGAGCTCTTACTGACTTAATGCTGGCGACATTAATTGTCACCACTTTTAACGGAGGGGGAACCGCCATTTGGGTTATTGGGTGGATTGCTTCTTAGCTCCCCTCTGCTGCTCATCACCAGAAGCCTCTATCTTTCTAGAGGCCGCCTCAAAGTCCATTTCAGAATCGGAACTTCTCTCAGAAGAAGCTCCAGATGAAGAAATATCCCACTTGGAGGACCTATGACGGCTGGAGACAGGAACCGGAGCTTCCCGTCCCCGTTCTGTCCTCACCGCCTGCCTCTTCCGCCTCCCAACCTTCCTTCTCTCTTCCAGGTACTGCAGGTCAGCCTCAGAGATGCCCTCATCTCTTATTTTTTCTTTAAAGTCTTTCCACAAGACTTCTTTACAGAGGAAGGGGCGCCCTTTTTAGTACACGCTGGTGGAGGGGGGGGTGATCCCTTTAAGTCAGACTCAGGAGGGGTAGACTCCTGGGGGGTAACTGACTCGGGGGGCACAGACTTGGAAGGTTCCGACACAAGAGGAGAGGGTACAGTAGGCTGGGGGGACACAGAGACAGAAACAGAAGGAGTACTTACAGACACAGGAGGGGTGGCCACAGGAACTGGAGAGGGATCCTGAGCAGGACCAGGGGAGGGGGTCACCGCAGAGGAGGATGGTACACCAGGGGTCTCACCCTCCATCCTGTCCAGCCTTGACATGTCATCTACTACCTCCTTCTCCATATTGTGCCAGGCTTCAGGACACCTGCTGTAGGGGTGGCCAAGGCGCAGGCACAGGTTGCACCTGATCATCTTAGTGCAGTCCTTAGCCATATGACCCTGACCCCGACACACTGAACACATCAAGGCTGAACAGGAGGAGCTCAAGTGCCCCTTTTCTCCACAGCGGTGACACAGCTTCGGCTGACCAGGGTAGAAAACAGTCATCCTATCCCTCCCTATGAAAGCTGAGGAGGGCAGGTGACGGACAACATTCCCATCCCTGGCCAACCTGACTGTTACCGACCATCCCCCAGTCCAGATGTTACGCTCATCATGGATTTTATTAGGTTTGGTCAAAACTTCCCCATAGTTCCTTAACCAGACCTCTAGATCCCGAGCAGGAACACTCTCATTGGTCAGGATAATGGTTATTTTTTTTACTGTTGACCTCTGAGAAACCGCAACTGGGACCAGATCTTCCCATTCAGGTCTTGACCTGCACCGAGCCTCATATCGCTCCCAGAACAGGTCAAGACCCTCTGGCCTGGTGAAGCTAACCGTATAGTCCCTTGTCCCAGCTACGTGTATAAAGGCATACAGGTCATTTGCACCAAAACCCATCTCCAATATCATATCTACCACTGCACGCCGTGCTGGAGGGATGGCACCACCTTCCCATTTCAGGATAACTACATTACGTCTTGGACCCCCAGCAGAAGCCAGAGACCCAAGACCAGATCTTGGGGTGCTCAAGGTGGCAGCTTGCAGTGGAAAACCCCGCTTGGGAGCGGGACTACCAGGAGCAGAGTGTGCCACCTGTGCAAAAGTAGGTTTATCAGGGCCAGGGGCCCACACTGAAGCCACATCACTCTGTATATTATTATTATTATCAACTGTATGAACTGAAATGGCAGGATCTGTAGCAGGATTGTTCATCACACTGGTACTGGGGTGATTGTTATCAGTCACAGAACTATTCAAATTCCCATCAGGAATAGTCACAGTGGCTGCAATACCAGCTGTCTCCTGATGCTGCACTGTAGAGTCCTCAGCAGCAGTGGGGCAAACAGCTTTGGACTCAGCCAAAGAAGGGTTAATGGGCTGTGCTGACACTTGCAGTCCATCCACAGAAATGACATTTTTTAAATGTAACTCTTGCTGCATTGCAGCCTCAGCAGGCACAACATTGCTGCACACAGGACTAGCAGCCTGATTGTCATTAGGCACATTGTCAGTCACAGTGTTAAAAGGAACAAAAACAGTCTTATCCACAACATGGGACTTAGCAGGCTTAACCTTATCAGGCACATCATCAGTAATATCTTCCTCGTTAAACACCATCTGATCTCCCCGCATAGGAGACTCCATTACCTGGATGGCCTTCAGCATACCTCCTGAATCTTGGGAAGGCATGGGGCTGCTTACCTCTCCCTGGGGGGGGAAGGGGGTCAGAACTGGGGGTCTCCTCCTCCTCCACCTCCATCTTTGTCACCCTTCCAAACCTCCTGTCATTCCCAAACTTTTCCTTAAAGGGCCCATCTCTGCCTTCCATCATGGCCACGATGGTCTCCTGATGATCCACACGGACCTTGGCCAGCTGGATTTCCGGATCCATGGATCCCCGTTTCTGGCTATGTAAGCCCTCACGTTGCCTTCGCAGGCGCTTCAACTCCGCTCTCAGCTTGTACAGCTTGTCTCTCTCCCTATTCAGGACCTTAATCCCGGCCACCACTCGCTCCCGAATGGCCTCCGAGCCTTCATCCTCACCAGGGGTAGAGAGATCAGCTTGTGCATAGGTAGGTAGTTCACCCGACGGCCCAGGAGATAGCTGCGAGCCTCCAGCAGGAGAAGCCCCACTGGCCTCCATGGCCTCCCCAGAAAGGGGGCCAGGGAGCTGGGATAGATTTCACCACCACTCCCTTCTCACAGAGCAGCTTCAGAGGCACCTCCTTCCTGACACACCTGTGCTCCAATGATGGGCGGGGCACTATTCCTCCCACTGACACCAATGATGGAGCACTATTCCTCCCACTGACACCAATGATGGGACACTATTCCTCCCACTGACACCAATGATGGGGCACTATTCCTCCCACTGACACCAATGATGGGACACTATTCCTCCCACTGACACCAATGATGGGACACTATTCCTCCCACTGACACCAATGATGGGACACTATTCCTCCCACTGACACCAATGATGGGACACTATTGATCTTTTATTGAAAAGAATCAAGCAACCAATTTTATACAAAAGTAAAAAACAAAACCATAGTACAAAACTTCAACAGAAAACAAAGGAATACACATCCATGTTCAGAATATATACAATATATACATAATCCACTACCAAAACATCCCTAGAAAACTATCTACATAAAGCAGCAGAGAGGGCCTAAGAGGCACAACCCATCACCTATGTACGCAGCCATTTATCAAAAATACTGATAATCTAGGGTGATAAGAGACAGACAGCCACACCCGGGAAAGAGACTCCTGGCAGTCAGGGAGGCCTGAAACCCCTCCACGCCTTCAACCAAGCCCCCTGACCCCGCTTGTCTCTCTCAAGCTCCCGAATCTTCCCCACCTCATGCAAAATGTCACACACCACCACCTCAACAGGAAGGAGTTTTTGCCGAATGCTGACCTGACACCGTGCGTTCCAGGTGAAATAACGGACTACTAGGCTAACTAAAAAAAAAGTGTATCCAAACAAAAAACTCCACCGGTATTGAATGCTCCGTACACCCACTCAGCATAACCCAGCCTGGAGAGGAAAGGGACACCGAGGGCCCGCCCCACCTGTTTGTACACCTCTATGTTAAAAGGGCAACGAAGCAGAAAATGGTCCATAGTCTCCTCCTCATCTGCACACTCCTCCCGAGGACAGCTACGATCCATCCCACTGCGGAATTTCAAATTGCCCCGAACATAGAGCTTCCCATGGAAGCACAACCAGGCCAGATCCCTAAATTTAGGGGGTACACTATCCAAATTAATCAGTCTTAACCCCGCCCTCAAAACTGGGCCCGGGCAATCCCTTAAGGCCAGTGGGTCATGAAAGACTTCGCTCAAGACTCGACTCATAAGGACTTTCCTTGGAACCGATCTGAGATCTTCAGCCGACAATCGCCACTGCCGCAGTAACTTCAGGCACGGAGCGACATAGGCTGGTAGCTGACCACGATGACCCCTGCGATTCTTCACTTGGCCACCTTCTTCCCAAAGTCGTAGAAAAGGCCTAAACCAAGATCTAAATATGCCTACCCATCCAGGAGGTTCCACTGCAAGCATATTACCAATGTTAAATTTTAGAAATAGCAGTGAAAAGAAAAGAACTGGGTTGACCATACCTAAGCCACCCTCCCTCCTGGATAGGTAGGTGACATTCCTCTTGATGGGGTTCAGTCTGTTCCCCCACAGCATCTGGAAGAACACACTACTGACCCTAGCATAGAGAGACACTGGCAAGATGCAGACAAAGCTGACATACAAGAAGATCGGAATCAGGTAAGTCTTAATCAGATCAACCCTTTCCCTCATAGATAACTTCCATCTCTTCCAGCTGACCACCTTAGTATTGGCAATTTCCAGTCTGCCTTCCCAGTTTTTGAGGCCATAATCGCCGGGTCCAAAATCAATGCCTAGTATCTTAATTCTTTCCTGGGGCACTGGAAAGGTATCCGGGAGATCAAAACCCTCACCATCCTTTCCCATCCAGAAAACTTCAGTCTTTTCCTGATTGATCTTGGAGCCTGATGCTTCAGAATACCGTGATGTCAGAGAGACCACCTCCTCCGCTTCATCCGTCCCAGTGACAATCACCGACACATCATCCGCATAGGCAACAACCCTCAATGGCGGCTCACCCGGGAGCCCCACTGGTACCCCACACAACATGCCGCTCTCTAGCCTCCTGACGAAGGGGTCGATTGCAAACACATAGAGCAGGGGACTCAGGGGACAACCCTGGCGCACCCCGGAGCCAACCCCAAAGGACTGTCCAACCCAACCATTAACAAGAGGGAAGCTTTCTGCCCCCTTATACAAGACTTTCAGCCAATCGACAAAACCACCCGGCAGACCGTACTTACTAAGGAGCAACCACAGGTACTCATGGTTAACACGATCAAAAGCCTTTGCCTGATCCAATGTCAGCAAATACTTTCCCCAGCCTGCAGCCCTGCACCGCTCCAAGGCCTCCCGGACAGCTAAAACCGCTGTGAAGGTGCTCCTACCCTGGACCGAACAGTGCTGATGGCGAGAAAGCAAAGACTCTGCCACTGACGATAGGCGCCAGAAAAATATCTTTGCCAGTATCTTTCTATCGACATTAAGAAGGCTGATGGGGCGCCAATTCTCAATCATCGAAGGATCTTTACCCTTTGAAAGAAGAATCACAGCCGAGTGCCTCATGGAAGGGGAAAGCACCCCCTCAGCAAGGCAACTGTTAAAAACCTCTACCAAATGCGGGGCCAGAATAGACTTAAAGGCTTTGTAAAACTCAGCCGTCAAGCCATCCGGTCCAGGCGACTTTTTGATGGCAAGCTGTTCAATTGCCCTCATCACCTCTTCGACTGTGATCTCCTCTGTCAAATTCATCAATGGAACATCTCCACCATTTAGACCTGGAGTAGAGTCCGAAAAGCTTTCCATCTTGTCACGATCAAGCTCTTTCCTCCCAAGAAGGTCGGCATAAAAGGACCTCACGACCTCCAGAATCCCTGACCTGGACTTTGTCAAGGAACCTGTACTGTCCTTAAGGCCAACGACCGTTTTAACAGCTACACCTTGTTTGCAGTTCTGGTAAGGGTCAGGCGAGTGGTACTTCCCATAGTCCCTCTCCAGAACCAAAGAGGCATGCCGGTCATATTGACACTTCCTGAGAAGGAGTTTCACTTCGGAGATTGTCCCAGGATCTCCTCCTCTCGAGACAAGAATATCCAGCTTCCTCCGTAAACGTTGGTAGGTCATGTATTTATTAAACTGATTTCTATTGGCTAGGCCCCTGAAGAATCCAGCGATCCTCTTTTTGGTCAGCTCCCACCACTCAGCCTTGCTGCTACAAAAGTCCAGGATGGTCACCTGTGCCTGAAAGAATTCCTCAAAGGATTGTCTAATATGTTCTTCCTTGAGTAGTGTCGAATTTAATCTCCAGATGCCCTTGCCCCTCTGAGGGGCGTCTGAAGCATTCAGTACCACAGATAGCATACAGTGATCAGAGAACTCTACTGCCTGCACCACTGGGGGCGAGAAAGCAGAGGCCTCCTTCAAAAAAAACCTATCTATCCTACTCTGACTATTACCACGATGAAAAGTGAACCCGGTGTCATCTGGGAGGTGCTTAATGTGCACATCCACAAGACCAGCATCCCTAACCATACTGTTTAAAAAAACGCTATCATATCCCAGCCTGTCCTTGAAGTCCTTCCTGTCCTTGGGCCTAGTTACTGTATTAAAGTCACCTCCAAAGACCACTTGCCGGGATGTAAAAAGAAATGGCTTGATCCTTGTAAAAAGGCATTTCCTGTCCCACTTTGTGTGCGGCCCATAAACATTGATTAGGCGCAGGTCCTGCCCTCCCACAAGGACGTCTAAGACCATACATCTCCCAATCTCCACCTCAATAACCCGCCGGACAGTTACCATGCCGGTTTTAAACAACACCGCCACACCGCCGTAAGGCTCGGCCGCAAGAGACCAGTAAGATGGACCATACCTCCACTCTCTCTTGGCCATATGAATATCTGCCAAGGAGGTGAGCCTAGTCTCTTGCAAAAATAAAATTTCAGCATCTAATTGGCTGAACAAAAAGAAGGCCATAGAACGAGCTCTTACTGACTTAATGCTGGCGACATTAATTGTCACCACTTTTAACGGAGGGGGAACCGCCATTTGGGTTATTGGGTGGATTGCTTCTTAGCTCCCCTCTGCTGCTCATCACCAGAAGCCTCTCTCTTTCTAGAGGCCGCCTCAAAGTCCATTTCAGAATCGGAACTTCTTTCAGAAGAAGCTCCAGATGAAGAAATATCCCACTTGGAGGACCTATGACGGCTGGAGACAGAAACCGGAGCTTCTCGTCCCCGTTCCGTCCTCACCGCCTGCCTCTTCCGCCTCCCAACCTTCCTTCTCTCCTCCAGGTACCGCAGGTCAGCCTCAGAGATGCCCTCATCTCTTACTTTTTTCTTTAAAGTTTTTCCACAAGACTTCTTTACAGAGGAAGGGGCGCCCATTTTAGTACACGCTGGTGGGGGGGGGTGATCCCTTTAAGTCAGACTCGGGAGGGGTAGACTCCTGGGGGGTAACAGACTCGGGGGGCACAGACTTGGAAGGTTCCGACACAAGAGGAGAGGGTACAGTAGGCTGGGGGGACACAGAGACAGAAACAGAAGGAATACTTACAGACACAGGAGGGGTGGCCACAGGAACTGGAGAGGGATCCTGAGCAGGACCAGGGGAGGGGGTCACCGCAGAGGAGGATGGTACACCAGGGGTCTCACCCTCCATCCTGTCCAGCCTTGACATGTCCTCTACTACCTCCTTCTCCATATTGTGCCAGGCTTCAGGACATCTGCTGTAGGGGTGGCCAAGGCGCAGGCACAGGTTGCACCTGATCATCTTAGTGCAGTCCTTAGCCATATGACCCTGACCCCGACACACTGAACACATCAAGGCTGAACAGGAGGAGCTCAAGTGCCCCTTTTCTCCACAGCGGTGACACAGCTTCGGCTGACCAGGGTAGAAAACAGTCATCCTATCCCTCCCTATGAAAGCTGAGGAGGGCAGGTGACGGACAACATTCCCATCCCTGGCCAACCTGACTGTTACCGACCATCCCCCAGTCCAGATGTTACGCTCATCATGGATTTTATTAGGTTTGGTCAAAACTTCCCCATAGTTCCTTAACCAGACCTCTAGATCCCGAGCAGGAACACTCTCATTGGTCAGGATAATGGTTATTTTTTTTACTGTTGACCTCTGAGAAACCGCAACTGGGACCAGACCTTCCCATTCAGGTCTTGACCTGCACCGAGCCTCATATCGCTCCCAGAACAGGTCAAGACCCTCTGGCCTGGTGAAGCTAACTGTATAGTCCCTTGTCCCAGCTACGTGTATAAAGGCATACAGGTCATTTGCACCAAAACCCATCTCCAATATCAAGTCCACCACTGCACGCCGTGCTGGAGGGATGGCACCACCTTCCCATTTCAGGATAACTACATTACGTCTTGGACCCCCAGCAGAAGCCAGAGACCCAAGACCAGATCTTGGGGTGCTCAAGGTGGCAGCTTGCAGTGGAAAACCCCGCTTGGGAGCGGGACTACCAGGAGCAGAGTGTGCCACCTGTGCAAAAGTAGGTTTATCAGGGCCAAGGGCTGACACTGAAGCCACATCACTCTGTATATTATTATTATTATCAACTGTATGAACTGAAATGGCAGGATCTGTAGCAGGACGATTGTTCATCACACTGGTACTGGGGTGATTGTTATCAGTCACAGAACTATTCAAATTCCCATCAGGAATAGTCACAGTGGCTGCAATACCAGCTGTCTCCTGATGCTGCACTGTAGAGTCCTCAGCAGCAGTGGGGCAAACAGCTTTGGACTCAGCCAAAGAAGGGTTAATGGGCTGTGCTGACACTTGCAGTCCATCCACAGAAATGACATTTTTTAAATGTAACTCTTGCTGCATTGCAGCCTCAGCAGGCACAACATTGCTGCATACAGGACTAGCAGCCTGATTGTCATTAGGCACATTGTCAGTCACAGTGTTAAAAGGAACAAAAACAGTCTTATCCACAACATGGGACTTAGCAGGCTTTACTTTATCAGGTACATCATCAGAAATGTCTTCCTCATTAAACACCATCTGATCCCCCCGCATAGGAGACTCCATTACCTGGATGGCCCTCAGCATGCCTCCAGATTCCTGGGAAGGCATGGGGCTGCTTACCTCTCCCTGGGGGGGCAGGGGGTCAGAACTGGGGGTCTCCTCCTCCTCCACCTCCATCTTTGTCACCCTTGCAAACCTCTTGTCGTTACAAAACTTCTCTTTGAAGGGCCCATCTCTGCCTTCCATCATGGCCACGATGGTCTCCTGATGATCCACACGGACCTTGGCCAGTTGGATTTCCGGATCCATGGATCCCCGTTTCTGGCTGTGTAAGCCCTCACGTTGCCTTCGCAGGCGCTTCAACTCCGCTCTCAACTTGTAGAGCTTGTCCCTCTCCCTGTTCAGGACCTTAATCCCGGCCACCACTCGCTCCCGAATGGCCTCCGAGCCTTCATCCTCACCAGGGGCAGAGAGATCGGCTTGTGCAGAGGCAGGCAGTTCACCTGATGGCCCAGGAGATGGCTGGGAGCCTCCAGCAGGAGAGGCCCTGCTGGCCTCCATGGCCTCCCCAGAAAGGGGGCCAGGGAGCTGGGATAGATTTCACCACCACTCCCCTCTCACAGAGCAGCTTCAGAGGCACCTTCCTCCTGACACACCTGTGCTCCAATGATGGGCGGGGCACTATTCCTCCCACTGACACCAATGATGGGACACTATTCCTCCCACTGACACCAATGATGGGGCACTATTCCTCCCACTGACACCAATGATGGGACACTATTCCTCCCACTGACACCAATGATGGGACACTATTCCTCCCACTGACACCAATGATGGGACACTATTCCTCCCACTGACACCAATGATGGGACACTATTCCTCCCACTGACACCAATGATGGGACACTATTCCTCCCACTGACACCAATGATGGGACACTATTCCTCCCACTGACACCAATGATGGGACACTATTCCTCCCACTGACACCAATGATGGGACACTATTCCTCCTCCTAATTTTTTCACCACTCTGACCACCAAATCTGAGACATTTTCTACTCCCACTGGCCACAATCAAACCCTCCTAAAGTCTGAACGACAGTTAACTGGCCCTTTGTTTAGAAAGTCTGGAGATGCCCTGCTCATGGGGAAGAGGAAAGGGGGGGGGGATTTAGGGGCGAAGGGGGAAACTGGGATGGCCCGATCAGGGAGTCTCAGTCCACATGACCTGTTAATATTTTTAAGGGAGCGTAGGGAGTGGTCAAGATTGAGGTCCTATATTCTAACCATGGGGGGGGCCAAACTTCCAAACATTTGTGGTGGGAGTCATTTAGAATAGAAGTGAGTTTCTCAGGAATCATAGTGCCCACAATCTGTTGATTTACCTCCAGTAGGGGGATGGATCTGTGAAGAAATGCATCCCAAGGGTTGGGGACTATGTATTTGTGAAGAATGGCATGAATCCGGTTATACACTATATTGTCAAAAGTATTGGGACACATGAACTTTAATGGCATCCCACCAGTGGCGGTGCGTCCATAAGGGCGCACGTCACCGCCCCATCCATCACCAATAGATATTCATGCATAGCATGAATCTATCCAGGGCCGTCGCTGGCGGCCCGTTTTCGGGCGCCGGGGGCTGAATTACAGCAGTGGGGGTGTTTTTCGGAGCACCTGATTAGAGCCATAGGCTCCAATAGGTGTCAAGAAAAGTAAACCCAGCTGTGTTAGAAAAGTGAATGAATAGTCGATTTCCTAACACTGAACCGCCTCTCTGCCTATCAGGCGTCCAATCATAGGAGAGGACGGGAGTAGAGGACAGGAGAAGACATTCAGGACTCCACTCGCTGCCCACCGCCATCACCCACTCCCCCACCAACATGGGGTAAGTTCCGGGCGGGGCACAGTGGCGGCATTTGATGCTTTTTTTTCCAGAATTATCCAATTTGCGCCCCCCCCAAAAAATTGTGAGCACCAGCCGCCACTGCTTCCCAGTCTTAGTCCGGAGGGTTCAATATTGAGTTGGCCCCGCCCTTTGCAGCTATAACAGCTTCAACTCTTCTGGGAAGACCGTCCACAAGGTTTAGGAGGGTGTCTATGGGAATGTTTGACCATTCCTCCAGAAGAGCCTTTGTGAGGTCAGGCACTGATGTTGGATGAGAAGGCCTGGCTCACAGTCTCCGCTCCTAATTCATCCCAAAGGTGTTCTATCGGGTTGAGGTCAGGACTCTGTGCAGGCCAGTCATGTTCCTCCACCCCAAACTCTCGCTCATCCATGTCTTTATGGACCTTGCTTTGTGCACTGGTCCCAATCATTCGGTGGAGGGGGGGGGATTATGGTGTGGGGGGTTGTTTTTTAGGGGTTGGGCTTGGCCCCCTTAGTTCCAGTGAAGGGAACTCTTAAGGCGTCAGCATACAAAGACATTTTGGACAATTTCATACCCCCAACTTTGTGGGAAGAGTTTGGGGACGGCCCCTTCCTGTTCCAACATGACTGCCCACCAGTACACAAAGCAAGGTCCATAAAGACACGGATGAGCAAGTTTGGGGTGGGGGAACTTGACTGGCCTGCGCAGAGTCCTGACCTCAATCTGATAGAACACCTTTGGGATGAATTAGAGCCGAGACTGCGAGCCAGGCCTTCTCGTCCAACATCAGTGCTTAACCTTTTGGAAGAATGGTCAAACATTCCCATAGACACCCTCCTAAACCTTTAAACCTTGTGGACCTCCTTCCCAGAAGAGTTGAAGCTGTTATAGCTGCAAAGGGCGGGGCCAACTCAATATTGAACCCTCCGGACTAAGACTGGGATGCCATTAAAAGTTCATGTGCGTGTGAAGGCGGGCGTCCCAATACTTTTGACAACATAATGTATATCTGTATCCACAATGTCTGAACTCTTGGACACGGCCACAGCTTCAGGCATGGGCCCCCTGGAGCAGAGGAGAACCGAGGGGGGGGGGGTGGTGCTGCCGCCACAAATTGTTGAGGTCGGGGGGGCTTTGGGTGCTGACGAACAGAAAAAAAAAAAAAGAACAAAAAAAAAAAAGGGGGGGTTGCCATCAGGGGCCCTGGGGACCTCTGGGCCCCTTACAAAAAAAAAAAAAAAAAAATATTTTTTATGAAATAAAAAAAAAGAAAAAAAAAAGAAGAAGGGGGTTGCCATCTGCGGCCTGGGGCCCTTACAAAAAAAAAAAAAAGGAAAAAAAAAATAATAATAATTTTTATAAAAAAAAAAAAAAAAGGGAGGCTGCCATCCGGGCCCTGGGGACCTCTGGGCCCCTTAAAAAATAAAAAAAATACATTTAAATAAAAAAATGATAATAATAAAAAAAAATAATAATAATAAAAAAATAAAAAAAAAGGGGGGTTGACATTCGGGGCCCTGGGGAACTCCGGGCCCCTTACAGGTGTACTGCCTGTACCCCCCTGATGGCGGCCCTGGACACGGCCACCAGATGTGGTCTTTTGCCCCCAATAACCAGGGAAGGAAAGTGGGGAGGTTGTCGGTGTGAACTTGGCTCTTCACTCCCCAAAACAAGAACTTAAATGAGCATTTTTTTTGGGCCTGTATATTGTCTTGGTGGAGCATTTGGCTTCAGCTGAACCATATTTTGTTCCAATCCGAAGTATCCAGAGATTCCCCTTTTTCTTCGAATTCAATAAACTTTATTGAGACCACTGCATTGCTTTTTTTTTTCCCCCCATCAGACCTGACTCCTTACATTGAAGCCATGACTGATGAAGGGTCGTGTCTGGTGGGAATTACAATGTGAAAATTGCAATGTGGTGGTTTTAATAAAGTTTGTTGAAACTGAAGAAAAAAAAAAAAAAAAAAAAACTCCAATGGTGTAAGTAAGTCTTGGATGTTTGCTCATGCCTGCAGGGAGGAGGCGGATTCCATACAAGGCCCCGCCCCCTCTGCAGATGGTGGCCAACCCCGAGTGGTGCCATTTGGACCGGATTAGTAAATGTGACAAAAAAATGAAGACGACACACGGAATTATTTTAAAACATTTATTTCACATTAAAATGAAAAACAAATCGCTATAAAAAAGATTAACCGACACTTCACCAGCAGTGAGCAAGTTAAAGAAAGAAAAAACAAAACATTTCAAAACTTTATTGAGATTGGACGACAGCTTCGCGGTTATGTACAGAGATTAGAAAAAACATTATCCATCTATGGACTCCCCACTACCCCGGGGGTGGAGGGAATAGCAGCACGGAAGTGGGGGGGGGGGGGGGGGAGACACCACAAATCACAGCCAATCAGAGCCAAGGGGGGCACAAATTAAAAAGAGAGCTCCAAGAAAAGAACTCGTTTCCACGCCCATCCTCTCTTCTTGTCCAATCACAGAACTCTGCATTCAGTGAACCTTTGTGTAGCAAACAGTAGGACCGCCCACAGTCCAGTGACAACATTAAAGCTTTATTGTTCCAGACAAGAAACAAAGAAGGGCCCGCTCAGAACCCACTCCTCTAACGCATTTCACCATGAAAGGGTGAAGATCTAGTCGAAAAATCAATCAATCACAGTGGGTGGTCCTGTCAGCCCTCTCCTGCTCGACGCGTTTTACTTGGAAAGTTGAAGGAGACGGGTAGAGGATTGTTGGCTGAACCGTGTATGTATCTAATCAGATTCAGCCATCGTTTGTCAAAATACAGGCTGAACAGAAAATCTAAATACGTATGGCCAATTTCTGAGATAAGACTAAGCCCTTTTTTCAGGTGAAATGCGTCAGTTTACATGGATTGTTGGTGATTTTGTCTAAGAGAATAAAGCTTTACCACATCAGTGCTCACCGGACTGCAGCCTGTGGGCCAGATGTGGCCCTTTGGTTGCATTTAACTGGCCCTTGGGGCATTGTTCTTTCCACTGCAATGATAAGGACCCAATCTTTCCACTGACACAAACAATGGACACCTTTCCTCCCACTGATACCAATGATGGGGCACTATTCCTCCCACTGACACCAATGATGGGGGACTATTCCTCCCACTGACACCAATGATGGGACACTATTCCTCTAACTGATACCAACGATGGGGCACTATTCCTCCCACTGACACCAATGATGGGGCACTATTCCTCTCACTGACACCAATGATGGGACACTATTCCTCTCACTGACACCAATGATGGGGCACTATTCCTCCCACTGACACCAATGATGGGACACTATTCCTCTCACTGACACCAATGATGGGGCACTATTCCTCCCACGGATACCAATTACGGGGCACTATTCCTCCCACTGACACCAATGATGGGGCACTATTCCTCTCACTGACACCAATGATGGGGCACTATTCCTCTCACTGACACCAATGATGGGGCACTATTCCTCCCACGGATACCAATTACGGGGCACTATTCCTCCCACTGACACCAATGATGGGGCACTATTCCTCCCACTGACACCAATGATGGGGCACTATTCCTCTCACTGACACCAATGATGGGGCACTATTCCTCCCACTGACACCAACGATGGGGCACTATTCCTCCCACTGACACCAATGATAGGACATCATTCCTACCACTGATACCAATGATGGGGCACTATTCCCCCTCCTCCTACTGGCCACAGGCACTACGTAATTTTTTTTTTCACTCTCACCAGCCCCCCCCCCTAAAGTCTGAAAAACAGTAAACTGGGCCTTCGTTTAGAATGTTTGGCGCCCCCTGTATGTTGTCATTGGACTGCGGCGGGTCCTTCTGTTTGCTGCACATGGACTGGGGTAGAAAGCGGTGTCCTCAGGGATGTCTCACCCGCCCATATCCAGAGAACCAAAGCTGAACATTCTCATTGGGCACCAAGGATAACGCAAGAGCCTGAACGGATTCAAAAGGGAACGTTTCGCATTCCATCCTAAGAAGTGTGGAAGGGAAATCATTTAGAATTTCCATAATGCCAGAAAGGTGGGGGAATAATGTGGCAGATCTACAAATCCAAGCAAACTGCGGCAAAATGCCGGGACTTGTGGCCCTTTTACACGTTTCCTTTACAGGATACTTTTGCATAATTTACCTTTAAAAAGCGATAATAAACCTTCATCAGGAAAAAAAAGAAAAAAAATCTAGCAGCACTCTTCATCTACTTTCCTCCTCGCCCTCCTCTCTGTGCTAGAGGTCATTTCTGCAAATCGGTCCATTCCATTTCTCTCTGTACGGCATTTCTGCCTCTGGGGGGGGGGGTGGCTACTCTGTCTTGTAGAAGCCCAAGTGTAGCCACCTCTCGGTGCCCACACAAAGACCGCCCCCAAAACCCAGGCCACTCCCCTGGCTCCACCTCCAAGAGCTTTGAGAAGGTGCCGTGCCCCTCTACAGCAACGAGGCGCCCACCATGCGATCAGGTCAGCGACATCCACAATGCTCATTACTACAAATGGAACTTCGGGGGAAGGGATGCCGAGAGGAGCCAAACCGGAAAAGTGGAGCGTTTGGGGTTAAAATGAATTGGGGGCCCCAATGGGGAAAAAAAACTAAATTCATTGTAAGAGGCTTTAAAGTTGAACCCCCTCCACCCTCAAAGGTTTAAAACAAAAGATTAAATGGGGGCCAATAGGGCAGCCACCCCAGAGTAGAAAGCAGCCTTGATAATGGAACAAAAAGGGGGCGCCAACTAAGTGTAGCATTAAAATCAACTTTATTAAAAAGCAATTGGCAACTCACTGGGTTAACAGATCAAAATGGAATATCTCTGCTAGAACACCGCGGTCAGTCCCAATGCTGAAGAATAAGCGGGAAGCTCTGAAACGCGTAGCCATGCCCACAAGACAATATGCGTGATGTCACTTCCACACCGCCTCCCCTGTGCACTCCAGGGTGGTTACTGGCACTTCCGGTTTTGTTTTCCAGTGGTCCTGAGCCTTTCACACAGAGCCTGGTGGCTGCACAAGCAGGAAGAGACATCAGTGGGACAGACAGCGGTGTTCTTGTGGAGATGAAGGAGGCGTGGCCTTGCCTCCAAAACTCGTTCCAATTGGCCAGCTTACTTCTAGACTAGACAGCTCCGGTCATCGAGGTGATTCCTCCGAGTCTTCCTGGCTCCCTGCATCTCCGCCCGTGGCAGATCCTGCTCCACAACAAGGCCCTGTGTCCAATTAATGAAAAGTGAAGATGGGATTTTTAAAAAGGTGCAAGAATACACAAAAATATATTAAAATAAAATAAAATGTTAGAAAGGCATAATATAGAAAGATAAAAATCCATCCAGTATACAATACACATGATTAAAGGTGCAGACTTGGAACAATTTCTCTACATAGGTTTCGCCAATTGATTTGGCTTCTTCAGGAGGATGAATCAGTCAAGCACTGTCTACATAGTATCAAAAACTCATACGAATCAAAAATGTGCAAATTTGTATTAGTAATTAAGTTTGCACATTTTTGATTCGTATGTGTTTTTGATGCTATGTTTTTCTATTCTAGTAGACGGTGCTTGATGGATTCATCCTCCTGAAGAAGCCAAATCAATTGGCGAAACCTATTTAGAGAAATTGTTCCAAGTCTGCACCTTTAATCATGTGTATTGTATACTGGATCGATTTATATCTTTCTATATTATGCCTAACATTTAATACATTTTATTTTTATATATTTTTGTGTATTCTTGCACCTTCAAAATCCCATGTTCACTTTTCACAAATTTATCTAATTAAGGGGATGTGGTGCCAATCAATGCAGTTGACGAGTTGATAATTATTCTCCCACGGACCTGTATCCCTCGAGCGGACTCACTGTATACAACAAATGCCTGTCACCCTGGAAACAAGGCTGAAGAATAAAGCAGGAAGCTCTGAAACGCGTAGCCATGCCCAGAGGACATTACTTATGTTTTTTAATGTTCGTTATTTAATAAACAGTGCTACACTTTTGGCGGTCTTGGCGCCTCTTCATGCCCATCCCTTCTTGTGGAGATATGCCTTTGATCCGTTAACCCAGCGAGTTGCTAATATGCATTTTAAGTGGATGATTTTAATACCGCACTTAGTTGGCGCCCCCTTTCTCCCTCAAAGTTTTAAAGTGACCCGTCTTCACTCCTGCAAACCCATCTGCAGCAGCGAGCTACCCAGGCAGTTCATCGCTTCTGTGCATGCGTGGAGAAACTCCCATTCCTTTATCATGCATCACATCGACGGGCGGCCTCTCTATAGGCGTAAACAGGACTTTCCCACCCATTGCACAGGAGGAACGAGGGACCATCCAGGGGAGTTTGCAGTGGTGGTTGTAGGGCTCCCCGAGGGGACTATTATAGAGCATGGACCTGGCACATGGACAGGCGAGCTTACATTTTGGTGGCGGGTCCTACATAGAATTGATCCAGAGGAAGGCGAGTTTTCCCTGAACACACTTGTGAAGATTGACGAATAAATTCAATTAGAACGAAGAAGACAACTGTGGTGATGTTAGTAAATAGACCTACATTGGTACAAATGACTAGAAGTGAACTGGGCCTGACCACTATCCTAATAATCCCTTTATAACAAGGTCTGTGGGGTGATCAAGGCCACCAAATTAGGGGTACAGGCAGTAATCCCGTACCGGGCCCCAACAGACGAGTGGGGGGGGGGGCAACATCATTCCATCAGAGAGCAAAAGTGACAGAGAGATGAGCTCATCAGTCTGCTGCTTCTCCTTCCACTGTCCAATCACAGGGTGGGGGGAGGAGACTTGTTCATGTTCCTGAACTGCAGCAGGGAAAACAAAACGGGGATCTCACCTTGCTGGACAGGGATGTGCTGTGTGGCAGAGCTGTGTAAATCTTTGGACAGAAAAATAAATCCTTTGGCAGGTGAATTGGCTCCCTTGTATGTATAGGTTGTCCTGCCTGGAGTTTAGCTTTTGTCAGTGCTAGGGGCCAGAAGGAGTGGCTACGCGTTTCAGAGCGGCCCTGCTCTTTTGTCAAGTAGGGCAACTCCGAAACTTGTAGTCATTGCCCCGGCAATGATGTTGCTTCTGGTCGACTCCACGCTTCACGGCCCCCAACCGCTTCCTAAATGCTGAGGCTTTCCATTCCATTTGGCAGCAGTGGTGCCCTTACACTCTCCTGATTGCACCCAAAGTTGGTCAGACCAGAGTTTTTGGCCGAAGAGGATAATTTTGTGACACGTTTAGTTTTACTACATGTGAGTTGCTCTTTATTTACTACATGTGAGTTGCTCTTTATTTACTACATGTGAGTTGCGCAGCGTTTTACTACATGTGAGTTGCGCAGCGTTTCACTACATGTGAGTTGCGCAGCGTTTCACTACATGGAGTTGCGCTGGGTTTCACTACATGTGAGTTGCGCAGCGTTTCACTACATGGAGTTGCGCTGGGTTTCACTACATGTGAGTTGCGCAGCGTTTTACTACATGTGAGTTGCGCAGCGTTTCACTACATGTGAGTTGCGCAGCGTTTCACTACATGTGAGTTGCGCAGCGTTTCACTACATGTGAGTTGCGCAGCGTTTTACTACATGTGAGTTGCGCAGCGTTTCACTACATGTGAGTTGCGCTGGGTTTCACTACATGTGAGTTGCGCAGCGTTTTACTACATGTGAGTTGCGCAGCGTTTCACTACATGTGAGTTGCGCAGCGTTTCACTACATGGAGTTGCGCTGGGTTTCACTACATGTGAGTTGCGCAGCGTTTCACTACATGGAGTTGCGCTGGGTTTCACTACATGTGAGTTGCGCAGCGTTTTACTACATGTGAGTTGCGCAGCGTTTCACTACATGTGAGTTGCGCAGCGTTTCACTACATGTGAGTTGCGCAGCGTTTTACTACATGTGAGTTGCGCAGCGTTTCATTACATGTGAGTTGCGCAGCGTTTTACTACATGTGAGTTGCGCAGTGTTTTACTACATGTGAGTTGCCACTTTGTTATTCATTAAAGTGTTTTGCATTACTACAC
Source organism: Rana muscosa (assembly GCA_029206835.1). Taxonomy (NCBI): domain Eukaryota; kingdom Metazoa; phylum Chordata; class Amphibia; order Anura; family Ranidae; genus Rana; species Rana muscosa. Next base: position 490,461,977 of record CM055127.1, on the reverse strand, counting down.
TCCAGATTGGCACCCTCTATTGTTCTGTATTTGCAGATTTCTTCAGTCTGCAAGGAGCTGCATCTAGTGTGGTTAACCCTTGATGGACATTTTAGGACTTTTATCCTTCTGCCTTATCCAACTATATTAGTTAGGCATGTATTTACTTGTGCGCCATCTTGCATTTTTTTTTTTTCATTACCAAACTGGCCATTACCGAACATGCAGTTCCATCCAGCAGGGACATCCCTCCCATGAACTGCAGCAGGTGCACTATGCCGCTTTACTGGTCAATTCTATTACGTCTCCTATAAAACTGTGCGTATAATAACCAATAGCATAAGAGTACCTGTCAGCATCAATTTGTGAATTGAAATAATAGCTATCAATCCAATCCAATAAAACAAAAAAAAAAGCAGCTGCACTCTGAAAAATTTAAATGCTGGTAACTTTATTCATCGAGACCACATGGAGAGAGTCCTCACCCTCACCTTGGTTGTGCTCTCCCGATAGGTTTCGCCCATAGGGCTGGACCTAAAGTGGAACTAAAAGGCAACAGATAAAAACTTACAAGCAGGAAGGCTATGTATCGAAGAAGAGATATGCAATGGGGTTGATTTACTAAAATTGGCAAGTGCAAGATCTGCATGGTAGCCAGTGTCTAACTTCAGCTTCTTCAATTAAACTTGGACCAAAAAAAAAACACGAGAAGATGATTGGTTTGTTTCTATGCAGAGTTGCACCAGATTTTGCACTCACCAGTTTTGGGAAATCACCCTCAATGTCTCTTCTGCAATAAAAAAAAAAAAAACTACCTGCCTGCTTGTAGCGCTGACGCAGTCTCTGCGTGCCAAGGATGGTGCATCTTGCGCTAGCCAATCAAGACGGCTAAAAACCAGAACCAGGAAGTAGTCGGGGAGAAGATAGCGGAGCCAGTGGGGGACTCCTCGTGGCCTTCCGACCATTGGAGAGGTGGCGAGTATGGTGCCTTTAGTTTCAATTTAACCACTTACTGACCGCAATACACATTATATATATAAAATCGTATTTATAGGCGTATAACACGCACTTTTCCCCCCTGAAAATAGGGGGGAAATCACGGGTGCGTGTTATACGCCGATAGCGTACCTTGGAGGAGAAGGAGGGGGGACGAGCGCCGCCAGAATCACCGAGCCGTCATGTCCTGTTTACTCGGCTCTGACGTCACACACATGTCCCGCCTCCGCCACCGGCATTGGACCAGTGCTCTGTCAATCACAGGAGCTAGTCCAATGGCGATGGCGGAGGCGGCACATGTGTATGTGACTGCCGACAGAGCCGAGTACTGTAAACAGAAGATGACGGCTGGGTGATTCCGGCGGCGCTCGTCCCCCTCCTGATTTCCTGCACTGCATTCGAGATGGTGAGGCTGCAGCTAGGCATTAGGCTGCATTGGATGGGCACAGATCAGGCTGCAGATGGGCACAGAGGCTGCATTGAGGCTGCAGATGGGCATCAGGCTGCATTGGATGGGCGCAGATCAGGCTGCAGATGGGCACAGAGGCTGCATTGAGGCTGCAGATGGGCATCAGGCTGCATTGGATGGGTGCAGATCAGGCTGCAGATGGGCACAGAGGCTGCAGATGGGCACTAATCAGGCTCCATTGATTGGCACTGACCATTATTTCGCTTCAAAGTAGTTTATTTGAAAAAAAAAGTTTTTTTCCTGAAACTTCCCTCTTAAATCGGGGTGCGTGTTATGCGCTGATAAATACGGTAGTTTGCAAGTGGTTTACCGGGGTTATGGGTAAAGCGGTCAGCCATAACCCCGGTATTTTTATTTATTTTTTTAACCCGGCAGCTGACTTTCTCCTGAAATCATTCCGAGCAACTCATGAGCTGCAGGAATGCTTTTCAGAAGCAGCGGGAGGAGAGGGGACGTCTCCCCTCCCCGTCGCTGGCCAGTGTTTCTCGGGCTTACCGTTTTCCGCCGACTCGCCTGAGAAACGGTCCCGCCAGCTGATCACACGGGCGATCAAAGAGTAGTTCTGCTTTGATTGCATCTATGGCCTTGGAGGACCAGAGCGGCGTCATGATGTCACTTCCCGTCCAGGGTGGAAGTAAACAAACAATCTTTTTTTTTTTTAAAACCAAAAATCTCAACAAAAAAAATAATAATTCTCTTTTGCTTTTAAAAAAAAAAAAGGTCTTTTTGACCCCAGATCTCTCCAGAACGAGGACCTGTCATCCTCATTTCTTTTACAAGAGAGGCCTTGTAATAGGAATAAAAGCGATAAAAAAATAAAGTAAAAAAATTTAAAAAAGGCAGTGTAGAAATAAAACAAGACAAAAAAAAAAAGTAAAGCGCCCCATCCCTCTGTGCTCGCACGCAGAAGCGAATGCATACGCAAGTCACAACCGCATATGTAAGCTGTGTTTGCACCACACTTGAGGTATGGCCGCGAGAGCAATAATTCTAGTGCTGGACCGCCTCTGTAACTCTAAACAGGTAACCTGTAATGGCGTTTAAAGCGTCGCCTATGGGGATTTTTAACTACAGTCGTTTGTCGCCATTCCACGAGTGTATGCAATTTTAAAGCGTGACATATTAGGTATCTATTTACTCGGCCTAACATCATCCTTCATATTATACAAAACAACAATGTGGGTGTATATTGTGTTTTTTTTTTTTTTTTAATTCATTAAAAAAATAAATTTTCCCCCAAAAAATTGCATGTGAAAAACCGCTGTGCAAATGCCGTGTGACTTAAAAAAAAAAATTGCAACGATCGCCATTTTATTCTCTAGGGCAGAGGTCTCAGACTGGTGGCCCTCCAGCTGTTGTGAAACTACAAGTCCCATGAGGCATTGCAAGCTGCTAACAGTTACAAGCATGACTCCCAAAGGCAGAGGCATGATGGGACTTGTAGCTTCACAACAGCTGGAGGGCCACGGGTTGGGCACCCATGCTCTAGGGTCTCTGCTAAAAAAAAAAGTATGTTTGGGGGTTATAAGTAATTTAATAGCAAAAAAAAAAACGATTTAAACTTGTAAACAAAAAGTACCAGAAAAGGCCGGGTCAGCAAGTGGTCAAAGGAGAAGTACAGGGAAAGCTTGTTTGGCTGTACTTCTCCTGTGACCCATCTTCAGCAGAGTGTGGGCTGAAGTCTGCTCTCTGCTGACGTCACAGAAGTCACAGTCCAAGCACCGCGTCATCACGACCACGGAGTCAGGATCCGCCAGATCCCTGGACCGACACCCGGCTTCGCCTCTCAGCGAACCGCTGAGAGGCTGAGCCGGCCGCCCCCGCCACAGCCACAGCCCAACGCTCCAGTGAGCGAGGAGGGAGCAGAGAGCACCTGACTGACAGTCACCAGCTCTCTGCTCGGGAGCTGTGAGAACCGAGCGATTGGCGTGTTTGATCGCTCGGTTCTCAGCGTAGAGGCGCCAGGGGACCGATGTTGCATCCACCTAGGTAACTATAATTCTTTAAAAAAAAAATATATATATATACTTCTTTTAATTGTAGAAGCCTAACCTTGTGGGAGAGACGTATCAGAGCAGCAGCCCCCAAACAGGTTTCTCTCTGTTGCTGTTGTCCAGATAAATAAAGTTACCAGCGTTTGAATTTTCTCCTTTGGATTGGTGCAGAGCATGGAGCATAGGACAAGCTCCCTCTGGCACTCAGCACCCGATTCTTTCATATGGGTCACCTGAATCAGACCTTGGAAAGCAACATAACATACAGCCAATGATTTCCATACCTCAAGCCCAAAGAGATGGCACTTCATCCCCAGCGTACCAATACATTTCCTAAAAAAAAAAGTCTGCTTTTCAAGATGGCCGTCCCTTAGTACCGATGACGTGGGACACTTTAATCCACAAGCACTGCGAAGTTCCCTCTGCCGCCATGGAGCGGGCAAGGAAGCCAGCGAAACCGTAAACCGAATGCCAAGTATAAATTAGAAGTTAATGCGTTTCTCTCCAGTCTTCATTAAAACATTACAAAAAGGTTCATTTTTATTAACGTAATCCAGAAGAGACAATTTAAAAAAAAAACAAAAAAACTTCCACGTGGAAAGGAGAGTTTCCGAGTTCCCAGGTGCACGGAGTGAAGAACGACACGAGAGTCCCCGTTCAGTCCGTTGTTAGTGCAGCTTCGGCCACGCCCATGGCTACGGTCCCGTCCATGGCTACGGTCCCGTTTTTTTTTTTTTTTTTTGTGCAAACAGATTCCGACAGTTCAGCCCGGCCGGGGGCCATCAGACAGAAATAAAGACGTCTAGATACAGTCTATCGTAGGATTCCCTGAAGCACACAATTAAAAACAAGCTGAGCAAGGAAGATCCCGTCAGGCACCAGTTCAGCCAGGATAAGTCTGGAAATGAAAAGACAACATTGAGAGTCATGGAGGGCATTCAGATGGTATACTTGGGGTGAGACATTTTGTCTGGGGCTTCCCTCAGGCAGATAATAAGCACCAGGCCAAGGAGACAGGAGCCTGTGAGGCACCAATTCGTCCACGATATAGCTGTGTGAATACAAGAAAGAAAAGCATCACCCATTTCTGCGATTTCTGCACTCGCAGGGAAAAAATGCAGATCTGGCTTTTATTTCTACAGCGCGAGGTCGTTTTCTGAACATTTGCACCGGTTTTGCAAAGGCTTTTTTAATTTTTATTTTATTTAAGATGAGGCGTACTACAGCATACACCCATGCAAGGGCTGTGTGTACCCAGGCGTTGCATGCATGCCGTCCCAGTCAGTAGTGTATTTAGGTTTTGTGCTGCCCTAGGCCTAACTAAACTCATGACCTCCTAATTTTAAACATGACCCACCCCTTCCTGTCAAGGCCACACCCCTTTCTGTTTAGGACTCCGCCCTGAAATTTTCGAGTAGGGACACTAGTTCTTAGGGCCTGGGGGGGGGGGGGGCATTGGATTCCCTTAATTTGCATAGATTTCCTCTCACTTCCTGTTTGGCTATGGGGCAGGAAGTGAAGTGAAATCTCTGCAATGGGACAGGGATGGTAAAAAAATAAACTGACAGGGACTATAACCCTCCCTTACTCTATCCAAAATGAAAAAAAAAAGTGTTGCCTATAGTTCTACTTTAAGCACAAATTTCTGATAATTTGATGAAGAGGACTAAGAAGATATAATCATGCTAATGGTGCAGCAGAAAACATATAGCACAGTGAGGAAGGTTTGTGGTCCAGGATGATAGGACAGTCAAAATTAGAAGCAGCTTGCGTTACACTAACAATGTAGCGCAAGCCGTCGGGGACTCTTTCCGTGCTGCCCCACCTGCAAAGTGCTGGCCTGGGCCATGTTGGCCTAGGCCAGGATACAGCGTTGGTCCTAGTCATGTCAACTGGGACTCAGCCGCTGCTCCCAATTTGGCTTCCATGGTGGCGCACACCGTCTGCCTTTGGGGTCATGTACCTACACAGAAGTCACATTGGGAGCTGTGACTGTGCCATCCCTCCCATTGTAGTTTTGCAATTTTCCCCTGCAGCAGCTGAAAGCTGGCAGGCTATGGAGGAAGAGATGCCGGCTTTCAGCTGCTGCAGGGGGGGGGGGAATAAAGGGGGATCGATTCCAGTAAATGCCACCCCTCCTTTCTAGGTTCCCCTTCCTTCTGCTACCATACCCCCATCCTCGCAGTGCTGGCTTCCCTGTGCCACCCTCCTTATGTTGAAGGAGTGGACCGGGGGTTGGCAATGATCCACAGGTAGATCACGAATGATGTGTTGCCAACCCCTGGGGGCTCGTCCCTGCACTGGGTATATGGAGGAGTTTACAACCACTTTAATGCACAGCATCGATTTGTGATAGTTGAAGACATTGAGGAGTTTGAATGAAGAATCAGAAGATAAAATAATAAAACTAGTTAAAGTGGTTGTAAACCCTCTTTTACATCATTGGCTAAATATATTACCCCTAACACAGGCAGCTGATTGCTGCCTGTGTAACTGTACTCACCTCTTTACTTTCTTTCAAAATTTCATTTTTCGAGTGTAATGACGTCACCACGCATGTGCAGTTTACCGCGTGAAAACCAGCAAGCCAGTTTTCATTCGCTAATATTCCAGAAATGTGAATGCGAGAACTTCCCCTCTGTCAGGCAGGGCACAGAGGAGAAGTCTTGCGCTAGTAACACTTCCTTGTTACCCCCCTTGTGACTATAGAAGACGTCACAAAAGGGGTGTGAAAACAAACAGCAGCCTGAGAGACACATCACATTAACGGATCAGAGAGAGAAAAGACAGGCTACAAAAAAGGTATTTTCGGGTGTTTGCGGGCCTCGTTTTTCAATAGAATATATTGCAGGAGCATTGCAATAACCTTTAGCACCATAATAATTGAAAATAAGGAAAAGTGGACCAGGGTTTACTTCCTCTTTAAGCCAGGGGTCGCCATGGCGACTAGAAATTGCATCCTGGCGCCTCGGCTTTTGTCAGACCATTCACTGTTGGCGCCAGACGCAGCGATGCACACTTCCCATCACCTGACACCTGGGACATGTAGTTCTGGGCACCAGGCAGGTAGTATATATTTTTTTTAAACGTTTAGCAGGGTTTACATTTTGGATGGAAGCAGTCGGGCGGCTGGGCTGCCGCCCGAATGCTTTCACACACCCCCCACACCCCACTATGTAGATCCTAGGCTCTGCTTGCCCATCTGCGGGCCCGGGACCAGCATCGCAGGTTCCACCGGGTAGAGGGGAGGAGAGTGGACACACGTCCGCTCTCCTCCCCCTCTTGTTGCTGACCCAGAAGTGACCTGTATGATGTCACTTCCGGGTCCCTCATTGACAGTTTCCTCAAAGAATGTAATGCAGTTCGATGTGAAAAAAACCCACCTGGCACTGGCTGGCATTGGCAGGTGGCACTGGTTTGGCATTGACAGATGGCACTAGTTTGGGACAGATGGCACTGGTAGGTGGCAATTGGAACTGGTTGGCACTGGCAGGTGGCACTGATTGGCGGTGACACTGGCTGCCAGTGGCGGGTGACACTGACAGATGGAACTGATTGGCGGTGGCAATTATTGGCACTGACAGATGGCACTTGCAGGTTTCACACTAAGCCGAGTGTAACTGTGTGAAACTGACGAGGGGAGAGAGGGAGAGGGAGAGAGAGCTGTCAGAATGAGCTCGATGTGGGGGTGGGCGGGACCCGGGACCCAGCAGGTAAATTGCACCAGCCAATGATTGGGCTGCTTTAGAAGGGGGGCAGGGCCACATACACGTAGCAGCCCGCCCAGATGCCATCCCATTGGCTGGTGTAATATAGCTGCTGGGTCCCACCCACCCCGGCCGGGTCCCGCCCACCCCCGACATAGAGCTGACAGCTCCTCTCTCCTTCCTCTCTGTTACATGTCAGTTTGACACGCTCAGCGCGATGCTTGATGCTGCCAGAGCCGCTGAGTGTGGAGAAATGAGGAGGAGCGGCGGTTAGTGTAAAATATCGGCCTAATTTTGAGAATAATCGGCCGATGCCGATTTATCAAAAATGGCCAAATATCGGCCAGCCGATATATCGGTCAACCTCTAGACATAACTACAGCTATTTTATTCTCTTGGGGAAAGTTCGACAAATACCAGGCGCCAGGTCCCCATTGTGACTAGAAATTAAATCCCGTCGCTTAGGCCTTTGTCAGTCCACATAAGAGAAGGAGTTTTGTCATGAAAGGGGTTGTAAAGGTTCGTTTTTCTTTTTTATAACAAACATGGTATTACTTGCCTCCTCTGTGCAAGGGTTTTGCACAAAGTGGCCCCGATACTCCTCTTCTGGGGTCCCCCAGCGGCGCTCCTGGTTCCTCCCCGCATCGAGTGCCCCCGCGAAGACCCGCTTTCCATGGGGGCACTCGTGCGGGTGCTCTCCCAGTTCCTGCTGCTGCGTCCATTGACACAGACAGCAGGACTCAACCCCCGCCTCCCGTGTCACTAAATTTGATTGACAGCAGTGGGAGCCATTGGCTCCTGCTGCCATTAATCTGTCTAATGAGGACCCGAGACAGCGGCTGGAGCTGGTGGGCTCGTTCGCGTCGCGTGAGCGTGAGCCAGATGTGATCAGTTTGCTGTGTTGTGCAGTGTGTTTTGTTTCCTGAACCTTTTGGAATAAAGGCTTTTTAATCGGAGTGCTGCTTCCAGAAGTCACTTTCTTTTCCTTTTAAGTAAAAAGGGGAGCTGCTGCACTACAGGAGCCTTTTCCCCGTAATGCATAGAATGCAAACCTCAAGGGTTTACAACCCCTGTAAAAACAAAAAGGAGGGATCGGACCTGGCGTAGATCGCCGCACATACTGCGGCAATCTTTCGCCAGAAGTGGGAGCAAATAACTGTATTAGACAGGTATCTGCTCCCCCCTCCCCCATGAAAGGTGCCAAATGTGACACCGGAGGGGGGGGGGGGGAGGAAGGAACCAGATAAGCGGAAGTTCAATTTTTGGGTGGAACTCCGCTTTAAGTCCTGAGTTAAGCCAAGACTGATTTCTCCGCAAAGGAGAAGAGATCCATCACCTAAGGACACTAGCAAAAGGTCTTATGGCATAGAGTAGGGTTATAGGGAAGGTGTCCAGGAGGCGTGTCCTCAAACAGCTTGCCAGTGTCCAATCACCTAAAAGCAGTGATGGCGAATATTGGCACCCCAGATGTTTTGGAACTACATTTCCCTGTGATGCTCATGCACTCTGCAGCGTAGGTGAGCCTCATGGGAAACATAGTTCCAAAACATCTGAGGTGCCAAGGTTCACCATCACTGACCTCAAGGTACGAACCTTTAACTCATGGTGTATGAATAAGTTGCCCGTCTCCTGAACAATCTGATTAAAGCGGAGGTTCACCCAAAATTTCAACTTTACTTTATCCACATCCTTGCAACATTTACATACACATATGCCCAAACTTTTTTTTTTGTGCGGCTCTAATTACCGTGAATCAGCTGTCTGAATTAGGACTTCCTGGTTTTCCTCCCGCGGGAGTAGGCGTATCTTTTGATTTCCCCGGCGGCGCTATGTATGCTGGGAGGTTTCCGCAATGTCTCCTGGGAGCAAAGTGTCATGCTTCCCAGGAGACAATGCGGAACGCCGTCCCGCGAAATCTCTCGAGATTTCACTCGTCACGTGACTCATCTACCCGGTCACGTGACGAGGGAGGTTCTAATTCCTCCATTTTAAATCAGGGCACGCAGGTGAATATTGCCATTAAGCACCTGCAGACATGAGCATGCGCGAGATAGAGCGGTGAATGCCGGGAGACGAACATTCACCGCTACCCGGAAGTCCGTGCTTGTGGGCTTCACAATGCCCACAAGCAAAATGGAAAATCACAGGATCGGTTTATATAAGTGTGTTTCTTTTAAACGAAAACGGACGGGGGATGATTTTAATTGCCAGACGAGGGAGTACTAAATTGTTATCTGAAACCACATTGAATGGACTTAAAAAAAAAAAAAAAAAAAAAAAAGAGATGGACCGCGGAACCTCCGCTTTAAGAAAAAAAGAATTGGGTTTGAGACACTAAGCAAAACTGGAGCTCCAAACTGGGCAGAAGTTGAGGCCATGTCTATAATGTGCGCCCCATAGGCACAGACGTTTACCTTGTAATGCCTGAACTTTGACCACCCCATAGGCACAGACGTTTACAGTGTATTGCCCTTACTTTGACCACCCCATAGGCACAGAAGTTTACCGTGTATCGCCCTTACTTTGGCCACCCCATAGGCACAGACGTTTGCCTTGTAATGCCCGTACTTTGGCCACCCCATAGGCACAGACGTTTGCCTTGTAATGCCTGAACTTTGATCACCCCATAGGCACAGACGTTTACCTTGTAATATCTGAACTTTGGCCACCCCATAGGCACAGACGTTTGCCTTGTAATGCCCTTACTGTGACCACCCCATAGGCACAGACGTTTACCTTGTAATATCTGAACTTTGACCACCCCATAGGCACAGACGTTTACCTTGTATTGCCCGTACTTTGGCAGTATTGGAAGTTTTAGACTAAATTCACTTCTAGAGATAAAGAATTATGGGAGGCTGTGGACAAGTAGTTAGGAGATGTCAATGTACACAAAGGCTCAGAATGTGTTCAGATCACACACACATCATTGGTGCCGATCGAAGCGGGAACCATCATTCTCCAGTGATGGGCACTCCCCTAACTGTCAGGTTCTGTAAGCACCATCCGTCCTACGAAATGACGGTTGTTCTAGAAGGACGGCGAGCTGACGGATTGAGCGCGCCGGGTAATAGCACTACTTGAGCCTCTCGAGAGGAAAATCCATCACAGTGAATTGTGTACTGAGATGTCAAAACACGAAGCTCCCGTGTCCTCCAGCATTAATCCCGGAAATATATGGGGGATATTTTAGAAAAATTGACTAGGAAATGGCAGTTTTGGTCCATAGTAAACAGATGTTCCCAACCTGTACTGGAAAGAGGAGAGCTGCAGAGTGAATGAACAGGGGGTGGGGGCCTTCAACGCCATCTGTCTTCCACATATAATGCCATTTTAGCATCTCTCTACCCCGGCAATGGGACAACAAATCACACCTTCAGCCATATAAATTGAAGGATCGACAACTATGCAGAACCCCCGACACCAAGGAAGGGATTTTCTAACTAGAACGGGACCAAAACTTTTACACCTTCCATCCCATTCCTGGACAATCGATATCTACACATTCCATGGTGAATTGAATAAAGCGTCTATGCTACCTGCGTACAGTGAGGGGAAAAAAGTATTTGATTGGCTGCTGATTTTGTAGGTTTGCCCCACTGACAAAGAAATGATCAGTCTATAAATTTTAATGGTCGATTTCAACAGTGAGAGACAGAATAACAAAAATATCCAGAAAAACGCATTTCATAAAAGTTATAAATTAATTTGCATTTTAATGAGTGAAATAAGTATTTGATCCCCGATCAATCAGCAAGATTTCTGGCTCCCATATGTATCTTCTATACAGGTAACGAGCTGAGATTAGGAGAACTCTCTCTCTCTCTTATAGGGAGTGCTCCAAATCTCAGCTTGTTACCTGTATAAAAGACACCTGTCCACAGAAGCAACCAATGAGATTCCACCATGGCCAAGATCAAAGATCTGTCCAAGGATGTCGGGGAGAAGATTGGAGATCTACACAAGGCTGGAATGGGCTACAAGACCATCGCCAAGAAGCTTGGTGAGAGGAGACAACAGTTGGGGGGATTATTATTCACAAATGGAAGAAACACAAAATAAATTGTCACTCTCCTTGGTCTGGGGCTCCATACAAGATCTCCCCTCATGGAGGTTCAATGATCATGAGAACGGTGAGGAATCCGCCCAGAACTACACGGGAGAATCTTGTCAATGATCTCAAAAGGCAGCTGGGACCATCGTCACCAAGAAAACAATCGGTAACACACTACATCGTGAAGGACTGAAATCTTGCAGCCCCCGCAAGGTCCTCCTGCTCAGGAAAGCACATGTACAGCCCGTCTGAAGATTGCTAATGTACATCTGAATGATTAAGAGGAGAACTGGGGGAAAGTGTTGTGATCAGATGAGACCAAAATCAAGCTCTTTGGCATCAACTCAACCCGCCATGTTTGGTGGAGGAGGAGGAATGCTGCCTATGACCCCAAAAACACCATCCCCCACCGTCATCCATGGGAGAACACCGTCATCCATGGGAGAACACCATCCCCCACCGTCATCCATGGGAGAACACCACCCCCCACCGTCATCCATGGGAGAACACCACCCCCCACCGTCATCCATGGGAGAACACCACCCCCCACCGTCATCCATGGGAGAACACCACCCCCCACCGTCATCCATGGGAGAACACCACCCCCCACCGTCATCCATGGGAGAACACCACCCCCCACCGTCATCCATGGGAGAACACCACCCCCCACCGTCATCCATGGGAGAACACCACCCCCCACCGTCATCCATGGGAGAACACCACCCCCCACCGTCATCCATGGGAGAACACCACCCCCCACCGTCATCCATGGGAGAACACCACCCCCCACCGTCATCCATGGGAGAACACCACCCCCCACCGTCATCCATGGGAGAACACCACCCCCCACCGTCATCCATGGGAGAACACCACCCCCCCACCGTCATCCATGGGAGAACACCACCCCCCCACCGTCATCCATGGGAGAACACCACCCCCCCACCGTCATCCATGGGAGAACACCACCCCCCACCGTCATCCATGGGAGAACACCACCCCCCACCGTCATCCATGGGAGAACACCACCCCCAAACGTCATCCATGGGAGAACACCACCCCCCACCGTCATCCATGGGAGAACACCACCCCCCACCGTCATCCATGGGAGAACACCACCCCCCACCGTCATCCATGGGAGAACACCACCCCCCACCGTCATCCATGGGAGAACACCACCCCCCACCGTCATCCATGGAGAACACCACCCCCCACCGTCATCCATGGAGAACACCATCCCCCACCGTCATCCATGGAGGTGGAAACATTCTTTGGGGGCGTTTTTCTGCTAAGAGGACAGGACAACTACACCGCATCAAAGGGGACGATGGACGGGGACGATGGACGGGGCCATGTACTATCAAATCTTGGGCGAGAACCACCTTCCCTCAGCCAGGGCATTGAAAAACACACAGCCAAGGCAACAAAGGAGTGGCTCAAGAAGAAGCACATTAAGGTCCTGGAGTGGCCTAGCCAGTCTCCAGACCTTAATCCCATAGAAAATATATGTGGAGGGAGCCGAAGGTTCGAGTTACCTAACGTCAGCCTCGAAACCTTAATGACTTGGAGAGGATCTGCAAAGAGGACAAAATCCCTCCTGAGATGTGTGCAAACCTGGTGGTGGCCAACTACAAGAAACGTCTGACCTCTGTGATCGCCAACAAGGGTTTCTCCACCAACTACCAAGTCATGTTTTGTGAAGGGGTCAAATACTTATTTCACTCATTAACCACTTGCCACCCGCCCTATAGCGGATTGACGTCGGCAAAGTGGTTTCAAAATCCTGACTGGACGGGGCGCGCATCGCGGCGATCGTTGTTGCGGGATGTCAGTCTGACACCCCGCAACACTGATCTAGGTAAAGAGTCTCCGACGTAGACTCTTTACCACGTGATCAGCCGTGTCCAATCACGGCTGATCACGATGTAAACAGGAAAAGCCGGTGATCTGCTTTTCCTCACGAGTAGAGGAGAGCCGATCGGCTGCTCCTCTGACAGGGGGGTTTGTGCTGATCGATTATCAGCACAGCCCCCCTGAGGATGCCCACACTGGGCCACCAGACCACCAGGGATGCCCACCATAAGGTATGCCACCCTAGACCACCAGGGATGCCAGTGTCCACAATGGATGCCAATCAGTGCCCACAATGGGCATCACTGATTGGCAGGCATTATTGTTTGGCACTGATTGGCATCCATTAGTACAACACATTATAGTGCCACCTATCAGTGCCCATCCATGCCACCTATCAGTGCCTATCTGTGCCCATCCGTGCCGCCTACCGGTGCCCATCCGTGCCGCCTACCGGTGCCCATCCGTGCCGCCTCATCGGTGCCCATCCGTGAAGGAGAAAACTTAAAGAAAAAGTGCCTGCGCGCCTGCCACTGGGTATTACTACACTAACAAAGTGCAACGTGCTAAATAATATAATGGATAAATAAAATAAATAAATAGGACACACAGCAGCTAACTTCTAAAATGTAACCAACATCAACAAAATATAGAATAAAAATTGAAGCAGCGCTAAGTGTCAGTGAATACAATAACCGTGTTATAACTGATATAAAACCAGCAAATAACCGATAGAAGTTCTATTTACTAATACAGGTCAAACTATAAGTAATATAGTGCAAAACATGCAATTTAAAGTCTTCATAAGTCCCCAGAGGGATAAAGTGCAAAAAAAAGTCCAAAACGCTAAAAAAGATAAAGTGCTAATTAATTCAAAGTCATCGGCGGCCAAAAGCAGGCACGGAGTAAAAAGACAGGTGTGGAAATCCAGCTTAATGCATCAGGGATATCAAGGGTCAGTAGGGAATCACTAGGCATACACAATCCTCCACCGTAGACCCTCTGGGGACTTATGAAGACTTTGAATTGCATGTTTTGCACTATATTACTTATAGTTTGACCTATATTAGTAAATAGCACTTCTATCGGTTATTTGCTGGTTTTATATCAGTTATAACACGGTTATTGTATTCACTGACACTTAGCGCTGCTTCAATTTTTATTCTAGGAGAAAACTTATTTATTTACAAAGTTTTGTAACGGAAACAAAAAAAATATGTTTTTTTTTTTTTTAATTTCGGTCTTTTTTTATTTTTTTTAGCAGAAAAAAAAAATAAAAATCGTATGAGGTGATCAAATACCACCAAAAGAAAGCTCTATTTGTGGGAACAAAATGATAAAAATTTATTTTGGGTACAGTGTAGCATGACCGCGCAATTGCCATTCAAAGTGCAACAGCGCTGAAAGCTGAAAATTGGTCTGGGCAGGAGGGTGTATAAGTGGCCGGTATGGAAGTGGTTAAAATGCAAATCAATTTATAACTTTTTTGAAATGCGTTGTTTCTGGATATTTTTGTTGTTATTCTTTCTCTCACTGGTAAAATAAACCGACCAATAAAATTATAGACTGATCATTTCTTTGTCAGTAGGGCAAACATACAAAATCAGCAGGGGGGTCAAATACTCCCCCCCCCCCTCACTGTAGCTGTAAATGTTGGGGGTATTTTCCTGACATTCATTAGAACTGATGAAGTGGTTTAAAGAAGCTACAAGACGTCCTCAAAGTTACAGAAGTCCAGTTGTATGTGACGGACTTCTACTAGCTGTAACATAGATGGCTCCTGTAGCCAACATCTCCTGAGCACAACTAGGCCTTGTTTACACTTGCTTCAAAATGTGGCATTGAACACGTTTTTTTTTTAACCGCTTCCGGACCGCCCACTGTACATATAATACGGCAGGGCGACCTGTACGTAATTCCGGGCACGTGGTGTAGGGGGCGCGCACGCCGTGGGAGCGCCTCTCCCGCTGTGATTAGACACAGCGGGAGCCAATCAGCGGGTCCGGCGGCCGGGATTGCCGTCGCGACCCACTGATTGTTCTGTGGAGAGACGGATCAATGGTGTGCCGATGTAAACAAGGCAAACTGCTGATCTGTCAGGGAGCAAAGGAGAGATCTTTGTGTTTCAGCCGCGGTCTTCATTGGAAAAGGGTCCTGTGCGTCTTTGGCTCCATTTCAGGCGCAAATTTAGGCAAAAAATCTGCACCAGATTCGCATCTGAATCAGCATCTGTACAGGGACGCACCGGACCTCCTGCTTGGACCCACGGCCGCATTAGTGTGAACACAGCCTTAAAGTCTAAGCAAGTATAAAGGAGTCCGTAAGGTGGATCAAGACTGGTGGTTCTCCGTTCCTGTCCATTCCAACAGCTAGACTAGGGTCATGGCTCATTGGGAGTGCACGGTCCAGCACTTCAGGCGGTTCCTAGAGTGGGGGGTGGAAATGCAGGGGTCCTGGCCTGCTCTGGCTGCCCTGGTGGTCACAGCAGAGTGATGCACACCAGGCAGCAGCCAGTCATGGCTGAAGGGAGCCCATCGGCGTCCGCAGGTAGGGGCAAGTGCCCCACCCTGGAATCAGGGATCGGATCGGGGTTCCCCACACGGTCCTTATCCTAGCACCGGCCCTGCTCGCACCTGTACACAGTTTAGCAGGGCTGGTGCGAGGTGCGGGACAGCGAAGCCCTCAAGGGGTGGGCAGGATGACATCACCCGGTCTACATAGTGCGAGTGGCCCAGGAGACGGAGGCCACGGAAAAGGAGAGCAGCAAGACGCCAGGAACAGCAGGCACAGCGTCCCTGGTGCCTCCCAGAGCCTGGAACCCCTGGACTCCTTAAACCTCCTCACTGCTCCCATGCCTGGGAGGACACAGACTGACCGGGGTTCACAGAACAAGGACGGGCAGGAAATGCAAGCAGCCAGGGACTGCTCCATGTCACATCATAGATCCGATGGAAGAAACAGAGCACCTCCTGTCCTCACCCAGAAAGAAACTGAGTCTTGCCAGCTGTCCCTCTCTCACCCCCATCACACCTCTCTGTTACTCACCCCCCCACATGTCTGCAGTCTCTGACCATCTCCTGTACTACGTCTGCAGTCTCTGACCATCTCCTGTACTACGTCTGCAGTCTCTGACCATCTCCTGTACTACGTCTGCAGTCTCTGACCATCTCCTGTACTACGTCTGCAGTCTCTGACCATCTCCTGTACTACGTCTGCAGTCTCTGACCATCTCCTGTACTACGTCTGCAGTCTCTGACCATGATCATGTGAGAATGACATTGTTAAAAAGCGTTCGCCCATGAGGGAGCCCCGGTGGCTTTGCCTTCATTCCGAGGGTCAGTGGTAGTGCAAGACAATTTTAATCTTGGCGTCATGGAGGATTTCGGCATAGATGTTGCTGATCCCTTCTGTGGAAACCCAAGCCTGTGACACTGTAGTGATGCACCATTTACAGGTAGGAGTTCCACCTGGAGCTGGAGGGAAGACAGGAGCTGAAAATACACAGAAGCCTTCTGTGGTCAACCAGGTTTGGCTAAACTACAGCACACATGGTGGGTTGGTAGGGAGGCATGCAATTTACTGCTGGGATATTGTGTTTGTACACCACACGGACCTGGCTGGAGATCATTCCTGGAGGGGCCCCATTGGCTCCTGTGTGTTTCCTGAGCTTCTCCAGTGTCTGAAAAATTCTGAATACAGTGAACCTTGGATTACAAGCATAATCCGTTCCAGGAGAGTGCTCGTAATCCAAAGCACTCACATATCAAAGCGAGTTTCCCCATAGAAGTCAATGGAAACGAAAATAAATTTGTGCCGCATTGACTTCTATGGCATGCAATCCCGCATGTGGCCAGAGGTGGGGGTGCAATCATTTTTATTAACATGGGATCAGTTCTGTGCTCTCCTATTGCCTAGGCCGTGCAGTGCCCCTTCCCAGTCCATAAAGAACGAGTCAGCCCTAAGCGGATATTTCAGTTTATAGAGTCGGGGGGGTTGGCAAGCCATTGCTTTTATAAAGGGGCTGCACACTAAGCAGAGACCAGCGCTCCAGAAAAATCCCCTAAATTTACACTCCAATATGAAGCATAGATATACAGTGGTTACGGAAAGTATTCAGACCCCCTTAAATTTTTCATTCTTTGTTATATTGCAGCCATTTTGCTAAAATCATTTAAGTTCATTTTTTTCCTCATTAAAAGCGGAGCTCCACCCGCAAATTTTTATTTTTTAAAAGTCAGCAGTTACTAACACTGTAGCTGCTGACTTTTAAGGACACTTACCTGTCCTACTCGCCCGCGCCGATGGCCCCCCCGATGCCAATCCCTCGATCGGTGCAGGTCCCGCGCCGCCATCCACACTAAGGGAAACAGGCAGTAAAGCCTTACGGCTTCACTGCCCGTTTCCTACTGCGCATGCGCAAGTCTCACGCCGACTTGTGAATGGGCGGCTGCTCTCTGGGATTACACACAGTTCCCAGAAGGCAGCGCCCCCCATTCACTAGAAGAGGAAGGAGACCCACCGAGGCAAAGGAAGAGGCAGATTAGGGACTTCCGCATAGCAACCCGGTATTTCGCGTGAGTATAAAAAAAATGTTTTTTCTATTTTTTTTAGGATTTTTTGTGCTAAAAAAAAATTCTGGGTGGACCTCCGCTTTAATGTACACACAGCACCCCATAATGTACACAGCACCCCATATTGACAGAAAAACACAGAATTGTTGAAATTTTTGCAGATTTATTAAAAAAGAAAAAAGTGAAATATCACATGGTCCTAAGTATTCAGACTAGGGTTGTCCCGATACCACTTTTTTTTAGGACCGAGTACAAGTACAGATACTTTTTTCCAAGTACTCGCCGATACCGATTACCGATACTTTTTTTTCAATGTCATGTGACAGTTTGAAAGATGGGGACTGATAGGTGGCACTGACAAGTGGCACTTATGGGCACTGACTGGTGACTGGCTCTGATGGGCACTAATACAGTAGGTGGCTGGCACTGATAGATGGCACTGATAGGTGGCACTTGTGGGCACTGATAGGTGGCACTGATAGGTGGCACTTGTGGGCACTGATATGTGGCACTTGTGGGCACTGATATGTGGCACTTGTGGGCACTGATAGCACTGAAAGGTGGCACTTGTGGGCACTGATAGGTGGCACTGATAGATTGCACTTGTGGGCACTGACAGCACTGATAGTGCAATCAGTGCCACCAAGTGCCACCTATCAGTGCCCACAAGTGCCACCTATCAGTGCCCACAAGTGCCACCTATCAGTGCCACCAAGTGCCACCTGATAGGTGGCACTGGTAGATGGCACTGATTGCACTGATAGGTAGCACTTGTGGGTACTGATAGGTGGCTGGCACTGAAATGCTGCGGGAAAAAAAAATGACACAGGATTTAAAATAAAAAAAACTGCTGCAACGCCCATCTTGGTACACCCTGCACTCGGCTGAAGTAAGCAGCAGCAGACATCTTGTTACACCCAGCCCATATAGCTCGGGCTGGGTGTAACAAGATGTCTGCTGCTTACTGCAGCCAAGTGCAGGGTGTACCAAGATGGGTGTGGGGACGTTCAGCCGCTGACGGCGACCGAATGCGTCATCACCGGTCACCGATCCTGATGCGGCTGCGCCCTGCACCCCTGCCAGCTTACCAGTTTCAACTGCAGGTGAGGGACTCGCTCTCCGCCCTGGTCTCCGCCCCCCACCGCACTCTCCGTCCCGCCCTCCGCCTTGGTCTCCACCCCCCGCCCCACTCTCCGTCCCGCTCTTTGCCCTGGTCTCCGCCCCCCGCCACGCTCTCCGCCCTGCTCTCCACCCCCTCTCTGCGTCCGCTCTGAAAAAAAAAAAAAAGTATCGGACTGGGCATCGGGAGCATTTGCGCGAGTACAAGTACTCGCGCAAATGCTTGGTATCGGTCCCGATACCGATACTAGTATCGGTATCGGGACAACCCTAATTCAGACCCTTTGCTCAGTATTTAGTATTTGCACCCTTTTGATGAGTCTTTTTGGGAAAGAGGCAACAAGTTTTTCACACCTGGATTTGGGGATCCTCTGCCATTCCTCCTTGCAGATCCTCTCCAGTTCTGTCAGGTTGGATGGTAAATGTTGGTGGACGGCCATTTTTAGGTCTCTCCAGAGATGCTCAATTGGGTTGAAGTCAGGGCTCTGGCTGGGCCATTCAAGAACAGTCACAGAGTTGTTGGGAAGCCTCTCCTTCGTTATTTTAGCTGGGTGCTTAGGGTCATTGTCTTGTTGGGAGGTAAACCTTTGGCCCAGTCTGAGGTCCTGAGCACTCTGGAGAAGGTTTTCCTCCAGGATATCCCTGTACTTGGCCGCATTCATCTTTCCCTCGATTGCAACCAGTCGTCCTGTCCCTGCAGCTGAAAAAAAAACCCACAGCATGATGCTGCCACCACCATGCTTCACTGTTGGGACAGTATTGGACAGGTGATGAGCAGTGCCTGGTTTTCTCCACACATACCGCTTAGAATTAAGGCCAAAAAGTTCTATCTTGATCTCATCAGACCAGAGAATCGTATTTCTCACCAACTCCATGTGGCTTTCATGTGTCTTGCACTGAGGAGAGGCTTCCGTCGGGCCCCTCTGCCATAAACCCCCGACTGGTGGAGGGCTGCAGTGATGGTTGACTTTCTACAACTTTCTCCCATCTCCCGACTGCATCTCTGGAGCTCAGCCACAGTGATCTTTGGGTTCTTCTTTACCTCTCTCACCAAGGCTCTTCTCCCGATAGCTCAGTTTGGCCGGACGGCCAGCTCTAGGAAGGGTTCTGGTCGTCCCAAATGGCTTCCATTTAAAGGGGTTGTAAAGGTTCATTTTTTATTTTCTAAATAGGTTCCTTTAAGCGAGTGCATTGTTGGTTCACTTACCTTTTCCTTTGATTTACCTTCTAAATGTTTTTTTTTTACTTTGTCTGAATTTCTCACTTCCTGTTTCTCCTTACTAAACTTCACACCATCATCCAAGTGGTGTGGAGTCAGCCAGAACAGCTTACTGAGGAACAGGAAGTGAGAAATTCAGACAAAGAAAAAAAATATTTAGAAGGGAAATCTAAGGAAAAGGTAAGTGAACCAACAATGTACTAGCTTAAAGGAACCTATTTAGAAAATAAAAAACAAACCTTTACAACCCCTTTAAGGATTATGGAGGCCACTGTGCTCTTAGGAACCTTAAGTGCAGCAGAATTTTTTTTGTACCCTTGGCCAGATCTGTGCCTTGCCACAATTCTGTCTCTGAGCTCTTCAGGCAGTTCCTTTGACCTCATGATTCTCATTTGCTCTGACATGCACTGTGAGCTGTAAGGTCTTCTATAGACAGGTGTGTGGCTTTCCTAATCAAGTCCAATCAGTATAATCAAACACAGCTGGACTCCAATGAAGGTGTAGAACCATCTCAAGGATGATCAGAAGAAATGGACAGCACCTGAGTTATATATATGAGTGTCACAGCAAAGGGTCTGAATACTTAGGACCATGTGATATTTCAGTTTTTCTATTTTAATAAATCTGCAAAAATGTCACCAATTCTATGTTCTTCTGTCAATATGAGGTGTTGTGTGTACATTATGGGGGGCTGTGTGTACATTAATGAGGAAAAAAATTAACTTAAATGATTTTAGCAAATGGCTGCAATATAACAGAGTGAAGAATTTAAGGGGGTCTGAATACTTTCCGTACCCACTGTACCTCACCTCAGACCACCCCGGTGTTCCCAGCACTGCAGTGCATGTTCCTCAATAATGCTGTCCTCATACAAAATATTTGACAGATTCAGTGAAACGGTTGACAGAGTCGGGGGTGTCTCTGGGAGGGCCCCGCTCTCAGACGTGCTGAGTATGACTTTCTGCGAGATGAGAATTTGTAGCCATACAGTTCATCTGAGACGTGTGTCAAATGATAGGAGTCCAATAAATTTATCCTCGTCAGGATATCAGTCAGACATTCCAGGAGATGAATGTACTGGGTGAAGAGAATCTAGAGAAGTGCGAAGAACTTGGCTTAGCCAAAACAGATTCCCCAGATTTGGGAGTTACCACCATCCCTGCTCTGCCTATTTGCAATGTCCATTATGAGAAGTTTCCACCATCTCTGTGCTGATTTTCCAGGTCTGTGCTCATTATGAGGGATTCCCACCAGCCTTGTACTGAGCGCTCAGGTCTCTATGCCTGCTGTGCTCATTATGAGGGGTTCCCACTATCCCTGTGCCAAGTTCACGAGTCTAACACCCGCTGTGCCCATTATGAGGGTTCTCACCATCAATTGCACCAAGTTCCTGCCATTGTGCATTTGCCATGTTCATTATGAGGGTTTCCCACCATCCCCTGCACAAATTCCTAGCTCAGGGCACCCGTTGAGCCCATAATGAGGGGTTCCCACCCTCCCTGTGCCGAGTTCCCTGGGCCTGTACACCCGCTGTGCCCATTATGAGGGGTTCCCACCATCCCTGTGCTGAGTTCCCGGGTCTGTACACCCGCTGTGCCCATTATGAGGGGTTCCCACCATCCCTGTGCTGAGTTCCCGGGTCTGTACACCTGCTGTGCCCATTATGAGGGGTTCCCACCATCCCTGTGCTGAGTTCCCGGGTCTGTACACCCGCTGTGGCCATTATGAAGGGTTCTCACCATCCCTGTGCTGAGTTCCCGGGTCTGTACACCCGCTGTGGCCATTATGAGGAGTTCCCACCATCCCTGTGCTGAGTTCCCTGGGCCTGTACACCCGCTGTGCCCATTATGAGGAGTTCCCACCATCCCTGTGCTGAGTTCCCGGGTCTGTACACCCGCTGTGCCCATTATGAGGGGTTCCCACCATCCCTGTGCCGAGTTCCTGCATCTGTACACCCGCTGTGCCCATTATGAGGGGTTCCCACCCTCCCTGTGCCGAGTTCCCTGGGCCTGTACACCCGCTGTGCCCATTATGAGGGGTTCCCATCATCCCTGTGCGGAGTTCCCTGGGCCTGTACACCTGCTGTGCCCATTATGAGGGGTTCCCACCATCCCTGTGCTGAGTTCCCGGGTCTGTACAACTGCTGTGCCCATTAGGAGGGGTTCCCACCATCCCTGTGCTGAGTTCCTGGGTCTGTACACCTGCTGTGCCCATTATGAGGAGTTCCCACCATCCCTGTGCTGAGTTCCCGGGTCTGTACACCTGCTGTGCCCATTGTGAGGGGTTCCCACCATCCCTGTACTGAGGTCCCGGGTCTGTACACCCGCTGTGCCCATTATGAGGGGTTCCCACCATCCCTGTGCTGAGTTCCCGGGTCTGTACACCCGCTGTGCCCATTATGAGGGGTTCCCACCATCCCTGTGCTGAGTTCCCAGGTCTGTACACCTGCTATGCCCATTAGGAGGTGATCCCACCAGGCCGGGTTTCCCGACGATGGCAATTAGTAGATCATTTCTGCAAAGTGTCAAAAGACCCAGAACAGCACAGATGGACAATTAAGAGACAGGGACAGAGCATTGAGAAAAGAAATACCGGTGCTCAAATCCCAATAGCTTATACATGTATTTTGAACTATCAGATGCTAAATGGGTGTGACCCCACATTAACACTATAAATTCTGGATGGGTCCTCTGCACACTGCTACACCCTTCCCAGCAAACTATGCAATGAAAAACAAGGATATTTAGTTCACATATATTGCAATACGTGTTTAAGTTGACAAACTGCATCAAAGTAATCCCTCTTCTGGCCAGTCCTACACTGTCTTGCCACTGCAAAGGTGGAATCCATGCCAACCATCCATGAGTCTTTATGCCCCAGGTTGGCATGGTGTGCACCTTAGAGTTTGCAGTGGCAAGGCAGTGTAGGACTGGCCAGAAGAGGGATTACTTTGATGCAGTTGGTCAGCTTAACCCCTTCACGCCCGCGCTATAGCCGAAAGATAGCTACAGCGTGGGCCTAAATTGCCAGGAGATCATCCGTGTACGTCCTCCCGTGCATGAGCTGCCTGCGCGCCCCCTGCAAGGCGCATTCTGTGATCAGCGAGTCTACGAGACTCAGCTTATCATAGATCGGAGTAAAGGGCCGATCCCGACCCCTTACCACGTGATCAGCTGATCACGTGATGTAAACAGAGCCTGTAACAGGCAATTTTTTTTCCTCACGCTGATAGTGTGAGGAGAAAAAAAAAACAAGTCGATCACTGGCTTCTGTCAGAGGGACAGGGGTCCCACACAGCTAAAGCCATTGCTGCCTCATTGGCGCCCACCAGTGCCACCTACCAGTGCCACCTACCAGTGCAAATCAGTGCCCACCAGTGCAAATTAGTGCTGCCTATATGTGCCCACCAGAGCCGCCTCATCAGTGTCACCTACCAGCGCCCACCAGAGCCGCCTCATTAGTGTCGCCTCATCAGCGCCCATCAGTGCAGCCTCATCAGCGCCCATCAGTGCAGCCTCATCAGCGCCCATCAATGAAGGAGAAAAATTACCCGTTTGAAACTTTTTTTATTTTCAAAATTTTTGGTCTTTTAGGCAAGTGGTTAAACATGTATTGCAATATATGTGAACGAAATATCACGGTTTTTCATTGCATAGTATGCTGGGAACGGTGCAGTAGTGTGCAGAGGGTCCATCCAGCATTTTTGTAGGGACCAGTGGTGGCTCCGCCCATTAGGGGTGCCGCCCCCTCTTGCCACCCCTATATGCAATGGATAGGCATACTGTTCCCACCCAAAAAAAGATTTCCACCGCCTGCCACTGGTAGGGATAGAGCATTGTCACCCAACAGTAATTACCTCAACAGAGACCTCCATGGCAGGATCACCAGGGATTCAATTTAATGAATGCGGTAGATTTTAAATACATCCAAAATGACATTAAAGACTTCAATAAAGTTCTATAGGTTGGCTTTGCTGTCTACTTTAAAAACAGTGTATTCAGTGTTGGACATCATTCTCCTAAAAAAAGGAGGAGTTTATCTTTAGGAAAGAACAAGGCACTCCGGAGAGAATACAATAAATCGTTTGGAAACAGAAAAATAATTAAGAAGAGAAAGAAACAGACACGGTTCAGACAGGAGCACTGTGCATACGGGAAGGACTGTCACCACCCCCACCCCCATCCCCCCCCCCCGATCACTTCTCCCGGGTTTGTTAATTAGTCGTCTTTATAAATGGAGAGACATCTGTGCTCACCAGCCAAACAGATTCCATAGAAAGAACACGGGAGGGGCTGCAGGGGTGTGACCTAACATGTCATGCTTTAAAATTTGCGCAAGCTTGTAGAATGGTGGCAAACTACGATACTTAAAGCGGAGTTCCGCCCAAAAATGGAACTTGCGCTTTTCGGAACCCCCCCTCCGGTGTCACATTTGGCTCCTTTCAGGGGGAAGGGGGAGCAGATACCTGTCTAATACAGGCATTTTCGCCCACTTCCGTGTATAAATAGCCGCATTATCTGCAGGTATCTATGCCACGTCTGGCGCCTCCTCTATCCCCCCCCACTGTCTTCTGGGACACACACACACGGGTCCCAGAAAACAGCAGGGACCAGTTGGAACGCGCAGTGCGAATCGTGCATGCGCAGTAGGGAACCAGGAAGTGAAGCCGCAAGGCTTCACTTCCGGATTCCCTTACCGAAGATGGCGGCGGCAGCATCTGAGAGCCGAGGGAGAGATCGGCTTCGGGTGACGACATCGTGGGCGCCCTGGACAGGTAAGTGTCCTGATTTTAAAAGTCAGCAGCTGCAGTATTTGTAGCTGCTGACTTTAAAAAAAAAAAAAAAAAATTATAAAAAAAAAATTGGCGGACCTCCGCTTTAAACTCCATAGGTGACGCTTTAAAAAAGGTTTCCAGGTTACCGGTTAAGAGTTACAGAGGAGGTCTAGCGCTAGAATTATTGCTCTCGCTCTGACATTTGCGGCGATACCTCACATGG
Organism: Rana muscosa; assembly: GCA_029206835.1. Taxonomy (NCBI): domain Eukaryota; kingdom Metazoa; phylum Chordata; class Amphibia; order Anura; family Ranidae; genus Rana; species Rana muscosa. The sequence continues at coordinate 490,437,024 of CM055127.1, read as the reverse complement.
GTAGTGCGTACACCGTTTACATATGCGCTCACTTCCGCACACGAAGGGATGGGCAATTGATAGATTAATTAACTATATATATACACACACACATACACACACATACACACATACACTGTCCCGTTAATTATTGTTTATTTTATCATCTTTATTCCCATTACAAGGACTGTAAACATCCCTTATAATAGAAAGAAGGGATGACCGCTCCTTTTTATGGAGAAATCTCGGATCTATAAGACCCCAAATCTCTCCTCTACGTTTAAAAGCAAAAGATAAAAAAAAAAAAATTTTTGTTTAAACAAAAAAAAAAAAAAAAAAAAAAAAATTGCTTACTTTCGCTGTAGACAGGAAGTTACGTTGCTCTGGTCCTCCTAGAGCAGTGATGGAGAACCTTGGCATCCCACATGTTTTGTAACTACATTTCCCATGATGCTCATACACTCTGCAGTATAGTTGAGCATCATGGGAATTGTAGTTCCAAAACATCTGGGGTGCCAAGGTTCACCATCACTGTCCTACGTCATAGAGGTGTCTATGGGAACCTCTATTGCCAGCCGCATGACCCGTTGGATCGTTTATCTGGTAAAAACGGTAAGCCAGAGAACCACTGGTAAGCGGTGGGAGGGAGGGGACGTCCCCTCCCACTGCTTCTGAAAGTGATCCAGCAGCTAGTTAGCTGATCTGACCGCTTTTATAAGAAAGCCGGTGTTCTACCGAATAAGTTCCCCCCCCCCCCCGGCGACTAAGTTCCCCCCTGTACTGCGCAGGCGTGAACCGAGCTCCAAAAATAGCCGAACATGTAGAGCTGAGAGTCAGCTCTAGACGGCGCCTGCGCAATGAAATAGTTATTACAGCAGGTCCAGGACGACGTGGACCTCGCTGTAAGTGGCCAGTCGGCCTCACGGCTCTTTTTTTTTTTTTTTTAACATCTCCATGTCCACGGGGATGATAAGGAATGACCCTGGATGTCAGAAGTGTAGCAATTTGGTGTGCGCAGGCACCGTCTAGAGCGGACTCTCAGCTCTACATGTTCGGGTATTTTCGGAGCTCAGTTCACGCCTGCGCAGTACATGGGGGGTCCTTATCCGCCGGGGGAACTTTTTCGGCAAGACACCGGCTTAAAAAAAGAAAATTTAAATAATAATAATAATAATAATAATAAATAATAATGTTGTTATGGCTGACCACTTCACCCATAACTCCAGTAAACCACTTCCCGACCACAATACGTACACATACACTGTGGTTTGCAAGTGGTTAAATATCACTAATACATTGTTGCAATGTGTAGAGAATTCATTCAGAATTTGTTGTTGTTAAATTATTCCTTGCAAAACAAGGAGATCCGATGTCACGTGACAGGAAAAAAACGGTGCCTTGAAAAAGTATTCATACCCCTTGAAATTTCCCACATTTTGTCATGTTACAACCAAAAACACAATTGTATTTTATTGGGATTTTATGTGAGGGACCAACACAAAGTGTCACATAAAATTGTGAAGTGGAAAGAAAATGATACAAATAAATATGTGAAAAGTGTGGGGGGGCATTTGTATGGCGCCCCCCGGAGTAAATACTTTGTAGAACCCCCTTTCTCTACAAGTCTTTTTGGGGGTGTCTCTACCAGCTTTGCACATCTAGAGAGGGACATTTCTGCCCATTCTTCTTTGTAAAATATCTCAAGTTCTGTCAGATTGGATGGAGAGCGTCTGATCAGCAAATTTCACGTTTTGCCACAGATTCTCAATGTGATTTAGGTCTTGACTGTGACTGGGCCATTCTAACACATGAATATGCTTTGATCTAAACCAGTGGTTCTCAACTCCAGTCCTCAGGACCCACTAACAGGCCAGATTTTAAGTATTACCTTGGGGAGATGCAGACTAGAATACTGCAATCCCTGAGCAACAAATGATATCACCTGTGATGTATTTCAGTTATCTTGCAAACCTGGCCTGTTAGTGGGCCCTGAGGACAGGAGTTGAGAACCACTGATCTAAACCATTCCATTGTAGCTCTGACTGTACTTTAGGGTCGTTGTCCTGCTGGAAGGTGAACCTCCCCCCCCCAGTCTCAAGTCTTTTGCAGACTCTAAAGCCCTGTACACACGATCGGATATCCTATGGATTCTAATCCAATGGTTTTTCCATCGGAAATCCGATGAAACTGTCTTCCATCAGTCTTGCCCACACACCATCAGTCAAAAAACGGACCGTTTCAAAACGCGGTGACGTAAAACACTCCGATGAGCCGAGAAAAATTAAGTTCAATGCTTCTGAGCATGCGTCGACTTGATTCTGAGCATGCGTGGGTTTTTTATCCGATGGATTTCCACACAGACGATCGGATTTTGCCATCGTTTTTTCCCCCAACGGATAAATTTAAAACATGTTCTATTTTTTAACACCGATAGAAAAAAGACTGATGGGGCCCACACACGATCAGTTCATCCAATGAAAACAGTCTATCGGACTGTTTTCATCGGTAAAACCGGTCGTGTGTACGTGGCTTAACGGGTTTTCTTCCAAGATTGTCCTGTATTTGGCTCCATCCATCTTCCCATCAACTCTGACCAGCTTCCCTGTCCCTGCTGAAGAAAAGCATCCCCACCACATGATGCTGCCACCACCATGTTTCATGGTGGGGATGGCGTGTTCAGGGCGATGTGCAGTGTTAGTTTTCCCCACACATAGCATTTTGCTTTTAGGCCAAAAAGTTGAATTTTGGTCTCGTGACCAGAGCACCTTCTTCCACATGTTTCCTGTGTCCCCCACATGTTTGCTGTGTCCCCCACATGATTGCTGTGTCCCCCCCACATGTTTGCTGTGTCCCCCACATGGCTTCTCACAAACTGCAAACAGGACTTCTTATGACTTTCTTTCCCCAATGTCTTTCTTCTTGTCACTCTTCCATAAAGGGCAGATTTGTGGAGAAGCACGACTAATAGTTGTCCTGTGGACAGATTCTCCCCCCCTGAGCTGTGGATCTCTGCAGCTCCTCCAGAGTTACCATGGGGCCTCTTGGCTGCTTCTCCGATGAATGCTCTCCTTGCCCGGCCCGGTCAGTTTAGGTGGACGGCCATGTCTTGGTAGGTTTGCAGTTGTGCCATACTCTTTCCATTTTCCGATGATGGATTGAACAGCTCTGTGAGATGTTCAAAGCTTGGGAGATTTTTTATAACCTGACCCTGCTTTATACTTCTCCACAACTTTATCCCTGACCTGTCTGGTGTGTTCCTTGGCCTTCATGATGCGGTTTGTTCACTAAGGTTCTCTAACAAACCTCTGAGGGCCGCACAGAACAGCTGTATTTATACTGAGATTAAATGACACACAGGTGGACTCTACTAATTAGGAGACTTCTGAAGGCAATTGGTTCTACTAGATTTTAGTTAGGGGCATCAGAGTAAAGGGGGGCGAATACAAATGCCCCCCCCCCCCACACACACACACTTTTCACATATTTATTTGTATCATTTATCATTTTCCTTCCACTTCACAATTATGTGCCACTTTGTGTTGGTCCATCACAGTGATAGCAAACCTTGGCACCCCAGATGTTTTGGAACTAAATTTCCCATGATACTCATGCACTCTGCAGTGTAGTTGAGCATCATGGGAAATGTAGTTCCAAAACATCTGGGGTGCCAAGGTTCGCCATCACTGTTCTATCACATAAAATACCAATAAAATACATTTAAGGTTTTTGGTTGTAACATGACATAATGTGGAAAATTTCAAGGGGTATGAATACTTTTTCAAGGCACTGTAAAAGAAAAAAAAAAAAAAAAACCCTCTAGAGGAGGACCGGGCAGACTATTATGAATTGTCTTTATACATATTTTAATAATGTGCTTTTCACCGGCTCTGAATTATTGAAGAGCGCTCGTTTTGCCGCCTTAAATCATTTTGCAGATAATTATATATTTTATAGCGTCATTAAAATGAAACACGGATTAAGGTGAAGCGGTGTCCTTCCTGAGGATCCAGCGAAGGCTCCGGAATACGGAACGGATCAGGAGCGGCCCGAGATCGATACGGAGGAGAGCGTGCGCCTTGGAATTAAAGGCGAAAATGTCACACGCGCCCAAAATGCCAGCGTGCCATCAACCGTTCACAGGTCTGCCGTGACCTTCCAGCTGCTGAGCCGGAGAGTGATGGACGAGGAGCGGAATCGGAAAAGGCCGCATTCAGCGCTCCAGGACAACATATGCAACTTACAATTAAAGATCTACCCCCCCCCCCGCTAGGTCACATCGCTGTCTGAGCGGCCTATCACCAAGCAGCCGCACTGTCACATGGTCCCCACGCCCAGCAACACTAAGTATTTATCTTTGGTTCCCGGGGCAGCAGGGCGGGGGAATGAAAGGAAAGCTTTCGGCAATCCGATAAATTTTATTGCCGACAACTTTCTGACTGGGACCTCCCCCTATGATGTATTTTACAAAAAAAATGGCCTGGTCATGAAGAGGGTAAAACCTTCAGGAAGCCTGCTAGGTCCCTCCCACGGCTCTGCCCTCTCCTTGTGCAGGGTGACTGGTCTTGTCTCCGCCCCCTCCAGTAGTTTTCTGCAGGCAGCCTGTAGTGAGTGGCGCCTGCTAGGTCCCTCCCACAGCTCTGCCCTCTCCTTGTGCAGGGTGACTGGTCTACTCTCCGCCCCCTCCTGTTTTCTGCTGGCAGTCTGTAGTGGGTGGAGCCTGCTAGGTCACTCCCACAGCTCTGCCCTCCCCTTGTGCAGGGTGACTGGTCTCTTCTCGGCCCCCTCCTGTAGTTTTCTGCCGGCAGCATGTAGTGGGTGGAGCCTGCTAGGTCCCTCCCACAGCTCTGCCCTCCCCTTGTGCAGGGTGACTGGTCTCTTCTCGGCCCCCTCCTGTAGTTTTCTGCCGGCAGCCTGTAGTGGGCGGAGCCTGCTAGGTCCCACCCACAGCTCTGCTCTCTTATTGCAGGCTGACTGATCTCGTCTCTGCCCCCTCCTGTTTTCTGCTGGCAGCCTGTAGTGGGTGGAGCCTGCTAGGTCCCTCCCACAGCTCTGCGCTCTACTTGTGGAGGGTGACGGGTCTCGTCTCCACCCCCTCCTGTTTTCTGCTGGCAGCCTGCTAGGTCCCTCCCACAGCTCTGCCCTCTCCTTGTGCAGGGTGACTGGTCTCTTCTCGGCCCCCTCCTGTAGTTTTCTGCCGGCAGCCTGTAGTGGGTGGATCCTGCTAGGTTCCTCCCACAGCTCTGCTCTCTCTTATTGCAGGCTGACTGATCTAGTCTCCACCCCTCCTGTTTTCTGCAGGCAGCCTGTAGTGGGTGGAGCCTGCTAGGTCCCTCCCACAGCTCTGCCCTCCCCTTGTGCAAGGTGACTGGTCTCGTCTCCGCCCCCCCCCCAGTAGTTTTCTACTGGCAGCCTGTAGTGGGTGGAGCCTGCTAGGTCCCTCCCACAGCTCTGCCCTCTCTTTAAGCAGGGTGACTGGTCTGGTCTCCACCCCCTCCTGTTTTCTGCTGGCAGCCTGTACTGGGTGGAGCCTGCTGGCTTTCTTAACGGTGATGATGTCACTGCCACATTTACAAGGTAATATCTGGGTTTGTAAAGGCCTTTGGTGCACACAAAGATTTATATCCTTCGAGGCTACTGAGGAATAGATGTAAATTCAATTTTTTGTGCCTGGGAGTTCAACTTTAAATCCATGTGTCCTGCAGGGGGCATACTACTTTCTTTCTTCCCCATCCTATAAGTTCGGTTTGGATCTCTCAGTTATAAATCAATCTTCCTGCAGACTGACCCTACAGATGACGAACGTTCCACAAGAATATAAACCCGTCCCAGGCACAGAGAGTGGAAGGTGTCGGAGACGCAGCGTCGCCCCATCAGCGCTGCCGCAGATCTAATCTACACAGGTGAGATTGGATCATTACTCAGAGCCATCAGGAGAGGGATCATCGGAGACGCTGCACAGGGGGGGGGGGGGGGGGGAGAGGGGGGGGGGTTTCACAAATCTCCGGGACAGAGAAACAGAAACCACCCAACACCTCGACAATCCAACCGCTGATCAGATCCGAGTCGCAGGAACGCTTCCCAATAGCGGCCAGATCCCATTATAAAGGAATCGGAGGGGTCATTACCAGGAACCGGAACCATCCTTACTGCGGACACTCACTGCCTGCAAAACAATTAGGCCTCATGCCCACGGGCGTTTTTTCAGCCGCGTTTTTGAGCGTTTTTTACAGCTTAAAAACGCCTGTCCATGTTAGTCTATAGCTTCATGCCCACCTAGGCGTTTTTGAGCTGTAAAGAGCATAGGCGTTTGTAAGCTGTAAAAAAAACCCAGGGCCAGTGCGTTCCTCAGCGTCAGAACTAGGCAGGAAAAAACGCGAGCGTCAAAAAACGCGCAAAAACGCGCACTAACGCGCAAAAAACGCGCACTAACGCGCGGTCGCGTTTTTAGCTCCGACGTTTTTTTTTTGTTTTTTTTTTTCAAAAAAAAAAAAAAAAAAAAAAAAAAAAAAAAAATATTTACAATAACATGGACAGGCGTTTTTAAGCTGTAAAAAACGCTCAAAAACGCAGCTGTAAAAACGCCAGTGGGCATGAGGCCTTAGTGTCTAGATACAAAGTATATTACTAAGACTGAACAAATGTAGGATCCACAGAGCTGCAGGATTGGCTTAAAGGACAACCCACCAGAACAAAGTACTGGATGGGAATCAGCTGCTTGAATCACGCCCCAGATTTTGGATGTAAAATTTCCTGCAGTAGTTTGTGTCTCTGCCCCTCCCACAATGGGGAGATTTCCTGCAGTAGTTTGTGTCTCTGCCCCTCCCACAATGGTGAGGTTTCCCTGCAGTAGTTTGTGTCTCTGCCCCTCCCACAATGGGGAGATTTCCTGCAGTAGTTTGTGTCTCTGCCCCTCCCACAATGGGGAGATTCCCTGCAGTAGTTTGTGTCTCTGCCCCTCCCACAAAGGGGAGATTTCCTGCAGTAGTTTGTGTCTCTGCCCCTCCCACAATGGGGAGATTCCCTGCAGTAGTTTGTGTTTCTATGCCCCTCCCACAATGGTGAGATTTCCTGCAGTAGTTTGTGTCTCTGCCCCTCCCACAATGGGGAGATTCCCTGCAGTAGTTTGTGTTTCTATGCCCCTCCCACAATGGTGAGATTTCCTGCAGTAGTTTGTGTCTCTGCCCCGCCCACAATGGGGAGATTTCCTGTAGTAGTTTGTGTCTCTGCCCCTCCCACAATGGGGAGATTTCCTGTAGTAGTTTGTGTCTCCAACCCATTTGAGAAAAGAAAGTAAAAAAAAAATAGAAAGGGACTCCATCTATAGAGAGAGGTAAATATTGATCATTGAATGTATCTATGGAAAGCTACATATTGATCATTGGATATGTCTATAGCTAGCTATATATTGATCATTGGACGTATCTAGAGAGAGCAATATATTGATCGTTGGATACATCTATAGCTGTATATTGATCGTTGGATAGGGCTATAGCTATATATTTTATCATTGGAAGTATCTACAGAGCGCTACATATTGATTATTTGACGCATCTATAGAGAGCTATATATTGATCGTTGGATATATCTATAGCTATAGAATTGATTGTTGGATATATCTATAGCTGTATATTGATCGTTGGATACATCTATAGCTATATATTGATCGTTGGATACATCTATAGCTATATATTGATCGTTGGATACATCTATAGCTATATATTGATCGTTGGATACATCTATAGCTATATATTGATCGTTGGATACATCTATAGCTATATATTGATCGTTGGATACATCTATAGCTATATATTGATCGTTGGATACATCTATAGCTATATATTGATCGTTGGATACATCTATAGCTATATATTGATCGTTGGATACATCTATAGCTATATATTGATCGTTGGATACATCTATAGCTATATATTGATCGTTGGATACATCTATAGCTATATATTGATCGTTGGATACATCTATAGCTATATATTGATCGTTGGATACATCTATAGCTATATATTGATCGTTGGATACATCTATAGCTATATATTGATCGTTGGATACATCTATAGCTATATATTGATCGTTGGATACATCTATAGCTATATATTGATCGTTGGATACATCTATAGCTATATATTGATCGTTGGATACATCTATAGCTATATATTGATCGTTGGATACATCTATAGCTATATATTGATCGTTGGATACATCTATAGCTATATATTGATCGTTGGATACATCTATAGCTATATATTTTATCATTGGAAGTATCTACAGAGAGCTACATATTGATTATTTGATGCATCTATAGAGAGCTATATATTGATCGTTGGATATATCTATAGCTATATATTGATCATTGGAGTGCTCAGCTCATGAACACAGGATATTCCCATCTGCTGAATATTTCATTTCATATCAGTTTTGGGCGCTGCGATTTGGGACGGCTCCACCTACCGCCGATGACAGAGCGTTAAGTAACCGTCACTCACCTGTGTGATAAAAGGTTAAAAACACCAATAGGACCCCCGCGAAGATATTACTGAGGAAGGTGACGAATCCGCAGGTGATCCCCTCCGGCACCGGATACACCGTCTCCACGAACATCTCAAAGAAGATGGGCACCGAGCCGTTCAGGAAAACGCCGAGCAGAATACACGAGGCGTACAGAGTCGCTGCAAAACACAACACAACCTCCATTACACAGACAGGAAGATGGGAGACGGTCAGATTACCAGAAACAGACAAGTTCTATTCATATTTCCCACCATTGCTCTGCCTTTACAGAAGACTAACTGGTTATGTAGCCGCCACACTAAAGAGAACCTGTCATTGCTGGAGGTATCGCTTTTTAACTTTTATATGGTGGATTATTTATAATAAAGTAATTTCATATTTTGATACAACCAGTCTTGTTCCTTTGACGAATCCTGTTTGGGCTGTCAGCTCTTCCCCCACCCCCCATTTTTTCAACCTGTCATTGTTGGCCTGTCTTCTGTTCAGAGGCGGTCATCCTCACCATGGCATCGCTACTCTACCAATCACAGACCTGGAAGAGGACGACGCCTGGTGTTACCATTCACTGGCTGCACATGGCAATGGCAGGTTCCCTTTAAAGCTGCACTCCAGACAAACCGCTAAATACCCAAATAAATACATAGATGGCAAATGCTTTACTTGCCAAAGATTTTGTATTCCTGCAAATCCAGTCATGAGATTTACACAAGTCTGCAGGGGAGGGGGCCTGATCCTTCTATGCTGCAGATTCACTTTCACTTACAAGTCCTCTCCCCCACCCTATGCAGCCGATTGGCTCCTTCTGAGCTCTGCTGTGCAGGGTCTCTCTCTCTCGCTCTCTACGGTATTTGCGCAGTGATTTTTATATAAAAAAAATTACATAAGCCAATTTTTGGTAAAATATGAAAGATAATGTTACGTTGAGTAAATAGATACCAAACATGTCACACTTTAAAATTGTGCATGCTCGTGGAATGGTGGCAAACTATGGTACTTAAAGGAGTTGTAAACCCTTCTGTAGTACTGCAGCCCCCCCCCCCAATACTTACCTGAACCCGATTGTTCCATCGACAGACGAGCACAGCAGCTCCAGCCAAACACTTGGGCAAGACTGAAGTTCAGATTTCGAGCTCTGAGTGAAGCCACTCTGTACACCATAGAGCACCTCGGGGGGGGGGGGTTCTGGGATAGATGGGCAGACTTCTGTACACCATAGAGCACCCGGGGGGGGGGGGTTCTGGGATAGATGGGCAGACTTCTGTACACCATGGAGCACCCCGGGGGGGGGGGGTTCTGGGATAGATGGGCAGACTTCTGTACACCATAGAGCACCCGGGGGGGGGGGTTCTGGGATAGATGGGCAGACTTCTGTACACCATAGAGCACCCGGGGGGGGGGGGTTCTGGGATAGATTGGCAGACTTCTGTACACCATAGAGCACCCCGGGGGGGTTCTGGGATAGATGGGCAGACTTCTGTACACCATAGAGCACCCCGGGGGGGGGGGGGGGTTCTGGGATAGATGGGCAGACTTCTGTACACCATAGAGCACCCCAGGGGGGGGTCTGGGATAGATGGGCAGACTTCTGTACACCATAGAGCACCCTGGGGGGGGGGGGGGTTCTGGGATAGATGGGCAGACTTCTGTACACCAGAGCACCCGGGGGGGGGGGGGGGTTCTGGGATAGATGGGCAGACTTCTGTACACCATAGAGCACCCCGGGGGACTTCTGGGATAGACATGCAGACTTCTGTACAGGGACCTCCGGGTGTCTACATGAACATTCTGCCATCAGCTCACATCCCTCTAATAAGCGCGGAATATATGAAGATGAATCCTGGCGTCTCTATAAGGAGCCGTATTTCTGAAATATTCCTACAGCCTCTGAAAACATGCCAAAATTTTATGTCCAACTTTAATACAGAGCCGGAGAATTTAGAGCGCAAGATAATTCATTAAACGTGGCAAGTTTTATATTTTAACATTAAAAATGCAAAGTAGTCGAAGGGAAAACGGATACCCAGAAGGAGAGATTGTCATACTTGTGCTAAACGAGCCTTGCGATGCTGCAACTCCTTCCAGACACCACAGCCAGGTCTTGGCCTTCCCTGCAGAATACATTAGTTAAGCAATACAACCGGGTCCAGGGAATATCCCCAACCTATCACTGGAATCAGCTGCAGGGGAGGGGAGTCTGAGGAAATGCTTCCTCCTCCTTCTACAAAGATACAATGTACGTGCCTGCAGCAGACTGAGGACATCCTCTCAGCCTAGGCAAAGTCGGACAGCTTTTCCAAGGTGGAGCTTTTATAAAGTCCTATAGAGAAGCTGTATATGGTAAGATGTCAGGAATTTATGCAGGCAGACTTGTAGAGCGATCGTTATTTTGCCAACCTTGGGGATTAAAAACACGAGTCCCTCTGCAGCGAGTAAATTTATGCGGATGTACAGAAGAAAGACAAAATACAATATTTACAAGAATTTGCTGGTGCAAGGAATCTGCAAAATAAATATTTCTGGGAAGGCGAGACACAATTGCTGCGCGTCGGCATATTCCGGGACAGCGGAACGCGAGACGGATGGCCCCTAATGGACAATTCTTCAATCAGGCCGATTTACGAATCATTAGTTCGCAAGGTCTTAGAAAGCCATTTGCCGCCGACAACGCAAATCTGTATTGTCAGCGACATTCGTTGAGAGGAGGCCGACCTCAGAATTATCCCGCTTAATATCTATATAGAAAAAATTAAATTGTTTAGTATTTCAGAACAGAAAGAATTCCCCATAAGCGATGTAATAAACATAAAAAAAGAATTCCTGCAGGACAGATCTGTGGAACGAGGAATAGAAATAATATGAGGCTCTAGCGTAAAATTCTTTTGAGTCCATTGAGGGACACAGCTAGTCAGATAGTTGGGTTATACTGCTGCCCACAGGAAGATGGGACACTGGCAAACAAAAAAAAATCGTAAGCCACCCCCCCAGGATAACCCCTCCTCTCCCTAACATGCCTCAGTCTGTAATAAGCAGTACAAAAAGCATGATTAAACACAAAGGGGTGGGATCTGTGTCCCTTAATGGACTCCAAGAAAAGCAAACAAAATTCCTATTTTCCTACTTGTCCATTAAAGGGGGACAGGAATTCAGATGCAGTTGAAATGGCCAAAAGCTTTTCAATACAGAAATAACCTCCAACAACCCCCAAAAAGGTAGCAGGGATTGCTCACAGCCCAGAAGCCACCTGAAGGACCAACAACCAAAAATGAAGTGAGGCCCTTACCATAAGGGGGAGCCGCCCAGAGGACCAGAGTGAGGATTGGCTAGATAAAAAGACCCGAAGAGAAGAAGGTCACCACCAGAGGTAATGACTTCACATTGAAGGGAGCACCAGGACCAGAGAGAGGATCAGCTGGATAGAAAGACCTGGAGAGGTGGTCATCACTAGAGGTAATGGCTTTACATGGAAGGGAACACCAGCTTGATGGAAAGACCTGGAGAGAAGGTCACCACCAGAGGTAATGGCTTCAAATTGAAAGGAGAACCAGAGAGAGAATCAGCTTGATGGAAAGACCTGGAGAGAAGGTCAGCATCAGAGGTAATGGCTTCACATGGAAGGGAGCGCCAGCTTGATGGAAAGACCTGGAGAGAAGATCATTACCAGAGGTAATGGCTTCACGTGGAAGGGCGCACCATTACCAGAGAGAGGATCAGCTGAATGGAAAGACCTGGAGAGGTGGTCACCACCAAATGTAATGGCTTCATATGGAAAGGGAGCACCAGGGAGAGAATGAGCTTTGTCGTATTATTGGGGTTGACGGGTGTCCATTGTGCCCTCCCAATGACCACCCAGTCAACTCGGTTTCTAAATATTTAGGGAGAGGATGAGCTTGATGGAAAGACCAGAAGAGAAGGTCACCACCAGAGGTAATGGCTCAGCACCAGGACCAAGGACCAAGGAGAGGATCAGCTTGATGGCAAGACCTGGAGAGAAGAAGGTCATCACCAGAGGTAATGGCTTCAAAAGGAAAGGAGAACCAGAACCAGAGAATCAGCTTGATCGAAAGACCTGGAGAGAAGGTTAGCACCAGAGGTAATGGCTTCACATGGAAGGGAGCACCAAACCTGAACCAGCAAGAACATGACCAACCAAAACCAGCAAAAAAAAACCACCAAAACAAAAAAAATAAAAAACACACACAGGTAAAACTCCATGATGGTAAGAACTGACCAATAACCTGATGTGATCAACAAAGCATGATCATAAAAACAGAGGGGTTGGACCTGTGTCCCTCAAGAAAAGCATTTTACAGAGTGTTACCAAATTCAGATTTTTTTTGTCCATTGAAGAATACAGTAATTTGGATACATTTGGGATGTCTAAAAGAAATCCACCTGATGGGTGGGCAACTTAACAATAGCCACCAAGCCCCAAAGGCAACCAGTGACTGCCACTTAAAGGACGAACACACAAATCTGAACTGAATGAGGCTGACCCTTTCTTCCTGGGGGGCACCTACAAGACCTGGAGAGAAGGCCACTACCAGAGGTAATAGCTCCAGATGGAAGGGAGCACCAAACCTAAATCAGCAAGGTAAATCAACCAAAGCCCTACCAAAAACATAGATGAAACCATACCAAACATAAAATGGAAGAACTGACCCACAACCTGATGTAGACAACAAAACTGGGGACAGCTCATAAAAAGAACAGTTCCCAAGAAGGAACCTAGGACAATAAAACAGTCCAAATGAGAAAGACCAACCGATTACCAAGGAAAGGCCCAAGGCCATTATACCCCTGAACCTCGAGGATGAAGGGCATGGGAAAAAAAGGCCAGCAAGAACTACTTAGACTTTCCTAAGCAGAGCTGAAGAAAAGATGTCAATCCTCCAAGGATAGCAGCAAAAAACTGGCACATTCTGGGCAGAGAAGGGTTATTCATCCTAGGGCTGGCTTACAAATTTCCAGGGTCCAATCCATCTGTAAGCATCAGTATAATTTAACCCGATCCGAATTCTCTGGTGTCCCTCAATGGATGAGAAAGAAAATACATTTTACTATAACAAGTTATGACCAGAATTCTGAGGTTTTACTTGATTGTAGGTGATCGGTGACCTTATGGATACATTACCAGAGGTGACACCCCCTTATGGTTCTACAACCTCATTTAAATGACTTATCTGCACTCTACACGGTGACCTTGCAAGGAGATGAAGCCATTTAATAAGCGGTTGCAGAGTTTACCCATGACAGGAGGCCGTGAAACCGTGACAAGGATTGTAAAAGGTCGCCAAGGCTGAATTATGACCTCCTTTAATAGAGAGGCATTGAACGAAGCTGATGAATACATATGTTACATTTCCATATACAGGAATGGGGATTTTAAAAAACTCTTATGCCGCGTACACACGATCATTTTTCCCGTCGGGAAAAATTACATTTTTTCCTTTGGACGAGAAAAACGATCGTCTGTGGGCTTGTTGCCGTTTTTCCCGACGGGAAAAACGGCATTAATCACGATGAGAAAAATTAGAAAAGGTTCTAATTTTTCTCGTCGTTTTTCCTGACATTTCTTCCGCGGCAGTGTTTCCCATTGGGAAACACTGCCGCGGAGCCCATAGACGATAGTTTTTCTCGTCATTTTAGAAAATGACGAGAAAAATTACCGTGTGTGGGGAACAAGCTGTTCCCTCGTTTAAAATGTCATTATTCACGGTGGTTTTTAAACCGCCGTGAATAATGATCGTGTGTACGCGGCATTAAGGCTCCGTTAACAAAGAACAAAACAAGAATGAATGAAGAGGTTTTCATAGAAATTGCCAGTTTTTTTTCAGCATCCAATGAACATTATGGTCACATAGCCTAAATAAATAGAACTAAAAGTCAAAATTAAAAAGCTTACCAGCAGGTAGGAAATTTATTGAAGAAGGAACATGCAATGTCTTCTGAAAAAAAAAAAACTGGAGCGATCTGGTCGAAAGCCAACGTTGGATTTAGGTTTCATGGAGATTTTGTTCATTTCTGAAGCACGTACACATAGTGGTACATAATTCATGCAATTAGCCATTAACTGGAGCAGACAGAATCTGGAGGAGCTGTCCATGGCAACCAATCAGCTTGTCAGGATCTTGATCACCTGCTGGTAGCACTGTTTCCTGGGCAGAGAGTTGTAATTCCAGTTTCCACCTGCAGGTGTCTCCCAGTAGCCAGCAGATCCACGTAATCAGTGTCCACGTGATGCTGGCTGCTGGGAGGGTATTTAGTGCCTCTTCTACTATTACTCTTCACTTCAGTGTTTTGCTTTGCGACAGATACTGCTTACCATTTATCCTGAGCCTAGATCCTGATCTTGTAAGAAAAGAAATGGCTGCACATCCAGGAATTCCGATTGCCTTTTATTGTTCAAAGTGATAACACCAAAGACACCAACACGAGGTCACGTAGATGCGTTTCACACAAACATAGTGGTACATAATTCATGCAATTAGCCATTTACTGGAGCAGACAGAATCTGGAGGAGCTGTCCATGGCAACCAATCAGCTTGTCAGGATCTTGATCACCTGCTGGTAGCACTGTTCCCTAGGCAGAGAGTTGTAATTCCAGTTTCCACCTGCAGGTGTCTCCCAGTAGCCAGCAGAACCCTTGTAATCAGTGCCCACGTGATGCTGGCACTGGGAGGGTATTTAGTCCCTCTTCTACTATTACTCTTCACTTCAGTGTTGTGCTTTGCCGACAGATACTGCTTATTTATCCTGAGCCTAGATCCTGATCTTGTTTCCTGCCCTGCACCCTCTTTTCTGCTCCACTTGTACCTGATCCCAGTCCTAGTTCCTCCTTCCCATCGGTTCCCTGCATCTCCAGTTGTATATAGTTTGTTAGGCTTCCTGTTACTTCGGTTGCTAGCTAGCCATTTTGGTTATATGGTTGTGGTTCACTTGCATCTCTTGCATCACTTGTAATAAATGTACTTTTCTATACAGCATATAGTCTGGTCACTATAGGCAAAACACCCAACAGACAGTGTGTGGGTTAGGAGCGTTGAGTACAAACAAGAATTTCACTCTGACAATCTTTTTAAAAAACATTTATTGGTTAAAAGCATCATTTTTTTATTGCAGAAAACCCGCTGCCAGGGGAGAAGATGACAGCGGCTGGCGAGGGACGTACTCACTGCAACGCTGGAAGGTGAAGGCAAGTATATTGGGGAGTTTAGTTCTAAAGGCAGAGAGTTGAAAGATAAAAAAAAACCTGTGTACAGCAGCCCCCCTTAGCCCCATCTCGATCCAGCGATGTTGCGGAAGGGGGAGGGAAGGAAGAAAGGGGGAGGGAAGGAAGAGGGGAGGGAAGGAAGGAAGAGGGAAGGAAGGAAGGAAGGAAGGAAGGAAGGAAGGAAGGGGGAGGGAGGGAGGGAGGGAGGGAAGGAAGGAAGGAAGAGGGAAGGGGGAGGAAGGAAGGAAGAGGGAAGGGGGAGGGAAGGAAGGAAGAGGGAAGGGGGAGGGAAGGAAGGAAGTAGGAAGGGGGAGGGAAGGAAGGAAGGAAGGAAGGAAGGAAGGAAGGAAGGAAGGAAGAGGAAGGGGGAGGGAAGGAAGGAAGGAAGGAAGAGGAAGGGGGAGGGAAGGAAGGAAGGGGAAGAGGAAGGGAAGGAAGGAAGAGGAAGGGGGAGGGAAGGAAGGAAGAGGAAGGGGGAGGGAAGGAAGGAAGAGGAAGGGGGAGGGAAAGAAGGAAGAGGAAGGGGGAGGGAAAGAAGGAGAGGAAGGGGTGAGGGAAAGAAGGAAGAGGAAGGGAGGGAAAGAAGGAAGAGGAAGGGAGGGAAAGAAGGAAGAGGAAGGGAGGGAAAGAAGGAAGAGGGGAGGGAGGGAAGGAAGGAAGGAAGGAAGAGGGAGGGAAGGAAGGAAGGAAGAAGAGGGAGGGAAGGAAGGAAGGAAGGAAGGAAGGAAGGAAGGAAGGAAGGAAGGAAGGAGGGAAGGAAGGAGGGAAGGAGGGAAGGAAGGAAGGAAGGAAGGAGGGAAGGAAGGAAGGAAGAGGGAGGGAAGGGAAGGAAGGAAGGAAGAGAAGGAAGAGGGAGGGAAGGAAGAGGGAAGAGGAAGGGAGAGGGAGGGAAGAATTGAAGGAAGGAAGAGGGAGGGAAGGGAGGGAAGGAAGAGAAGGAAGAAAGGAAGGAAGGAAAGGGGAGGGAAGGGGAAGGGAAGGAGGAGAGGAAG